>CM060832.1:110712500-111107500 GCA_030762175.1 Metallyticus violacea
TATAGTGCCATCTCTTGGTGAAATACGGGTGTTACAGACCCCGACAAGGGCGGGACTATCCACACCCAATCTGCGGGACAGCCGTTTCGTAGACGCAGTTCGTTCTCATAGTGCTTCATAAAGGACTCTGAAGCGGTGTGGTGATCCACGATTGTAACATTCCTTGACTGAAAGTATATGTACATATTTAATTTGTAATTGAAAAACCGAGTGTAAAGATATTATCATTAAAACAGAATTTAGATATATAGAAATCTTAGAAGAATCTTTGTATATTTTGTGTGTTTTCCCCCTTATCTTCTCCAGCTTGAAGGAAGTTTTTATTTAACTTTAGGCCTTGTTCTATTCTTCGAGGTATTTAATATTTTTTTCAAACTAAGTACAAAAATTACCTTTAATTTCTAAATAATAAGTAATTATTTTAGGATAAGGCTTGAGTTACAATACTATTTGATAAATGTTAATACTAGCTTCTTTTGCGTACTTTACAACAATCCTATTCACTATTCGATTTCCTACGTAACTTTATTTTTTACTTAAACTTCCAAAATTACAGAGTTATTATTCATTGAATTAATCTAGTGTTTCTTTTTAGAAAAATAGTCAAGACAATTAAAGATTACAAATGTTTTTTTTATTGTCGTTTTGATTGTATTAGTTTTCTCGCGACTTCTGTAGGTTGTGATGGCGCAAATGAGCTCGGAGTTTTGGCCCATTAAAGCTATCTATCATTCATCTTCTCAAGGCAAGGAAAAACTCTGAAAAAAACTTACCCAGACAGCTTGAGCTGATCGAGATTCAAATACAAGACCTTCGGATTAATAGTCCCAAACGCCACCACTATACCACGAAGGCAGTCATTTCAATTTTGACGTTAACTGTTTAATAACATTTAAAAGTACCCAAAAATTAACTTTCTTCGGTTGCAAATACAGATAGTTTTGAAGCTTATATTTTTAAAAAATATTTATAATATTAATTAGCTTATTTCTTTCCAAATATGTAGAGGATTTTGTCTTAATAAAAATAACAAAAATAATTGCATTTATATACTTAAACGGGAATAAATATGACATTATTAATAAAGAAAACTTTATTCCGTTCTTGAATATAATTATTTTTAAAAGTTTATATAAATATAATTCGTTTAATAGAATTTAATTGTAATTTTCAAAATCAACATGAGAGCTACTATACACTATAGGTCTCTTCTTCCTTAATATAAGTATAAAATTGTATACGGTATCCATCGGTTAATGCCTGCGCATGCGTTAGGAAACAAACTAACAAAGGCACCTAAATGCGGCCGAGAAAGGTAGCTTCATTTGCGGAGGAAAAAAATATACAAAATATTCATTTATTGTAATCAAAGAACAAGCAGACGGACAATACTCACCAAAAGTTCATTCAATATTACTTTTATATTTATAATGAAAAAATGCGATGGCAAAGAGCAACAAGCAAAGAAATACAAAAAAAGTGATGATATATGTGTTTGTCTTGTACGTATGACACATATTAATGACTAAAAGACCTACAGAAAATTATAACGAAAACCCAAAAATTGAAGAGGAATTACAATAAATGGTCATTGGGCAAAGCTTGGGGAAGAAGCAACAAACCCACAAATATCTAATAGCTGGCCTTACACCAAGACATCGTTACCCCTTGCTTTGAAGCCCAAGGCACACTGGTAGTAAGCCCAAAGTAAGACTATGACGTCATCACTACTCATAGGTATCGTACTAGTCTCGACCAATCGGGAGAAAGGATACGGGGAGATGGTTACCACATGGATTAGGCAATATAATAGGAGAAAATGGAGATTTGGTACATAGCAACACATACGACAGTGCATAGAGTTTATGAGAAACATATAAGTCAAATACAAACCTGAAAGCTATGAAGAACTGCGAGATTGACTTCAACAAGAGCCTTATCCTTCCAGAGCGTAACAGGAGTTCGGGTATCAAGTCCCATGCGCACAGCCACAGTCTGAAAATAATGCATCTCTGTACATAAATATATACATTTATCACACAATAATTTACATATGAACAATTATAACGGTTTGTTATAAAAATAATTACTTAGAAAAACGTAATTCAAATACAGAAGAAGGGAGACACCGAAAGAGATTGTTTCGGATAACTACATAATCTTCCGCTTAATAATCAAATAAGCGGACGCAAAAGGTAACTGAGTTAACCGTTGCTCAGCTCGCATATGAACAAAAATTGTAGTTATCCGAAATATTGGTTTTAACTTGTTATATATATTACCTCAAACTGCAAAAAACAAATCCTGACTTAATATCCATCCCATGAAAAGAAAACATTTCCTGCTGAACAAATATATCTCTAGTTCTGAATTGGACATTAGCATTCAACTACAAGATTAGACAACAGAGTAGCCCTGAACTTTATCAGGAATATCTTGAGAACATCTTTGAACCATAACTCTTCTTGAATCTAAATAACAGATCTTCTATTTTCCTAAGGTGTAGTTCTGGAAAACTCTCATTAACTTCAATTTTGTTTCATAGCACAGTACTTTGACTCAAAGAAAAATTTGCTAAATAATAGCTTAATTATTTAACATGTGCATATAAAATTATTGCTGATAGTTTTAAATTAAAGGTATCCTAAATTGCATATGCCAATTCATGCAGCTCGGAAAGTTGATCGTACAGGCTTTATTAATATATCGAGAGTTATTTTTGGTCGATGTCAGCTGAGCGCAGCGCGCGTTAGGCCAAAGTGACACTAATCGCCTGTCGTAATAACAGAAAATGCTTGGGCTTATAGCTACACGAGGACAATAAATCGCGCTTGATGACTGTTACAACAGCAAGGATTATTTCTGCCCTTGTATTACTATACATAAATTATGAGATCGGCATAACTCAAGTCTTTATATTATTATCTGTTTTACAGGATATTAGTGCGTCAGTTCTTTTAATTACAGTATATTATTGAATAAAGTTTACTGTAATGTAATGAAATGTTACTTTTAGAAAAGAGAATTTTTATGTGTGTGCTATCAAGCTCGTGTAGGATTTTAGAGAAATTTCATACGGAATAAATTCCACACAGATATAGTATAAATTATAAAGATTTGTTCTTAGATTTAGGCATACAAGAACTGTATATAATAGAATTCCTAACCAAAATCGTGAGCATATTGGATGAAATAAAGGAACGTTTCCGAAGGGAATTCCGGTGTTGTCTTGCACAGGAAACAAATGTCTCAAAAGTCTTGAACTATAGAGCAACTAAATGTTTAAAACTGAAATCTTAGAAAGTGTCTGTTGTACAAGAATTACAATCAAGTGACAGTGTAAGTTTGGATAAAATTTTGCAATTGATTGCATGGGATTTGAAAATGGAAACAAGTCCAGGGTCTATAGTTTTGAGGAAACACAAAAAACTTTATAAACTCCAAAGCTGGCTCCACCGAAAGATATGTTTCATAGCAAACTTGTAGAACTTATCATTATTGATTTATTTGAGCTATTCATAGATCACGCTTTTGCATTTGTCTGACTTAATAGAATATTTTTATGCCTAGACCTTTTTTCTTTTGTGAAATAATTCTATGACTGTGGAAAATAACAAAATATTGTTTTCATTGTTTTAATTTCATTATGATTAAACAAAATAATGCTCTGACATAAACCTTGTAGAGCTAGTCAACAAGATCTTTATCAGTTGTTGGCCACGAGAGAATTTTCTAGTAAAAGTGCTAATTTTCGTTTGAGATATACTGTACTATTTTTCCAATATCTTCTATCTTCTTATTGTTGATTGGAACACCAGCTGCGTCATATGCTTTTTGGAAAAGTAGACCTGGATTTGCATTACCTTTTGCCAATTTTAAAGAGTGCTAGAAAGTGCTATCAATGTACTCCTGTGCCTTGAGATATCCAAATCGTTCTTTATTGTTGTTAGATGTTTATACTTTGAAAGAGTTAGCCCAGGATCACAATGAGGGCTGCCAATATGAGGAATAGTTTTGGAGCCTTCTTAATATACACCCACCACCATTTAACTGCTCTCTTTTATGTATCATTAATTATGAAACTGCGCCCCTTTTAACATTTTCATTCAGTGATGCAGATTTGAGCTTTACATTTAAATTCTCGCACTTCTAACACACATCCACTTGAGGACGACCGAATCTAAATCCATAGTTTTCATTGTAGTAACTTTAGATAGTGTGAAGACGCTGTTTCACAGAATAGTTAGTACATATTTTAACATTAAGTTAGGGGTCTAGGTATTGAGACGTTTATTTGAATAATGTCATGGTATCTAGGGATTGCTCTGATATGTTAATCTATTTTACGAAGTGCTGCTTCAGGGACTGCATTGCTATAATATAAATGCTTCCCATACTTATAAACAGAAGACTTTTCTTGAAAGAGCAGGGATGTTAAGCGATATACAGATTTCCCAGAGACATCATACAAGTTCTGAAATTAATGCTTACAAACACGAACTCTTTCGCAACCAACAGCACGTGAAAAATGAATGACGATGTTCTTGTCTGTTCACTGTCTTCTCTGTACTAGTTTACTCTCCGCTTTTCCCATTAAAAAGGAGTCTTGTTCATTTTTAGTAGATCCACTAAGCCCCTGCGGTAGAATAGCAATTTTATCAACATCAGAAAAGTTATCTGTGCACTTCAGTTGGCAACTGAAATCAGGACCCAGTTTCTTGGCGTTTACAACTCTACCTTCCCAATAACATACTTCGCCCCAGCCAAACGAGATTTTTTTTCTCTTTTCACCAGCATAATCCTCATTGTTTCTAATTCCATTCCCTTATTCTTTCTTAGAAATTCATTTTCAGAACCATCCATTATAAACAAAACAAAAATAACAAGTAAAGTTTTAATATGTACCACAGGCAGCTACCACAATAATCATAAATAACAATATTACCAACATAGTCTATTAATCAAATAAATAAATTATATTACCAATACAATAGTAAAACGATGAGAATTGTAAACCATATGTAATTTGAAAATGGAAACTAATTCTGGACTTATTTCCTTTTTAAAAGGAAATGAGAGTTTTATCCTGTTACTGGATTCATAAACAATTGTTTGTGAATCCAGGAGGTTTTTCTCTTTTGTACTAATATATAGCTTAAGGATTGAGAAACAAAAGGTATATCTCAACTCATTACTGCAATAAAGTGAACTTATTTCCTTTTTCAAACCACAAATTCAATAGGATTTTGCAGAATACAATAAATGGTTTTCTAATTTCACAATATTTTACACACTATATTAATCCATGTAACACTATGCACTAGAGCATAGTGAAAAAAATCTCTGACAAATGTACAAAGTTCCAAGGAACGATATAAAAAATGTGCTTATTGTGTGCTACAGCTGCAAAAGTTATAACAGAATCACATTTTTTGAAGATGCTGTAAATTCAGAGTGGCGCTGTACAAATGCTCGCAACCGTATTTTTAACTGTTGTCCCGTAATAAAAATCATGCATACTGCAACAGCATCATTGCTCAGAATTATTAAAGACAAAGCGTTATGGCTCGCAGTGCCCTGAGTCTTAGAATATGTAACTTTTAACTGTGTAACACCATAACAAATAAAGTGTAATATAGAAATACAGCAACTTAAAGAAAATACCAGGACAGAAATTGGAAGAATTGCGGAAGCAAAGTGGTTCCCGGTGATTACAAACTTCATCAAGTCATTATAAATGTGTCTGTAGACGGAAAATACTTGGAACAAATCTTATAACGCAGGGTATTATTCGTTATGAGAGAAAATTAACATTTTATGAATGCTATTATTGATCTAATTCGGGCGATAGAAATGCTAGAGGAATTCTTCCATCGATCGCGCGGCTGGGGTTCAACTACGGACGCAGATCAAAAAGAATTCTCTGTACAAAAATTTAACTTAAAAAACAAGGTTCTCGCCTGGGTATCGATAGACTTATTGGCACCATAACACAGTGCATGTCCACGCGGGAATCAATTGTGCACTTGCTCTGATAACAACAGCGCGAGTTCATTTGTATCATAGTGAATCGCTTATCACTTTTAAGTAAATTGCACGCAATCCCCTACTTTTACTGGCTAATTATAATCCTCAATCGTTGAAACCTGTGAAGACTCTTTATTGTGTTATTTTTGTTCTTTTTCCCCAATTTAAAAAGTCGTGCTGTATTTCGACAAAATACAGAATATGTCTATAATAAAATCATTTTCCAAAACATTTGAATAACGAATTATATTGGATACAGAAGAAACCATGTAGTCTGCTCACTTCAAGTATGTTGAATCTATGGACGTCACATAAATCCCGGCAGCCAATTTCAGTACTCATGTACCAGCCGTTGAAAGGCGCTGCGGTAAACTCTAGGCCTCCGCAGTCGAACAACATGTTGGAAACTGCAGGTAATGCGTACCAGCGCAAGTCCAATTTCTCGAACCAGTCGAATCTAAAAGATAAAAATATAAGTGAAATTATTCTAAAGTCACAGTTTCTATATGTCTTTATAAAAAGACAAAGCTCAGAAAATAAAATAATTTAATTATGTAAAAAAAAAAAAAAAAAAAAAAGTAAAATCGCTTTTAAAATTGCTGAAATTAGTCAATATAGTATACGGACAAACTGGCGGATGCCCAGTCCAGCTTTGTGATTAAATTTTCTAAAACATAATAGAAGAAATTAATAGAAATCTAGGAAGAATAATGATTAGACCGAACATTTAATATGAAAAGGTATCGCAACAAGAAAGGTTCTAAAAAGTGGAGTTAATACTATCGAGGTTTTCACCTCATGCAGTCTTCGCGACTGCAAGTATATCGATATCAAACAGCAGATCTCCCCAAATATTAAAATCAAATTAGAAAATATATCACTAGAAATTCATTCAGAAGATCTTGGATCGCCTTAAACAAAAGTTAAGCCAAAGTGATTTCTAATAACTAGATCCCTACATCTGCTCACTTTGGATGTGTTCGTCAATTATATAATCTTCGCTTTGAACAGAGAGATGGTAAGTCAAAATACTTCCAGCTACAGTAAAGGCGTTTTCCCGCTACTACCTCAAGAAGAACTGTGTAAGTGAGGTGGGTTACCGCCAAGCAATACTCCATGCACAGCTACGCTGTTCGAATAGCCTGGAGCTTCTCGGTATTCAAGCGCAGGGCTCTACTTTTAACAGAGTTTTACTGAGTGTAAAACTAGTTACCACCTTAACTCTATTCCCAAGAATTTTCATGCCCAATAGTCGTCCAGGAAGAGAAATATATGCTTCCGCAATGAAGCCTTGAGAAACGGTCGTTAGTGTGTGTGGAGGCTTCACTGTAATTCATCGCCACACACATTAAAATAATATATTTTCATAGTAATTCACTTTAGATTTCGAGTTGGCATCCAATATTCACAACATCAAGAAAGTCCGAAGGTGATTTCTTGACAAAAGCATATTCAAGGAAGCGGTAATAGGTCATGAAAAACTCTTGAGCACAATGACTTCTTAGGTAGATAAATTACTTTATTCCTCCCTGTTTTTCCTTGACTGTATGACTATCGTTACGAAGGACTTTAACAAAAATATTGGTTATTTAATTAGGCTTACAACTAAAGCTATAACCAAGCACAGTGAAGTTATTCGAGTTAAGACAGCCTGAGCGCGGCTGCTTACTAAGGAAGTGCAGCTGCAGCAACAGGAAAAAGGGAGATAGAATCGCCACCCGTAAAGTTAGTATTTTTATTTTGGTACTTTTTATTTTACTGAAAGCATAAATGATATTGTGTTTAAAACTTATGATAATAATAAACACTAAAAGATGTTGAAAATTATGCCTTAGCGGCAATAAATTGCGGGACCTGCTTAGGAAATTCCTGTATTTCATTTAGCTTTTCTTCCGTAAATCATGGTGATTCAGAACACATTCCTTGTCATTGAGAGATCCTGTCAGTCATAACTTGTTAATAAGTTAGCCTGGAACAGTATTGCCAGGATATTTCCTTGCGATTTACATTACCCACAACTCAGCAGGAATCCGTTTTCACATATGTATAGTACATAAAAACCCGTTCTTCAAGACTAATGCTATTTATGTACTGGCCTACTAAAGAATAGCAATGAACACGTTGTTTTCATACAATGAAATACCGAGTAATACACGAAAGCACAATCACTCGCCCATAAAGTCTCCCTGAAACTAATTGCAAGCTACTATCAACACATGCATTATACAATGTTGAGACTGGCTTCTGCCGGCACGCAGCCGCTTTCTACCGGCCCGTAACTGAAATAACCTCAGTGCATAAGTAGGAACAAACATAATATTTAAAAGGTTGAATTTGTGTGTTAAAGAAAAATTACTACATGTGAAAGTTCCATTTAAGCTTTTCCATACTTAAATTAGTATTCTTTACATGGTAATTATTGCATTATACAATATTTTTAAGTATTAACATTTCCATTAACATATGAATGATACAAAGTAGACATAATGATTTAAAAAATAATCAATAAAAATCGTTATATCTCCAGTGCATCAAGTTATTTATAACAGAAAAGTAGTGGCAGATTATTCTACTCACGTGGGATGCGACAGAGGAATTTCCAAGACGAGTTCGGGCGGAATGTCGAAATAGTCCGGATCATGGCCGTTAGCTGACAGCACCAGCGGCAGCATATCCCACTTTGTTCTTGCACCTTTCCAGCCTAATTTCAAACATACCTAACACAGAAAAATATTCCTTATTTCCTCTTTTATTTTACATTTGTGTATCGAAATATGAACATAGCAATTGTATATGGAATTAAGTTGCAATGCTCTAATTCGTACTATTATATCCGTTTAATTTATTTAAGTTAAATTATACATAATTTATTTTCAAAGTGCAGCATAAAAATTTAGTCGAATAGTAATTACAAAGTATAATTTATTAAAGTTAAATAATTTATTATTATTATTATTATTGCTACTTCACAACTTAAGAATCTGACTTTAGTTAGAATTTTTTCCTAAAATGTTTTAATTCAATGATCTTGTAGCAGTAGCTTTTAAAAGGTTATATTTTAGATCTTAAGACATATCGTATTAGAAATGTATTTTATAACAAAGAAAAGTATCACAAATGGCCAATTACGTTATCTTTTCAGAAATAAAACTTTGAAGTCCTGAAGTACAGTTGTGAATACAATTACAAATTTCTGGAGCTAACACAAAATTTGTCATTAGCAATTGCGAAGAACGTTATATATAATTGGAAAAAAAAAATTAATTCAGACAATTTAAAATATTAAATACTATTACTTGATTTGTGCTTCATTTATTCCTCCACAAAGTATTCAGTTGTATATTTTTCACATAGTTGCATAACCATGTTGCCACTACTTTATTTAAAACCCTATAAGGTGGAGGAAATAATGTGAATATGTAACAAATTAATGGTAAAAGTGTAATCTATATGCATTGTGTTAGTTTACTTGATTTTTAACAGTGTTTACGCCCGTTTAAACTACTGAGGCAGCCGACGGTAGACATTGATGATACATGAGATGAAATTATAACCTGGAAAGGGATATTTTTAAAGGAAGGAGGCAGCATTCCAGGCCTAAATTTAGGATACCTATCCGACATTTGCAATTTATAAGGGCTGAGGAAAAATTGAAAAAACCATCAGT
The DNA here is from genome assembly GCA_030762175.1 of Metallyticus violacea. Lineage (NCBI taxonomy): Eukaryota > Metazoa > Arthropoda > Insecta > Mantodea > Metallyticidae > Metallyticus > Metallyticus violacea. The sequence goes on from CM060832.1 coordinate 110,722,195, forward strand.
CAGGGAGGACAATCTCGGCAGAAATCGAACCCTCGACCTCACGGTCACGAGCCCAATAAAATATAAATAAATTAATATTTAACTTGGTACCATATTAATACTTCAATTGCAAATATATTTTGCAAAACTTTCTATAAGTTACTTGCAAGAAACCACTTCTGTTAGAGCCTTATATGCATGTCCAGCTTTTCCCACTCGGTTCTAATTAAATCAGAGGAAGTAGCTGAAGTAGAACAGGTCTCATGAAAGCACTATTTATAGAGTTACCAGAGCACACTATCTCACCACGACTCTAGTTCGTCTCAGTCGGAAACAACCTACGACTTTGCTTGCAAGTGCAATTCAGGCAACTTTAGAAATGATAGGGATATACAGACGCAGTCCAAAGTTTGCTTTAAAGCATTTTAAGCTTTAAATAGAGAGTTCCTCTAACTTCATTGGTAGAGAAGTGTTGTGGGGTTGTGTTAGTGGTAACACAAATTTATTCATGTTAGAGTAAATGTAACGTAATTTCATTTACCCTATAAGTTCTTGTCAGAATTTATTCCAACATCAAAAGTATCACAAAAGTATTTGTCTCTTGGAAGAAATTCTTTAACTAAGGCAACACAAGGGTTAAAAGCCTTTAAGATAAACAGTAAAGGAACCAGATATGGTGCTCAGAGAGAGTTTGTTTAGATAATAAATTTAAATACTAAATTCAAAACAAATGGCGATGAAATTTCAATCAAGATAGGACCTGATAATTGAATTCATAGGTTCGGAGGAGGATATTTCGGTACTTATGACTTGCTCAAAGGCTGGCCGTTTGTGAGGTGAGGTAGATAACGGGTGGCCAGGTGGGGTACAGGCTTAGATGGGTTCCTAACATTATTTATAGATAGAATGCTCCGACTCCGATGGAAACCTTTCCCTCCAGCCCTTCAGAAGAGTTGCTTCCGTACTGGTGCAAAAATATTTCAAAAGCGCAAGCTACCACCACACCGCACCTGTAAACGGAACCAAGGAAATGAAACATTGTGAAATGGGAGAGGAACAGAAAGATCCATCACAGCATTTGCCTAATAAGCGATCAAGAGAAACCAAAAAGAAAAACCAAAGGCCAGCATGGCCAAAACTGAGTAATTTGTGCCTCGAACCTTCAGATTGCGAAGCTCAAGCGTTAATGCCTGAGTTATCTAGTTCGATGAACCTGAAAATACTTCCAAATATGTGTATATTTGGAAGAAAGTATTAGTAAAAAGCTACAAGTGATATCGTATAAGAGCAAGATGGGGGAAGAGCTGTTTGCCTTACGCCGCCATACCTTGAATTAGGTTATATCCACTCCTTAAAGATTTTTAATGTACACAGCGGATTATTGTCATTCCTGGTGTTGTATTTTTTATCAAATATAATGACAATTTAAATACTTTATTATGCATTAATGGATATTTAAGCGTAATAATTTATGTTGAGACGAAGGTCCCATAAGGGTACATTTAGAAGTATCAATTATTACAGTCGTAGAGAGATGGCAGAAGAATCGAGCTTCCTGATTGCTTCCCATTTTATTAGTCCATTTGATCATTTACATTTATTTTTTTTATATTGGTTGGCAATCACGTTCTCATTATGAACAAAAATTTGGGAAAAGTGTATCAAAACAAATTATTTTCGTAGCATGTAGAAAGAACATTAAAACACATTAACTAAGATGCTGATCTAAAATATGCATCTTGAACAGGAAACGCCAATATCAAGTCACAAACCGTAATCTAATGACACTTAACCTAAATTTTTCATTGCACACAAACACTTAATTTATTCGTTCTTTATACTTACATCATTATCATCACTTTCGGTAATGCTTAGCACATTTGGGTCAACTGACTCCCAAAATCATTTAAAATATAATAAATTTTGTGTCAGTATTTAAATATATCAATATTCCTACACTTTTATAGAAGTTTATACAAATTACCAGAGCCCCACTAATACTAATACCTCTGTGGAACAGAAAAAACGAAAATTCACTCGTACATTTGTAAGTATGGAGTAGTAAAGTACAAGTGTAGCAGAAGCCCTTGTAGAACAGAATTTTACTAATAACTACAAGTTACAAGTCCGTACACTGTAATGTAATAGACCATACTTTTTTAGATCAGGGACCACAGCTATGTATTTACCGTACAGTTCGTATGAGGTGATCAGGGACCAAATGTTAGTTTTTTTACATGATGGAGTAGAATACGATATGCCACAACTTCTAAGCTCAAGGGAACATGTCGGATTCAATAGGGACAATTTGGAGAGCAGAGGCTGGTTCGGACATCTGAAATTCCCTAAAGTATTTGAGGGTCGAAGTCTAGTCTAGGACATTTACATAAAATTATGAAAAAAGCGTAGTCTTTTACTATAAACAGTTTAACCATTCGATTTTATTAAGAGTTGAGTATTTTTTTCAGAACAAGGCCAGGCTTAGCGAAGTGTGTTGAGGTATGATGCGCTCTATACCAGCTTTATCAATCTGTCGGATGGATAATTAAAGCTCAGTTGCAAGAGGATTTTTTTTGTCCCGGCAATATCAATGCTACTTCACTGATCAAAGACCTCACTGACACTGGTTAGTAACTCCAACACTTCTGCTCTTTGTATCTCAATCCTTTTAGCCGACATTTTAAGCGAAAAATTCTGCGCTTGAAAATCACCATCGGGTACTTTCAGAATATCTTTGTGTTTGCTTACATGCATACAAAAGTCAGCAAGTTTAGACTCTAACGCAGCTGTTAGTAACGTGCAGTGCTTAGGATAATTATATAATTACAGATAAAATAGGAAGGTGCGCTACTATTTAAAGAGAGAACCAATAAGACAATGCATGAAGAATTCTGCATCAAAAAGTTCAAACACCAAAATACAGAATGAAAGCTTATAAAAATACAAACTCAAGTTAATAAACTATACATAAGGAAAAAAATCGTGAATTGCGGCAAAGATTATGAAATACCTGAAGTGTAAAAATTAATACAAAACAATCGAGTGTTAACAAATAAAAGCCAACGAAAGAGGAAAACATGAGAGTTAACTTATTTTTAATTTTAACAACTGAAATAAGAGTACTAAACTAAATAAAGGCTGGGAGCTGGAGAGATTGCTAGGGACGTATGCGGGGAGAGGGCTTTATCTAACAAACAGTATACACTGCATGTGTATCATCATCTATTCAAATACTTAAGAATAGGTCAATTTCTTTGCGTTAACAAAAACAGAATATTAATAGTGAAATTTGAACTTTATCAATACATTCCTCTGACTAGCCATTTCTCCAGCTCCCAGCAGTACCTTTAACGCCGTCAACTCATTCTTTAAAACGGTACCAGAGTGGTATTGAATTGTATGTCAGTTAGTGACGGAATAAGTTAATAGAAGCCCGGCATCATTTATACTATACTTCCATCATTTGCTATTGAAAGGCAGTTACTATAACGAAGTATAGGAGAGTATTTTATTTTGTGGATTCAACTAAGATTTATTACATAAAATATATTTTTCTGATTCATAAATATTCCTTTATACAAGCTAGACAGTGTGTGTATACAATTTGAAAATATTGGAAGAAACAGGTTAATAATGTTAAAGGCCGGTAAAGTTGTAACGCCATGGTGGCGCTAAAAGTCTATATTTTTTGGGTTGTTCACGACACTTACATGGGTTAGTTTTTTACATCCTTTCTTCTTGGCCTGTTTATTTTATATAAATAAAATTTGGAAAAAAGCCATATAAAAATCGTAATTTAAAACATATATACCTTGTCCATCTGATGTTTCATCTCCAGATCACAAAAAAGGATTGATTAATTATTGAATATTCATTATTTTAATAGAAACTAATTATATGGATATTGCCTATTTGATTTCCTATTGTTATTTGCGAAAAAAAAGTATTCTTAAATTCTCTGTATTGGAACGAGATGACGTATTAATAGAGTCATCCGTTTCTGATAACATCTATATGCAAGCTTTTCTAGTCGAGTTATATTTGATATCCGGTGTATAAATGTCGTGCTTTTACACATATTCCTGCAGATTTACAGCAAATTAAGTGTTAAGAAGGCTTATTTGAACAGCCTACCTCACTTAAAATGTAAAACAAGATCTAAAACTTGCGTGTCCAGCCTAGAAATTTTGTTAGTTCTTAATAATATAAAAGTAAAAATAATTCTACGTTTTCTTTTAATTTATTGTCATGCTTCTTTGATGTGCACCAATAACTTCCTTTTTGATAATCCAATATTTAAAAAGGTATACGGTAAGAGTATAGATTTATTTGATAACTAGGACAAGCTATGAATTGAAGAAGTGTGGTCTTTATTTTCGCATATGCTATTAACCAGTGCAAGATAAAAACATTTTTTGATTCTATTTACGGATGAAATGTTCTATTTACTGCAAAACATTGCCTTTTTCGTAAAATAACCAGTGCAAAAAAGAATATTTTACGGATGAAATGTTCTATTTACTGTAAAACATTGCCTTTTTTATAAATATATAGTTTAAATAAAGGCATTGTCATTAATTTAAGTACTTAATCCTGAAATCGAATATACAGGTGTGCTTATAACAAAGTCGCTATCAGTTTATACGAGAGATTCTTAAAATAATATAAATATAGTCCGTATTTTTACAAATATTATAGTTCTAACAATACGATCATGTAGGCTATACATGTATAATTGATAACACCTGTCTGTCATACATGTTATTTGGTCTACAAAATAGCAGACATTCTGCACACACATATGAACTAACCTCTGTAAACTCGACGTTGCCAGGATCGCCGGTGATGCTGCCGTCAGGATTTTTATAGCCAGCATAGCTGATAAGTTGGGGATTCCACACCTTGTAGTCATGTCGTCCATCAGTTCTTTGTGGAAACACCGTGATAGCTGATCTAAATACACCCAAAGAAATAAAATCAGTGTTCGGGCATAGCAATGTGTCATTGTTATTTTCTAATTTAACGAAACAGTTATCATTTACTTTTACAAAACCAAATATTAGTTAGTACACAGTCCAAAAGCTAATGTTAAAGCTAGCTTTAACTATAAGCAAAGCAAACGCTTTTATATCGCGAGCTGTTGGGAGCACAAATATTCTAGCTCTGCTTATCAATATATATTATAAACGTTTTAGATTGATCATAAAAAAGCAGTTCTTTAAAACAAACCACTCAAACTAGGAACCGTATTTTGTAACATCAAGCCCAAGTATAGTAGAGGAGGGAAATATCATAAAAATGTAATGTATACAATTGAGAAATACTGTGAAAAAGCAGCATTCGAAAGCTAGGAATGTACGGTAAATAGACAATAAAGCTGGTTTGATCAGGAATGTATGGAAGTTGTTAAAAAGAAAAAGAAAAAAAAAACGAAGCATACAAAACATGGTTAGATAGACCAACAAGAGCCAAAAGACGGACACATAAGAACTGGAGGAAACAGGCCTATAAAATATTCTGCATGAATAAAATGCAAATTGAGGAAGAATTGAAAAAAATAATAAGCAGGAAAGCACATAAAGCAACTAGTTATTTGAAAGAAGATTATAAACCTTGTACTGATATATATATATATATGCAAAGACAAAAATGGATTTTTATTGTCCAAGGATACGGAGATATAACAAAAATGGGAAACATATTCAAGAGTTGCTGCAGGAAACACTGATTATTGGGCATGAAGAAGATGAGAAGGAAATGCCGTAGAAGAGCAAGACAGCAAGGTGGAACCGCCAGATATGACATATATACAGATAGCAATATAAAATGCATAATAATAAAAATTCTGGGAAGATAATATTCTAATAGAACTACATATATAAATAGGAGGAACAATTGTTTTGGAAATAATTCACTCATTCATATAGAAAGTGTTGGAAGAAGAAAAATGACCAGAATACTGGAGAATAAGTGTAATAACACTTATAAATAAAAATAAAAGATAAATTTGAATTCAAGAACTACTAGGTATATCCTTATTCTGCACAGGATACAAATGTTTAACAAATATAATAAATCACAGACTTATACAATATGCAGAAGAAATTATTGGGAAATATCAGTTAGGGTTCAGAGTAGGAACATTGACAATAGATAGACCTTCAGACAAGTTCTAGTGAAAACTTTGGAATATGATATAGAATTTTGTCATATAGACTTCCATAAAATATATTACTATATAAATCGTAAGAGATGGTTTCAAATATTGAAATAAATCTATAAAACTAATACAGATCACAATGGATAATATAACAGCACATGTGAAAATTAGGAACAGTTAACTGAAAGTATTAAAATAGGAAATGGGCTCAAACAAGGAGATGATTTGACACTAGTATTATTTAGGTTAACACTTGAGTACGTTATGACACAAGTACATGTCAATATTTACTCCACAACGTACTACAGATAAACACAATTATGACATATGCCGATAATATTAACATTATAGAAAGAACAAAATATGCTGCTATGGAATTATACAATGAGGTAAAAGGGAAATCCAGAAAAATGGTCTTGATATTAAAATAATTATACAAACTAGGAAAAAATAAGATAAATAATAAAAAATGGATACTAGTAAGTGATAAGATAGATCATCTTAAACATCTGGGTTAATTGTGGACCAAGACAACGAAGAAAGAAAAGGAATTAAGGTCAGAATTATAACTGCGAATAGGACATGTATTCACGTTATAATATTTTCAGAAATAAATAATAAAGCGAAAGACTAAGGTTAGATCATTCCAAACACTAATTAAACTTGTTTCGAAGTATGAATGTAAATGTGAATGGTGGAGAGAAGGAAGCGGAGAGGGGAAAGTATAGAAGGAGAAGGAGAAGGAGAAGAAGAAGAAGAAGAAGAATAAAAAGAAGAAGAAGAAGAAGAAGAAGAAGTCAGGGACCGTCTGAGAAATTTTGGAGGTTCAAGTTCCTCCAACACTGCACTTCAACCGACGCATCCCCCGTACTCACCAAGATTGGATCTCAGAGACCAATCTGTTTCTTCCCTTCCTGTCAAAATTTCTCATAATCGAACGAACCATAAATCAATCTGATTATCAAATTAATAAATCCCCAATCCACCTTAATATTCTCACTTCAAGATGGCTTCCCATCATGGGGCTACTAATTAAACACTAATTTATTTATTAATCTCCTTTTTCATCCTAATACTCCCGCTTCAAAATAAAAAAATATATGATATTCACAAAGAAATAGACGTAATGAAAGAAATAAAAAACGAAAGAATTGGATGGGCTAGACATGTAATAAAGATAACATATATTAGATGGTAAATTCTACAACATCAGGCGAAAGGAGCGCCAAGGTATAGATGGGAAGATGTGGTAAGGAAGTATGCGTCACAACTGTTGGAAATGATATTGAGCAGAAAAGCCCTAGACAGAGATGAATGGAGGCAAAAGTAAGGGAAGCTGTAATGCCTAGATTGGATTGGAAATTCTGAATGAACTTTTGGATGAGAATTCACTGTTTGTTTATTTCTTTTGTTACAATAAATGCACTCTTCTGCGTAAACTGAAAATACTATTCCCCTGTCACATTCTGGGTGCCTTCCTTAGCTCGTTTCCTAACTTAAATAGCTGCCCAGGCATCAACGGGAGCATGCCTTATAATATATTATATGTATTTCAAGGTAGGACATAAATATAACGCAGCAATATAAACAAATGCAATAATATTAAAACCAAAAATTTTAATTTGCAGTTTTACCCTTACAAAATACGTTTAAAACACATCGCTGCGATATCGACATTATTTAGAGATTTGATAAAATGACTACTCTTAGAAAAGCGTGAACTATTTCTTTAAAACGAGAATGATTATAATAAATTTAATATATAATTTCCAATTTATTTAAAAATACCAAGGACTCAGTCGCCTACTTTATTTCGCAACTATTCTAATCAGAAAATAAAGTGAAAATTTTAACACATTAATCATGAATATTGTCTCAATAAAAAGAATGCACTTTTTAGAATAATTTAAAACCAAAATATGTCTATGCAATATTTACTTATCAATTACAATTAGGAGCTATAATTGAGCATCTGTTGAAATCACATATAATATTAAATAAAATGGTAAAAAAATTTCGTTAAATTAAATATATAAAAAGAGCTCTAGAAACTTCCTGCATTCTTTTTTTTTTTTTTTTTTTTCTTTTTTGCCGCGACTTTTCTTTATCTATCTCAGAGATTACCTTTGAGAAAAGTAGAAATTCTCATTAATCATAACGTCATACTTTTTTCCAAATGTTTCCAAAAGAATCCAATGAGCTGAAATCCATACAAATGGCGGGTACAAATTGTGAAACATGATTTTATCTGAACTTAAGTACAGGACATGATTTTTATTTTTCACTTTTTTTCTGAGTTTACGATAGTGTGACTGGGTTATTAATTTATAGGTGTATATTTGTATGTCTCAAAATAACACGAATTGATAAATTATTTCATTCGAACAAATGGTAATGAAGACATCATCCAGATCGAGTTTATTCTTTCAAAAACGACATTTTATTTTTTTCCAAACGCATGCTCTTAAATCGTTACAATAAATATTTATTTTTCGTTTTTTTAAATTTTGGAATTTGATTTCGTAATTAAGGAAGACTCAATAAAGTGGAAAAGTTATTTTAGTGTCATATTAATTCTCACAACATTTAAATATCTTAAAATACAACTTTTAGATTTTTCTAGGTGTTTTGGAGTCACTCTCTGTTTATAGTATGAAATTAAATGATTACTGAAAACTTTCTGTAGTAATAACTAAACATACAGTTTGGGGCTTGTAGTGTGATTCATAATTAGTCCTAATTGTTTAATTTTAAGTTTAGACGCTTCATTAACTATATAAATATTACAACAATGTATATTGTGTACATTATATCCGTCAACACAAATGTTATATCACACTCAATTAAGCATACATCATCTTAATCAATAAATATAGGAATTTCACGATTTATAAACCTAGAAAATATTTTCAAGACCTCAGTATTCAACTATTCAGAGATAATTCATTTTAAAACTTAATCTATTAAAAGACCTTGTTCATGTAAGCCCGAAGGCAAATACTTTGAAGTTATTTATTTTTCGATAAGATTGGTCCCTTTAAAAAAAACTGCATACATGGAAATAATATTTTATGTACATTAAGAGCACAAAATATACACAAAAGTGAAACTTAAAACATTTGGCTATTAAAATAGTTCAGGTATAGTTCTTACCATACGACCTATCTAAGTATACTCAGAAAATATATAAAAAAACTGTTTTAATATAATTGAAAGGTAAACAGTTTTCATTTTATAATATCTCTTTAGCCAAATGTCTTTAACACAAATAACATAGATTCAGTTTCCAACGCATTACAAAAAAAAAAAAAAAATGAATGAATGAATGAATGAATGAATGAATGAATGAATGAATGAATGAATGAATGAATGGAATAGAACCAGGTTTTGATTTGATTTAAATATGACTCAATTTCATCTATTAGTTTCTTCAAATGATCACCAGTATGAGGTAACATGGTGTCATCTACATATAAAAACGTATCTAAAATAGGTTACAGCCTATTGCAACTAAAAAATTAAATAAGCCCTCAGACTCCACACCACTCTGTTAACGACAAAATAAACAAATGGGAAATTACGCAATTTCTGATTATAAAATTCGGAAACCATGGCCAACTCTAGTAAAATTAACTACACTTCGACCGCTAGGAGCCGGATATGTGTATTCAAACACATAATATAAAAATAGGAGAAGGTTTTGTGAAAGGAGATATTGCAGCATACTAACATTATACAAAATCTTTAAAATCTTTACCTGTGCATACGTTTTTTTTTTGTTTTTTTTAAATATCTTCAGTTGGGTGATCATTTGGCATTTTAATATGCTGTTTAGAACTTAAACTTATGTAGCATAATTTAGAAAATATATTAGTTTCTTTTATAGTGAAATAAATTAATGAATCGAGCCAGTTATGTCCCATCCAGGGCTAGGGCCTCCGCAAGTGGAGAGGGCTCGTCTATTTCTCTACGGTGAGCTAGTTAATGATGAATTTGTTAAGTCTGTAATGTTTCTTATTTTTAAAAGTTTAACATCAATTTAACTATTAAGTTTTTGTATTATAAGTTTGGTATCACTTTTGCTATTGGCTTTTCCAGGTACTGCGGTTCTGTGCTACGCTGGTCCGGTGTGTCCCGGCAACTTTCCTGAAGGGGTCTGCCCACCTCGTTCTCGGTCTCCCTCTTCCTCCCCTACCAATATCCTATGTGGATCCTATGTGGTAGTTATATGTACCCATCTGCGATTGGTAGCCTTGCTACATGTCCGCCCCAATTCCACTTCCGGCTGATTGCACATTGAACCACGTCGTTTAGTCCCGACATCTTTCTTAATTTTACAAATGATATTTTATCCATGAGGAATATTCCTAGTATTTTCCGCCTCATTTTACATTGGCAGATTCTAAAAACAGCATTTTTAAGCTTCTGTTAGGCTCCAAGTTTGGCATCTATATAAGTGCTGTGAATATGCATGAATCCAGCATGTCTAACCTCAGTTTTCGGCTCAAAGTGATGTCCATTAGAATGAAATTCATTGACCAGAATGCTCTCCATACCGAAAAAGTCTTTTGTTGATTTCCTTGCTCATGTGATACTGGAATACAACTATTTGTTCTAAGTAGACAGTGAAACACTCACACCCAAATTCAACAGACATAAGCAACCTAAAACCCATTTCAGCTTACTTTACCGGTGGTGAACTTGGCAACTAACTTCCAACCTCATATTCTATACAGTCTCTATGGAAAGATCAGTTCTTTAAAGCAAGCACTTAATTACGACTATTGTCTCGTTTGGCGCGTTAAAAATCGAAAAAAGATTGCATTTATATAATGTGTGATATAATCTTAATATAGTGCTATATGTACCCTGAAAAAGGGTCACTTATTTGCGTCTAATTTTGTACTGTTTATGACATTGTGATACAATTATCACGCCTTCCACTAGCCCCATGTTTTATTGTCAACAACTATACTAGTGACTTCACGCACAGGGGTAAAGTTAGTCGAAACGGGTAAAACGTAGGTTTATTTTTATATGATTGGCCGCTTTTTCTGTAATCGTGTACTGCACACACTAGGTAACTGATTGGTCCTACAGACTCGATACCACTGCTAACCGCGACATGATAAAGTCGTAAACAGCTTTTCCAGAGAGGTCATGTACTAAATGCGATATGGAGTCCCAGCTAAAATGATAAGTTACATTTAAATAGTTAAGTTTAGACGTCAAAATATCACGTTCAGAACAATCGAAGATAACTTACTTAATATGTGATGAAACGTATTTTCTTCAAAAGTATCAACTATACGACCCGAATATGCGAAGTATTACAGTCAAACATAATAAAATAACGAGTTTCGAATTTTCGTAATGTTGTAAAAAACTTTAGAGAATGCTGGAGTATTAGAATTTACAAGATTCACATTTTCATCCTTATGGAAATCAAGCTCACTCCCGTATTTTTCAAAGATTATGAAAACACTTCACTGAATAACGTATTATTTACACAATTTGTAAATAGACCGGAAAATCAATGCTTTTATTTGTTTAACACAGTTATTAGATACTCAAAATTGTTTCTTTCAAAAACTGTGACACATCTAAACATAACGCAACCAGTTGATTTGAACATACTGAAATAGGCCCCGTGACAATTCAGGTTCAGCAAATAGTAACTACTAATAAAGGCAGTATTTGTATACTGCAAAACGAAAGCAAATTCAGAGCAAATGAGATATTCAAATCGATATCTCTCTGACTACATTGAGGATCGATAAATCATCAGGCGAATGGCATTTGTTTAGCATATTTGCGCAGCTCTTCGCCTGTCACTGTTTCTTTATAAGGCCATAAGCAAGAATAGGTTAATTTCCATTCACGATAAATAAGCAATATAAGCAATAAGATAGAATGGCTCTCTTGTTATTTGCTTAATGCTGCAACTGTCAGTCTCATAAACACTGCTGGAGAGATTTCATCATAACTGCGTGTGTTATCTGGACTATTGCATTTATCTCATATTATGAAGTCTGGAATATTTCAACCCTTAAGGGAGATAAGCATCACCACTACAAATTCATAAATGAAAATAGAATTGTTTTTCTAATATGTTCTTGGTTCATTTTCAGTAAAAATTGCACTATTACATTATTTTAGTTTAGTTAATTGATATAAATTACAATTTTCAAAGCTTCGCTAACATAAAAAGTATTTACAGAACATCTACTATTTTATGCAGAAGAACTTTATTTGCACATATAAGCTTTAAAAGTAAAAATAAAATAATTTAAAAGCTAAAATACTTTTCTCTCCATATTAGTAGATCGTCACTGTTCATAGTACCTACATAAGGAACCAAATAACTAAAACAATTTAGTTCAACTTCTTATGCGCTATCAGGATCAGGTTCCTTACAGGTTTTATTGATATTTTAACGCTTTCTGAAAGCCTATTTCGCACTACTGAATCAAGTAAACTAAATATATTAATTTTCACACAAAAAATAGTAGTCGTAATGGATTTTTTGTAGCAGTTTTAAAGTACACACAAATAAATATAATTGTTACATGGCCGTACTTGCTAATACCGTCCTTGTAACAATCAAAATATATCTACTTATTTACATACATACAAACCTACGTGATATATAAACACAAATACGTCGATATACATGAATAGAAGCCTTACTCCTGAGTCCCCTTTCCCTTTAATCACCCCCTTCCCCAATTCTGCCCTCTCTTCTCTAAAACCATTAATCTTCTTTGTTGGGTGTTCGCTAGAAATACTTCCGATTTGTGTACCTCTCATGCACTAACACTTCCCGGCAGGTATTCAGACTTTTGTTGGAATTCAGAAATTGCGGTGATAAATGCTCATTTCTTAAAACCTCCGTTTCCCTGCATTCTGCCAGAATATGTCTCCAGGTTTCGCTTTCTCCTCACGATGGGCAAATTCTTTACCCGAGAGTATTAAGTGTTTAGTTCTCCTTTCAAGTTCTTAATCTGAGTCATGCGAGACCACTTATTACTTCTCTCCCACAGACATCTGGATAATTCCCCCTCCCCCACACCAGATGGGCCTACAGGTTAAGCGATACATTTTCTGAGCATTTGCCTACCTATATCTCGCAAACGTCTGTTAACTATTTTCGACACATACTCTCCTCTGCCCTCAACCAAATAAACCCTATTTCAATTTTGTCTAAGCCTTTCCTATTTTTGATACCGAACCAGTTCCCTTCCTTACACAAACTGCTCGAAGAAGTGTTTGATCCCTCCGTATTATTCTTAATAATTGTTCTTATTTTTAAATTCACACTTTCGTTAGAAATACCAAACTCTTTAAGAACTCTGCAATTTGCTGTACCCCTCCATACTTGTAGCAGCCGTTTTAGAAATTTCGTTTGTACTGATTCAGTTTCTCAGTGTTTTTCCACCAACAAATTTCGGCCCTGTACATCATAGTTGACCTAACAACCTTTCTGTACCATCTCCATTGTTCTTAGTAAGAAAAACAAGAACGATGTAGAGCTGAAGATACAATATAAGGGCAGTGACATCGAATCTAGAATTATAAAAAATTTTGCTCTAATGATTAATCATAATATGAATTGGAAAGACCAAATTGATTACATCTTGCCCAAACTAAGCTCGGCACGTTATGTGATCAAATGATTAACCCATTTAATAGAGAACCCTAAAGATATTATATATAATGCTCACTTCTGTTCTTTAATGACTAATGGAATAATGCTCTGAAATTCAGTAAATGCTAAAAAAATCTTATTAAAAAGAGTAACAAGAATAATGGCAGGAATAAAACGATCTGTAAACCCCTATTCAAAACATGTGGGAACATGCTATGCCTCTATTTGTAGTGGACAATTCAGAGGTATTCATAAAACACCCAGATGTACACAGCAATGAAACTAGACATAGGAAACACTTAAACAGATCAAGTAACAAAGGGTAGACACTCCAAAAAATGTTTACTAAAAGATATGGTATTATTTAATTCACGTCCATCATTCGTGGCCGGGATTGAATCTTCGATTTTGGGTCTACAAGGCAAGCATAGCTACCATTTGACTACCAGGAACTACTGGTTAATTTTGACACCCAGTAGGAATCCTATTCGAAGGTACCAAATTAATGAGTGGCATCCCAGTAAATGTTTTTTTTCTAAGTCAGTGGGAACAATGAAAGAATATTCAAATAGCAATGGGAAGTTTATGAATTACATAGAATAATGAAGGAAACTTTGCTTTTTAATCAATTTCAAATTAAGTTTTAGGGAACACGGAATGATTAAGTTGAAGAAATAAAAACGTTATAATACGCTCGTTAAAAATATTATTATTTATGGAGATAAAATATAGCAAATATTTTAAATAATTACAAAATTAATTTTGGGGCCACGCTGTAGACTATCATGAGAAAAAAAGAATAATTAAGGAAAAAGGGAGTCGAAACCACAAGTAAGCAATAAAAAAAAACATATCACTTAAAATGGTATGGATGTAAGCACAGGTAGAATGACCACAGACTTCCCAGAGGTATGTTGCAGAGGGTATAAGAAGAAGAAAAGCAAGATGAAGAACTACACTGAAAAACGGAAATAACAACAATATGAGAATAATACATGTGGAGGATATCTGAGACTGGAGAAGGGCTATACAAATAATATAAATATTAAAAACCCGATTTTAGCGATATATAAGCAAAATTTATTTAATTCTTCGTCTTTCAGTTTAAAAACACATTAACAAAGAGTAATTCAAAGTGCAACTTACAATCGACAACATGTGCATCTCGCCTTATTGCTCGTCTTTCGAATCCCTGCGGTGACTAGTTGTTTAATAGAGACTGGTACTGACACATGTTGGGTCTGTGTCGGACATGATTTGTAGTGAAGTGGTGTAGATGTATTGATAGCCAGAACATGCTCAACAGTTGCAGTATTTCATAAAGATTAAGGCGAAACACTCAGGATATATAGTTCCCGAAACCTTATTCGTGCCCTATGGAGGTTTATATTTAATTCCTAGCATTAGACATTAATTAGTAGGCAAAATATTTCAAACAATTCTGGAAGTTAAGTTAAAAGTTCTTAAGGTTTTAAATGTGCATGCTCACCTATGTTTTAGGTTAAAAATAAGCCACTTAAATTATTAATGGTATTTCTTCTCTCACAGAGTCAATCACCTGTAAGTATATTTATGTGTAGACTTTCCACGCGGTGTATAGTTTTTTAATAATGGTTCTTGAAAGAGTCCATTGTTTCTAGTTACAGAACGGTATTATTTTAGAAGCACACAGGTTAGAAGGTGAGATAGTGTTATTTTGAGGAGTTTGAGGAGTTTTTCAAAAATAACATTTGCCATAGAGTTGTTCATTTCTAACATTATCATTGCAACATAGGTATTTATTAGGTAGGTAATAAGATAATTTAAACATAATAGCCTGTCATCATATATTTTAAAGAAACTATTCCTAATTACTTACGTAAACAAGTAACACAGTTAAAATTAAACGTTCTAACTATGGCCTTTTTCAGTAGATTCGTGCCGCTGCAACCCCGTTATAATGACTAAATGACTAAATTTTCAAGATATTGTGCACACCTAAACTATGCCATCTTATAAACTGACGTCGTTTATTTCACATTCACAAATAAACAAACAGTTGAAATTAGCTATTAAAACATGCGCAGCGCAATAACAATTGAAGATAGCTATTAAAAACGCATATACCGTACTTGATTCTTGAGTCTGCAGTGTTGTCATACCGTGGTTCTGCAATCGAGGTATAAAATAACAGACCTTGAAAGGTTTATTATTAGAAGGCTGCGAAACTTGTGTTTACAAAACAAGTATTAACACAAGGGAGGAGATTATCTTACCATTTTCATGAGAAACAACTTCAAATTTCAATGAATTACGTAAATGATGCGTTTAAAACTGTAACCAGTTACTAAATGCTTCGTAAATTCACTTCAAAAAGATCCCTAACTGCGCACTAAGAACTGCCATGACATGTTTGCAGCTTATTCTTGGGAGAAATACTGCTGTAGTTCCCCGTTGCTTCAAAAAGTGCGAAATGATATTTTAGTTATTCATCACAAAGAATCATTCTGGACAAGAAAATTCATAAGTCGCCTTCCTTACTAGCCGTGATATATCAGGTTTAATAGCAGAGTGTGTGATCTGGTATTAAACTTGATTAATTACGTTTTATTATTATTATTATTATTATTATTATTATTATTATTAAGATTAACGTTTCATGTGTCTTACACATTTTTGAATGTAATATTATTGTTATGATTATGTAATATTGCATAAAGATACACTATTATAAATTGGAGAGGCAAATATTTAAAAAAATGTTTATAATCTTTTAAACGCAAACCAGTGATGAGAAAATTTAAAAGCACATAGGATACAAATTTAGGATTTAAACTTTGAATTAAATATTAGATGTTATCGACAGCAAAAGCTCTTCAAAGGGAGTCCGCGATCAAGTAAAATTTCCGAATCATTGTTTTAAACATTGATATACATCTCGTGAAACATATATTGGCATTAATTTATAATATGTGTTGTTAATATCTTAATGAGTGAACATCGTTAAACGTTTATATTTTATTAGTATTAAAACTTACTGCAAAAATAAATAAATGGATGTGTATGATTTATAAATTAAACATATCTGGCAAAGCAGCACACTTTTAAGTGTTTATGCTATAACATTAAGCAGTGATAATAGCATAAGAATTCCTATTCTTCACTTACACTATAAATAATGTGTCTTCCCAGTAGTTGCTCTCGAGAAAAAATCAATAATTAATATTGTATCCTGTTACTTAATATTTTGGGTCGTTGATGTCCTTCCTGTTTTTTATTCGCTTGTATTTCTTCCCCTTTGCAAAACAAAATATCTACCAGCTTTTTGTGTATTCCCCAAATCAGAATCCTGTTTCTTTTCAGCGGTGAAAAGCTGAGGGTTACAGGAGGCCAAGTCTAAGCTGTAGGGAGGGTGGTATATCTGAGTAATATAATATGTATATGTGCCATAAGGTCCCTTCTGACTAGCTGTCAAATTACATCAAGACCGCGTGACCAGTTATCGAAATAATGAAATCGGCTCAGTAATATCGATACAGATTTCGTTTATATGACTTGCATTTAAAAAGCGCAATGTTATGCAATGTTTTCTTAAAAGACCTCGAAAAAGAAAAGGTTTTTTTGTCATGTGAGTGTTTAGACTTGTGGATAATTCAGGGCAAAACCTTTGGGATACTGTTTTCGAAACTGCATATGTCCCGAAACATTAAAAAATGCCTATAATAGTTTTATAACCAAACATTTCAATTCCACTTCCATCTTATATATTATGATGAAGATATTATTCACTTTCCTTTAAAAAATTTTGACAAATAATCCATATTTTGTGATTATGTTCATAAATAGATGTTATATGCTATACTGGGTGAGCCATACAAGTATCGATCACTCGCGTGCTTACGAGACAGCAAGCGATTCCTGTGTGGGAAGTTTCATTGGTTGAGAGATGTGGGGCTGTAAAGGCTCAGCATGAATTGTTAAGTAATATTTTTAGAGAGATTAATGTAGTGTATAAAATTAATCATTTGGAGTTTTTACTTATACGCATTTGTCAACTGACGCACAATATATTCTTTAATTGTACTATTTTCGAAAAATAAAGTTATGTCTATTTTATATTGTGATCTCCCAAAGATATGATTATTGCTTAAGGGGTGCAAAACAGCTAAGGTCATTAGTGCCCATTTCCCAAAGAGTTAAACCAGTAGAAGGTGGCATAGAAAATAAAAAAACCTTATATCGATAACCTTGAAAGATGAATTCTAAAGTTATAACAAAAACAGAAATTACTTTCTGAGCGAAGGTCTTCGAATTTCCATTAAAATTTTTGAAATATTATATTTTAGGTACCTGAAACTGCTTTAGTTTAAAATATTTTAATACCTACAGTATAACTACTTTAAGATTATGTCAAAACATGATATCTAAGATTTCGTTTTTCACAAAGAGTGCATTTTCCTAAACTACAGAAATATTTGGTTGCTTATTGAATCACAATTTGAAAATATTACCAGTTTTTATTCTACATTTTATTCTACAACTTCCAGTAATTAATTTAGGTTCTTATATTTTAAAATCTTAATTAACATTTTAAGTATACATCGTCAGTCTTTCTAGAACATATTTAAGCTCCAAAAAGAATAATTAGCAGGAGAGAAAACAAAGTATTTCAAAATTTTAACGTTACTGAACGTTACTTAATTTATTACATTTTAACTGAAATAACAAATTAAATATATGATAAATAATTGATGAGTGCAAAATGGAAACTATTCATATTGAAATATAGTAATATATTATAAAATTCACATCATTCATGTTCCATTTGACAATGTAAAATATATGTAAACTTTAAATGAAGAGATTTTTAGTAATGTCGAAATGTATTAGAAGAAATTTGCAGAAGAAAATTTCCGGGCAGTTAGTGTAAAACCTTACAACTCGACGAAAATATAGCTATAAAATTTGCCAATTAGACTGCCAAGAAATCACTATAAAGTTAATCTCATATTATAAGTCGATGCTTTGAAAAAGGGAAATAAGTGACAGGTTGCACTAATCTCAGAACACTCCTGGTCATAATGCATTAATCATAATTTAGGCCAAAAAGAGCAAGCCGTTTCTCTGTAGATCAGCGATTGCTACAGTTTGTATGTTTAGAAAATAAAAGATCAATATTATATGGCTGGAATTATTACATATTCTCAACGGGTTTTCTGCTTAAAACAAAAATATGTCAGCAAACAATGATATGGCCTGGATGGCCTAAAAACAGATGCAGAAAGTTCTCTCCGCCTGACGCCTTATGCTTCATTTGTATACCGTAGTCAAGTCCAAGTTAACATATCTAGATGTGACAGACGGCTATCTTGTCAGCAGCTCTCTCGACTGGAAATTTTGCCCTCAATACGAACTGCTTCCAAAATATTCCCCTACACCTAAAGACACTTTTTTCTTTTACAGGCGACGCATGAAATAGTTGACAGTCTCAAGTTCTTACCCCTCTCAGGTTTTTTGAGACCAGGTAGTGTTTTATTTGTGATCAAAGTTCTATAACATATTCTTCTGTTATTTAAAACAAAAACGAACATTTTGACATAACATTTTGTCACAAAAAGGTTTTAACTAATTTTTTCTTTGTTGTTATATTTTAAATTGTCACATTTCAATGAAACTTTGGCACTAAAACAAGATTTGTAGAGTTTCTATCACATAAACCAAAAGTTTACCTAAATGTGTTATTTAAATGAAATTGGTGTTAGTAACTTCTACAAAAAATAAGCTATTATCTAAGTTTTTTCCAAAATTTAACATAAATTTACAATTTAGTTATTTCGTTTAACTTTGGTTCTTATCTGAACTTTTTATATAAACTTTTTCTGCTGACGCCATTCTTAAAAGTTTATCGGTCGTATTTAAATAGCTATGCGCAACTCTTGAGGAAATTACTTTTTCTCAAAATTACTTTTTTTTCAAATTTAAAAACGCTCATTGTGACACAATTTTCTTTAAATGATTCCATGTGTGGCTTATACATTCCTGTGTAATTACTTGTTGAATTAAGTTGGCTTTTCGATGTACCATAAATAATAAATGTACCAATATTGATTTAGATTCCAAAAATCATAAATACTTGAAATAAAATAGCAGAATATTGATCCTGTGTTACTGAGGAGAAATATTACAGAACTGAAAGGATATTTTATTTTCCAGTATGAGTAGATTACATTCTTTTTGAAACACGTAAAAGAACGTTTCTGAAATGAGATTATAGCATTTGTGCATTATCCTTATAAGTAATTTTACAACTAATACATGCACTTTGCTTAGTGACACCAACCAACAATGAAATAACATTTTACATTAAGATGGCCACGAAACAAAAGTCATTTGTCCTTCAGCAACTGCTGAATTTCATGTGTTGAGAAACCAGCTGTTATGGTTTAAGTAACAATAACAATAAAATAAAGAAAGACTAAGCTTTCATAATACCTGTAATTTTGTAACAAGATCCTATTCTCAAATACACTTTTACATACTAGTATTACGAAAGTTCAGAATAATGTGTCTGCTAGTATTGTAACTGTGTAAACTGTAGAATGCTTCAATCTAAATGTGAATATAACAGATTATATTCAGAATAAATGTGTAACACAATTTAACTCATTAAATGTAATGCCAGTGGTACACTTTACCTGATATTTCCTTTGTTTGTGCTATACTTTATGTGATTACAGAGTGCTTCAAACATACCACTCGTTGTGGTCACGTATCTGCAGTCGAAAACCTGTGAACAACAAACAAATTAATTGATTTAATCCATATTTTTCCGGAATTATTTTACCTAATAAAATAAATAATAAATTACTAAAAGAATTCTGGTTGTTTTACAATATTAAAAAGAAATATATTTTAGCAAAATGCTAAGTTTATATTCAACATAATCTTGGTTCACTGTTTCAAACTCTGCATTTCGTCAGCTAAATATGGTAATGTCAACTCTGCAAACTATTCGTTGACGGCTTGTCATTCAGCACCGAGCCAAAGTTTAATTTCGAGAGGAAGAAGAACCGCTAGACATGAGGAATTGAGTGCA
This sequence comes from Metallyticus violacea, assembly GCA_030762175.1. Lineage (NCBI taxonomy): Eukaryota > Metazoa > Arthropoda > Insecta > Mantodea > Metallyticidae > Metallyticus > Metallyticus violacea. Next base: position 110,743,057 of record CM060832.1, read on the forward strand.
ATTGGGCATTATCATTGTGAATGTCATGTAAAGGACAGTGCATTGTTCTGGTAAAACGTCATTTTTATCATTTTTTTTTCTTTCTTCCATTCATCTTTCAAACGACCCTACAATATTCCAAAATATTTTCCTATTATAGTTTTATTATTTTTTAAGTAGTCTCCCAGGATTATTGCTTCTGAATTCAAAAAATGTATGGTCATACATTTCCTATATACGAGAGTAGATCCATAAGTTTCTGGCCATAGTCATCACTTTTGCGTCACACTTAAATTTCCTTTCTCGAAGGTCCTTCTTGAGTTTTGAGACGAGGAAATAGTTACTGGGAGCTAGATCTGGACTGTAGGGTGAATGGTAGATCTCCTTGAAGCCACATTTCTTCACAGCTTCCTTTGCAACAAGAGCTGTGTGCAGAGGCGTGATGTCGTGAAGAAGGCACACACCACCATTCAGCTTTTCTCGCCTTTTCTCTTTAATGGAAGTACGTAGTCTGTGCCGTAGCACTCCATGTATTCCTCTCCTTGAAGTCAACGAAGAGTATTCCTTCACACTGCCAAAAGATTGTGACCATGATCTTCTTGGTTGACTGAGTGACCTTGGCCTTCAAAGCCGGTGCTTCACCTCTCCGTTGATTCTCTTTTGGACAAGGGATCGTAGAAGAGGACCATACAGGTTTCATCTCCTGTAACAATGGTTTGCAATAGTTCTCTCTCGTTGCCACGGCAGAGCTCCAAAAATGCCTGAAAACAGATGATTCGTTGCTGCTTTTGGACTGAGGAAAGAAGCACCCATCTTGCACTAACCTCATTCATGTTTAAATGTTCATGAATAATTGGAAGAAGTTTTGTTTTAGAAAGGCCCGGCCCAATCTTGCTGCTATTTCTGTAACTTTAAGGGGCCGGTCTTCCATAATTTTTCCATACACAAAAGCGATGTTTTCAGGAGTCAACACCTCCAAGGGCCGACTTATATGCTCTTCGTCTTCAATGCTTTCTCGACCCATTCTAAAAAGTTTGCCCATTCTTTTACAGTAAAATATGAGGGGAATGTTTCACCATGTGCACAGTCCAATCGCTGTTTAATTTCATTTGGAGTAAGTTTTTGTGAAGAACTTGATAACAGCTGAATACTCCATTTTGAACATGTCACAATCTTCTACACATAGTCTTCTTTATGCAACTACATCTGAACAACTGAATACAGAGGAGCAGAAGTTACAGCTACAATTATTTACTTAATAGATAAGATATGACACCAGATAAGGGTTTTGTGAAGGCGATAACCCTTATCGGCGAGGCCTGAAACTTATGGACCTGCCCTCGTAGCCCAAGTACTTCCTCCTTCGGCGCATTTTCACCATCATTACTGACACTTGGGCTCAGGTGTGTTTTATATCCAAGTGACTGTGCACAGAAGAACCAGCTGTGATGAGGATGTGGTCGTGGATTTTTACCATTTCTTTCACAAGGCAAGTGTGTAAGAAGTAAATTCGATACATTTTACTACTAACTCATCTAACACTCCACAATAACTAGAGGCCTACTTTTGGACCTCGAGAAGTTCTCTTGTGCGCCACCAATTGCTCAATGCTCGCTTACCACAAACAAATGAGAGTGTGGTAACGGTTCTGTGCAGTGACAGTCTCTTTGTTTCTGAATAAAGGTATTGGGCATGGTTTGAGTAAAAGAAGAGTAACTTTATTATTACGTTAGACTATTTATATGATACATGTTCAAACAGAATAAGACATCAATAGCGGCCACATAATTGTTATATATAACTAGCAGAATTTCAATTTAATTCTTAATATTAAAATTAATAAATATCCTGTATGTATTTATAAATTAAATCCTGAATGATACTATATACATTATGTACGTGTACCAAACCATGAACACTGTGAATGACATTATTTTAGGTTTTTAAGGACGAACTATAATTTGTTAATTAATGAAACAGAGTGAAAATAAATACTGAGACAGTTTGTGAAATATACACAGAGGCTTACTTAATGATAAGATTATGGGGGATTTTTTTTTGGGATTCGCTTTTTACTTACCAACTTCTCAACGTTTGGAAACGATGTTTAAGTGATACATAATGTAAATTTACGTTGTAAATTGTGATGCGCAAGTTTGTTCTATGTCGAGACTTGTTAATTTTCATTAAAGGAAAGAAAAAAAGTAATAAATAAAAACATCACAAGATTAGAGCAGAATATCTGCGCAATGGTTTGGGATAACGCCGTCGGTTATATTGGCACTTATTAGCTCGTTCCTCATATTAGACCATTCTTGCTTCCAACCATATCGGGAGCCATCAGTTGCCAAGGATGTGAACTAAGACCACACTTTTCGTAAATATATCTGCACCTGTTGTTGTGCCCTTCTTTGGGATTATGTCCAACATTTCCTCCTTGATCCGTAGATTGGAATCTACTACCGAAATGAAAGTGACAAGCTGAGACAAGTGATATCGGTACTGTCAGCTAGTGCCAAAGAAGCGTCGTTGCAACATTTACTTCCGAGATCCCACAGCATCAGCTAAATCGCGAATACGACGGATCACGTGGAGAACGATAACCTTATTGCTTCAAACTGCTAGGCCTGTAGTTAAATTTGGGTGGTCTAGTGGTTACAACATTTGCCTCTTAGATCCATCATCATGGGTTCAATCCCGGCCAGAGTCAATGCATTTGTAAAAATCATAAGTACGGCTTCCTTTGGAAGAAAAGTAAAACCGTGGGTCCCGTGTCGTACATTTACGGCATGTAAAAGAACCTCAAGCCTGATAGAAGAGACCTCTGTGCAAAATTTGTCGGCCGTTTCACGCCCTGATTTGAATGGGATTCGGATGACCTGAGATGTTAAAGAGCTTCCGTAAATAAACCAAATCCAGGATAATTGTTTTGAATTTGATTTCAAGAATTCAAAATAAGTTACTTTGCAGTCTGTTTTTCAAAGAGGTTGAGTTATTTTACCTAGGCAACAGGTGTGAGAGAGAGGGGGAGAGAGAGTTTTCTATGACGTAGCTAATGTCAGATTAATTCCTTAAAAGTTCCTTTAAGACCCACCTGTAGGGCAAAGAAGTCGGCATAGAACTTGTACTCCTTTCACATCACCCTTTTAACTCTTTGTCTGTTTTTTTTTCCCCTCCCTTTTCTGCAGTCCTCTCTCTCGTTCTTCTCCGGTTTCCACATTGTAAACTGCGGGAGTTTAGTCACCCAGTCAATAAAAAAGCAAAGTACTCTTGTCGCTTATGGCTTTCCATTTGAGTTAAGCTTTTGAGAAGAACGAATAAAAAAGGGGGGAATCGATGGTATATACATTTATATACAAAAAAAAAGTTGGAAACTCTTTCCTAATATAAGAGCATAACGAAATGGGAATGGCTTTACCCTTGCACACGCAGGGTTACATAAAGTCTGCTCGTGAAGAGGTAAAGTTTTATTTAACTTGGGATTTTGGGTGCGTCTCTCCTATGGATTGCCCATACATTTACCAAGATTTTTCTCCTGCTGGAAACGCTTCTTTTCTGTACTTTTCCTTTCTGGGAAAACAGTGTGGGTTTCATAAAACCTGCGGTGGTCACATGGAAGCTGAGAAAAATTAGAGAGGACAAATAAATTTACGCTCACCTATAAAAATGAACATAGGTCTTTTCTTTAAGCCTAATTAGAATAATTTTAAATCTTGTATACCTTAAAGAGCATTTAAAATTCATATAGAGTGCGTGTTTATATACATTTAATTAGTTATAAACTATAATATAATTTAAGTTTTTTCAAAGTATTTTCCTTATTTATAATTTTTTTATTTTTCAGCATTCAAGAAGTTGTAAAATATTGATATCAGAAGGAGGGTTTTGAGGTCATCTAAAGGTTGTCATTTTAATTATTTTTGTAATTATGATGATTATTATGTAATCATTTTAATTATTTTTTAAAAGTAATCAAGAATGTTCTGAAATGAATTTTAGCAATTTCCCCAACATTTCCCTAACAAGAAAATAGCAGAATAGCATTTTATGCTAAAGTGGATGATAATCAGATTATTAAGCATGAAATAAACAAAAACTTAATAATCTGTAAGTTCATACAGCTTTAAAGTGAAATATTATCCTTTTATCTATTTTTTCAGTTTTTCTTTAAAAAGTATTTTCATTATAGTAATTTGAAGATAAACTCATTAAAGAGAGAGAAATTTTCTTAATTTAATGCTGAAGAATTGTTTTATCAAATTAAGTTATAACTCTCCGGAATTTTTATAATAGAGAGTCAATCTTCCGTTTTTATGTTATTAAAAACTATAAAAGCATTCATTGCAAATGGCTGCTAAGAGAAAGTAAATAAATATATAAATGCAAAAAGTATAAATTGCTCGTCGTAGTTTAGGAAAAAGCTTTATATTGTGTATTTAAATTTCAAAGGTACAACGTTTTAGCATTTAAAAAGCCTAAAAGAGAGGATAAAAGGTAAGCACAAGGAGATATGTTAGCAAACAAAAGGCTGAACTAATGTGAAAGTCACATCCTTTAAGGTTAAATTCATTAATTCCAACTGTTAAAAAATATGCATCTAATAAAAGGCTCAATGTAATATTAAACATAAACAATTAGAAATAGAACCAATATAGAAAAGGAAAGAAAATTGTCATGAATTATATCATACCAAGTTGGGGTGTATGAAATGTTTGGGGAGCTATAACACATAATTTTTTTTTATAATTGTTTCCTCTAAATTAATATATTTTAATGCAATCACTCATTTTATCAAGAAATACTGAACTTTGAAGAATTATATTTGTAGTCTAAGTTATTCACATATTACTACAAACTTTAAGGCATTATTTTTATAAAATATTTATGAGATTTTCTAAATGAAATTCTGAATAAATATGCAATAAGCACTAACACAAAATTAATTAATACATAGCTACAATTAAGCATTACAAAAATCCTAAAGTTTGCTTCAATATTAATATCTTAATTTGTTTATTCTCACAATGCTATGGTGATTAGGCCTTTTCTTGCGCTGTACTAAACTATTAATTACATTTTTCAGCAAGATGTGATTAGTAGATGATGAGATAACGGGATGTAAAGAATTACTTTTTAACATTGATAAGATGGGTAATGCTGGGCATCCTTAAAAAGAGACGAACTGCAAACAGGATCCGTTGGGTTGATGATTGAACATAAATCCAGATATCTTTTTGGCCTACACACAACTGAGCGCTGCACGCTCTGGGTCAAGGTCACGTCAGTCGCCGGCCGTTCCCGCGCTGATGGCTGTGTATGAACATTCAGTCATGTTTGTTGATACGAAAGCAAGCGTTATTTCCATCTTTGTATTATAATAACTCAATTACATTTAGTGAATAAATATAACTCAAGTGCTTATGTTATACAGGATGCCAGTATTATTAAATACACAAGCTAGTGAAGTAAACTGTACTGTTTTACTGAAGATACTACTAGAGCGGAGAGAAAAGAAATTTTACATTAATATCTCTCCATTATGTAGAAGAATTTAAAGAAAATTTCAGACAGAAACGGAGCAGTTGCGAGTGAGTGCAAGTTTTATTAAAAATATCAGAAATGGTGAATGCCAAACGTACATTACTTCGAACAACTTCTATTACACAGAAGTACTCATTATAAAGCATTATAAAATGCTGTTATTAATCAAAGATGTGTGAATGGAAAGCAAGAGGATCCAACAATTGCGCCGGAAATTGACATGAATCTAGGCCTCGTGCGGCTTGTGTTTATCTGCGGACGCAGGTAAAAACTTACTTCATGTACAGCAAGAAAATGATTCGTTAGTAACCGAATTAACAGTATTCAATCCAGGGCATTGCTTCTGTCCCCTCTCTTAGCACTTAAACAAGAGTTTTTTATTCTTTATTTTATACAACATAGGCCCTGGAACTACGCATCTAAGAATAAACTTAAAACAAATGCAATTTATGTCCGTCAGTGCATTAAAAGCAATACAAAAGACTTTAATGGCATAACACCTTTCAAATATCGCGCCACGTTTAGAGATTTAATGTGGCCTTCTTTCACATAGCATTGTTTGCATCGTTACTTCTCGATAACTGTTGAATATAAGCGAGAGAAAATCATGTTAGGAATAACAAATGCAGTCTAGCGTGCCCCGTTCGCGTTAACGAGGATCATAACGGCTTAAAGCGACGGCGTTAACATGAAATATACCACCAGCTTACCGCGTTTACGTTCTACAAAATGGGGTGGAAATATCTTTCGGGTTTAAGCTGTTTGCCGCGGGATGTAGACTTTATTAACTCAAAATCGGAGTAACGACGATGTATATGGAAATGAATACAAGTGGTAGGAAGGTTATAGGCAAATACACCTTATGCAGGAATAATGTGTCTTAAAACTTGATTTATAACGCTTGTAACGCCATCTTCTTGCTCCGGGCTTGAACTCGAAAGCTTCAAGACGTTACCTAGTTTCATTAAATCATCTATACGGGAAGGGATTTAAAAATATATATAAATCAAAGTAAAACTTATAAATATAAAGAGGTTTTCAAAAGTAACATGTAATTAAATTAAAATGAAACAAAAAGTAGTTGAGAAAACTTTAGTCTTATATTCTGAAAGGAGTTATTTATTTATTTTTTTTTTTTTGCAGTATTTTATACGATAATTTTATACGAATTATTATGCCATAAAATACTTTTTAAATGAGTTTCTATTTATTCTCTGTATTTTCAGAAACACTTAGATTTGTTTCGTAAAAACGTACGTTTTCAAGGCAACAAAATACAGAGCTACCAGATTATAACCTTATCGCTCGCGTCGGTCCTGGTGGTCTAACGTTAATCATACTTGCCTCGTAAACCCAAGATCGCGGCCAGAGTCGATAGATTTTTTCGGACGTAAAAATTCTAAGTATTGCTTCCTTCGGAAGGGAAGTAAAGCGTGGGTCCCATATCGTAGATTTACGGCATGAAAAAGAACCTCAAGTATGAAAGAAGAGCCCTCTGAGCAAAATTTGTCGGTCGTTTCACGCCTTGAATAGAATGGGACGCTGATAACCTGAGATGTTAAAGAGCGTCCGTAAATAAATAATAATTAAAAATAAAAACTTATCGCTCGTCCGAGTTTTGGCAGCTACATGTGCCACAACTTACAGCGCCTGTACTCAATAAAATTATTTTTGTTGCAACCATGCCTCGTCTGAAATGAACACAAGCCGTGGGTCTAGTAACCCTTCAATCACCTATGAAAGAAACCACTCACAATAACGCACACGCGCTATGGATTTATTTTGTACTAGACAATGGACAGGAGTATACTTGTAAGATTTGAACTTTAACAATTTTGTTGCTGTATTTTCAGAAGACACCAAAATCCCAACTTGTATTTGTAAACCAATCAGATTACAGCAATAAGAGAGATTAGAGGTCCTATACATGAAATGATGTTTCAAAAAGCTTTTCCTTTGAAGTTTTAATTTTTTTTTATATTTGGTATACAAGACCAATGTTTTGTTTAAACTACTGTAAATATATTTTTGTATTTTATTTTTTAATTATGGTAGTATTTTTGCTGGTGAACGTCCAGGATTTTCGCCAATGTCCTCTAATTTATCTTCTATTAAAACTATACATCTTCACGTGTGTTTATTGTTTTAGCACTAAACCAGTAGGAAAACAATTATTGACAAGATCGTGACATGCAGTTCTGGATGGGGGCAATTGTGCAGAAAACTTCAGAATAAATTCCTCGCGAACGCGACGAACAGATTCCTATTTATAACAACATTTACACATAAAAATGCGTTGCTCTGAAGTCTTTGCTAATGAATGTAAATGAATAACTGCTCAGAAGTTCAAGGACAGGTAGGCAAACAGGCGACCGTGGGTGGGAAGGAGAGCTGATCTTGGCCGAGACATAAAACCCCGTATGAGCGGTAAGGACATATTCTAGAAGCCCAGTAAAATTTATCATTTGTGTTATGAATGTGATTTTGTTGTTAAAAACAAAACAATGAAACAGAATATGTTAACAGAAAATATACATGGAAAAACTTCGTGTAAGAGTCAATTAAAAAAAAATAAATATTTTCTTTTGAATATATACCTTCCAGTGTGAGGCATTTTTATGTTAAGAATCAAGAACTCTATGAAAAATATGCAAATATAAATATTAGGCAAAATATAATTATCATAAACCCGATACTAATTTATCTTCCTATCAAGAGGGAGTTTATTATGAATGGGTGAGAATATTAATTGATGAACTCTCAAAATATTTCAAATCATAATTACCATCGTGTAATGAACAAATATACAACTCTGCTAATACCTATTTTAAAATACCTATTTCTATGTAGAAAAAATTATAAATGAACCTAGAGTTATTTTGATAATGTATCAAATAAACCTTGCAAAATATATTGCGTATACGCTAAGTACTGAATATAATAAATATTTTAATAAATATACAAATAAATATGTTGCTAGAATTATCCAATAAAGAGTACTTTATGTTGCCTTTCTCACATTAATATATGCCAGATATTTCATATACTGCAGTTTTTCTGTATAGCATATATGTATTTAATTATAAAGTGCAATGTATATAATATGAACAATTCACAAAAACTATATAAAAGCAAAATTTTATAGACTAAGATGTTGTAATAGTTAATACTTGTAATTATTACATTGGCTTTCTTTGATTTTTTTAATAATGATTTTGTATCAGTTTGGGTGTAAACTTAAATAGTTTAATTTAAAATTATGATTCACTGTTCAAAGCACTTCTGTGGTACAGGATTAAATGGTAGCTTATAACATATTTTGCCATAGCCAGGTTGTAAGTGGAAAAGGTCTCTACAACTAATTGAAAATAAATCTAATATGTAATATATAAGCTCAGAGAAGTTAGCTTTTTAAAATATATGATTGTAGAACTAAGTTATAATGACTTATAAGATGTAAAGTGTTAAAATAATAAAATGTTATTTGTGATGTAGGAAAAATTTTAAGCATTTAAATAAATTCGTGGAAATGCCAAATTTATTTAAAGGAGCGAACATTTCCATGGAAAAAACTTAGATATTCTTTTTTCAGAAAACACGAGTATAATTTTTCTTTAAAAAGCTGTCATTGAAGTCATAATTTGAACTTAAATTACCGTAAAATTATCTGTTTTCATAATAGTCTTTTCAAAATATAAATTTTAGCCAACTTCTAAAACCCATAGATATTTAATATTGCATTTCTTACACAATGACGAACACCTCTGGCACGCACATATATCGATTATTATGATAGTCATATTATGAATCGATACATTACAGTGTCACTGTTATTATCGATACGTAGTAGTAGTAGTAGTAGTAGTAGTAGTAGTAGTAGTAGTAGTAGTAGTAGTAGTAGTAGTAGAAGAAGAAGAAGAAGAAAAAGTAGAAGGGTGAAGTAGTAGTAGTAGTAGTAGTAGTAGTAGTAGTAGTAGTAGTAATAATACTAGTAGTAGTGGTGGTGGTAGTGGTAGTAGAAGTAGTAGTAGTAGTAGTAGTAGTAGTAGTAGTAGTAGTAGTAATACTAGTAGTAGTGGTGGTGGTGGTAGTGGTAGTAGAAGTAGTAGTAGTAGTAGTAGAAGTAGTAGTAGTAGTAGTAGTAGTGGTGGTGGTGGTAGTGGTAGTAGAAGTAGTAGTAGTAGTAATACTACTAGTAGTAGTAGTAGTAGAAGTAGTAGTATAGTAGTAGTAGTAATACTAGTAGTAGTAGTAATACTAGTAGTAGTAGTAGAAGTAGTAGTAGTAGTAGTAATACTAGTAGTAGTGGTGGTGGTAGTGGTAGTAGAAGTAGTAGTAGTAATACTAGTAGTAGTAGTAGTAGTAGAAGTAGTAGTATAGTAGTAGTAGTAGTAATACTAGTGGTAGTAGTAATACTAGTAGTAGTAATACTAGTAGTAGTAGAAGTAGTAGTATAGTAGTAGTAGTAGAAGTAGTAGTATAGTAGTAGTAATACTAGTAGTAGTAGTAGTAGTAGTAGAAGTAGTAGTAGTAATACTAGTAGTAGTGGTGGTGGTAGTGGTAGTAGAAGTAGTAGTAGTAGAAGTAGTAGTATAGTAGTAGTAGTAGTAATACTAGTAGTAGTAGTAGTAGTAGTAGTAGTAATACTAGTAGTAGTAGTAGTAGTAGTAGTAATACTAGTAGTAGTGGTGGTGGTAGTGGTAGTAGAAGTAGCAGTAGTAATATTAGTAGTGGTAGTAGTAGTAGTAGTAGTAGTAATACTAGTAGTAGTGGTGGTGGTAGTGGTAGTGGTAGTAGAAGTAGTAGTAGTAGTAGTAGTAGTAGTAGAAGTAGTAGTATAGTAGCAGTAGTAATACTAGTAGTAGTAGTAGTAGTAGTAGAAGTAGTAGTATAATAGTAGTAGTAGTAGAAGTAGTAGTAGTAGTAGTAGTAGTAATACTAGTAGTAGTGGTGGTGGTAGTGGTAGTAGAAGTAGTAGTAGTAGTAATACTAGTAGTAGTAGTAGTAGTAGAAGTAGTAGTATAGTAGTAGTAGTAGTAATACTAGTAGTAGTAGTAATAGTAGTAGTAGTAGTAGTAGAAGTAGTAGTAGTAATACTAGTAGTAGTGGTGGTGGTAGTGGTAGTAGAAGTAGTAGTAGTAGTAGAAGTAGTAGTATAGTAGTAGTAGTAATACTAGTAGTAGTAGTAGTAGTAGTAATACTAGTAGTAGTGGTGGTGGTAGTGGTAGTAGAAGTAGTAGTAGTAGTAGTAGTAGTAGTGGTGGTGGTAGTGGTAGTAGAAGTAGTAGTAGTAGTAATACTACAAGTAGTAGTAGTAGTAGTAATACTAGTAGTAGTGGTGGTGGTAGTGGTAGTAGAAGTAGTGGTAGTAGTAGTAGTAGTAATACTAGTAGTAGTGGTGGTAGTGGTAGTGGTAGTAGAAGTAGTAGTAGTAGTAGTAGTAGTAGTATAGTAGTAGTAGTAATACTAGTAGTAGTAGTAGTAGTAGTAATACTAGTAGTAGTGGTGGTGGTAGTGGTAGTAGAAGTAGTAGTAGTAGTAATACTAGTAATAGTAGTAGTAGTAGTAATACTAGTAGTAGTGGTGGTGGTAGTGGTAGTAGAAGTAGTGGTAGTAGTAGTAGTAGTAATACTAGTAGTAGTGGTGGTAGTGGTAGTGGTAGTAGAAGTAGTAGTAGTAGTAGTAGTAGTAGTAGTATAGTAGTAGTAGTAATACTAGTAGTAGTAGTAGTAGTAGTAGTAATACTAGTAGTAGTGGTGGTGGTAGTGGTAGTAGAAGTAGTAGTAGTAGTAATACTAGTAATAGTAGTAGTAGTAGTAATACTAGTAGTAGTGGTGGTGGTAGTGGTAGTAGAAGTAGTGGTAGTAGTAGTAGTAGTAATACTAGTAGTAGTGGTGGTAGTGGTAGTGGTAGTAGAAGTAGTAGTAGTAGTAGTAGTAATACTAGTAGTAGTAGATGTAGTAGTAGTAATACTAGTAGTAGTGGTGGTGGTAGTGGTAGTGGTAGTAGAAGTAGTAGTAGTAGTAGTAGTAGTAGTAGTAGTAGTAGTAGTATAGGGGTACTTGAGAGAGATTTTAAAAACTCCCGCACTTCAGCCATAAGTTTTTTGTGTCATCCCCAAATCCCTTAGAGTAATTCGTATTCTGTATTTTTAACAAAGTCCAGAACTTTACTTCCTCTAGGGGGATCATTCATATCAAAATGGCTGTTGATCAAAGGGTTGGTACCTTCCTCTCTCCAGGATTTTTCACTCAAGGAGTATCCTTCGCAGTCTCATGAAATTTATTCCAAAGTCCTCAAATGGGTTCTTCAGTGATTAATCTCACCTCTCTGCTTAACTTTTTCATTCGCAACCTCAGGAGTGTTTTAGTGATTGTGAGATTCAATCCACTGACAAAACTTTTTCCGAAGGTTTGTCTTAGATAGTTGGACCATGATGTTTTATGACGCATAACCTAATTGTTGTTTTTACTGTGGATTTGTTAACCCCGCAGGCTGGTTCGAGTTCAATATAGTAGCTTGATGATGCCTTCTTGGCTAGTTTGGTCTGCTGCTTCATTCCCTCTTACACATCTATGGCCTGGTGCCCACCACACTTCAAAAGAGTTTTTGTCTGACAGGACTATCAGTTTTGGAAAGAATTAAGTTTAGAGTTAAGAATTAAGCAGCTTAAGAAGCTGCTTGACTATACGAGAGGATCATAATAATTCCCTTCTCTATACCTTTTTGGATACAGATCAAAAGTGTCTGTATGTAACGCAGCAGTATTTTCGATTATGCATAAATATTATGATTGGAATCAAAACATTGTAAGTAAACTCAATTGGATTGAATTCTGCAGATAGGAACCAATTCACAAAAACATGCTACTACTATATCGCTAATTCATGAAATACAAGAGTTACATTTTATATTAATGAACACTTTATCTCCAGTATCACCTAAAGATGTAGTTATTTATTATTCTCATCTCTGAAAGTTTATTTTATGTTTAACTAAACACAGTTTTATGAAATTAAGCATATTGTGAGTTCCTTTCTACAGAAGGTGATCCAATTGGTGTAAAAAATGTACTAAAAGCTCTCACTTTAAAGAAAATTTTAAAGTAATTTTAAATTCAGCATATTTGAGCATTATTTCGACAATTCTATAAACGCTTGAAACTCTTCCTGTATATTTTACATTTATTAATATTTTGTTCTTTTTGAAAATGATAGGCTTATTATGACAATAAATTGGTCACCCAAACGATTTTTAGCATCGACTAGAACGGCACTAATTACCTATTTAAGATCCAAAGCATTTGAAAAAGAACCAAACTTTAAAAAATGTTGAAATTTGAACAGTTAAAACAGGCATAAGAGGCATTGATATGCTTACATATCTCTAATCAATCAGCTGTTTTATTAAAACTATTTTCGGCAATCATGGAATATTCGATTATACTGCTTGTAAGCAAAATACAATGTGTAAATTTTGCGAAATCTCAATTTTTCTGCAACCTACCTAGATATTATAATGTCCCAAGTAAAAATAGGAAATCTTGGAATAATTTAAATACTATATTTGTGAACAGGTGACTGGCGTTTACAAATTAATTCAACACATTGTTGTGGTGTTCTGAAAGGTCAGTATCTTTATTATGAACTGACTCATATCTGTTGAAGTGTTAACTAGCTCTTGAACAGCTCGTTAAAATTGTCCTGAAATACCTCTAATCACTTTACACGATTATTTTCTCTAAACACGAAGCTTACTACCAGGATTCGTTCTCCTGTATTTGTTGTTAGTCAATATAACCTGCAATGTAAACTTTCCAAAAATATTAATTCCAAAGTAATGCAAAATCTGTATATAAAGAGTTTTACAATTGGCAAGGGGGTCAAAAATAGGCACTTTAATAATGGGAACAAATTATCTCATACGCGTCATTGTGCAGCACGTGTTAGCGCCAAAGCTACTAATGTGGAATGAAAAAACAAAAGGTTATCTAAAACAAACTATTTATTCTGTCAATACAGAGCATACCTTCAGTGCATAACTTCAATGAAGCTCTAGTATAGTAATCATACAACTTACCTGCTGTACTTCTCAATATGTATTACCATTCCCACAAAAACATGTACGATGATGTGACTTGTGGTTCGTTTGAGATACACACTGCTTATGACCGTGACAGTGACGTTGGTTTACATTTGAATAGCTATAAACAAACCTCACATCGCAACGTAGCTATGGCGTTGATCAGTATCGGTGCCTATAACTTCATTTTGAACATCTGAAACCGTTCGTTTGCACTCTCAAAGTTCTTAGTGTCAAGTCTCTACACATTAATTGTTTGTACATATTATTTCATCCTGCATATTTTTGGAAGACGTTTCTTCATATTCTAGAAGACAGTTTACAGAAGGTTAAATCAGAGATTCAGACAGTCGCTAACATGTTAAGATTAGACAAACTAGTATTCTCCGCCAAAACCTTATTGACTGGAAGAATAAGAGATGTTTTAATTAGTCCTTTGCAGGAAGACATCTCGAAAGAATGGCCCTCTATTTGAAAATGAGAGGGTTTTCACAGACGTTCAAATGGAGTTCACTAAAAGTCTCTCATCAAATAGGTCATTAATAATACAGTTCTTGTAATTCTGAGGCTGAATACAGGAACATTTTAAGTATCCAAGGGATGATTTGTTTCACTGCCGGAGGTTTATAAGGCGTTATGACCGCCACATCGCCTAAGGCTAGTGAGATGGGCCAAATCTCACCGTCATGCATAATTTCTCATATCGTTGATGACGGCGTTGGGCCTCAGATGTAAACGGTACCTTAACTGCCATCACGTGCTCGGGGGGTTCACTCGAGAGATAAGCTCGCCATGCGCACAGAAATTGCTTTTCGAGAGGTCATGGAACAGATAAATGTTACGTGCTGAGCAAAGCTTTCATAGTGAATACGTAATCCTCTTTTCACGGAGTAAATAAACGAAACTTTGCATAGAATGTAGGTAGCTCTTTCCACCTCACCCAGAGTCTCACGGTTAAAAACAACTGCAGTTAAATGCTTTAAATGTTTTACAACTTTACAATTTTTATAACCTTATTTATGTTTACCCATTTTCCTTCATTTTTCAGTGAAGAGATAACAAGGTGAGTAAGCTGATAAGTGAAGGGCTTCTGTTCGAATGGGAATTTCTTATTCAATGTTTATATTTCTTATTTTACAATGCTGATGAAGACTACCAAGGTATTTATTTATTTGACCGTGTAATAAATATTTTTGTACATATAGATCATTGTCTTATCTTCACAAATGCATATCAGAATCTCCTACAAAGTGATTAAAGCAGAAGGGTGTGTTGCAATAGGCACATTAGGCACAGCAGCCTTCAAAACATTAAATCATGGAGAGATGTCAAATGTCACTCTTGCAATTGGAGGCATGTATGGGAACAGTATACTCAGACAAACCGTATAGAAGCAGACATCTGATTGTAGACTGCAGAATACTTTTTGATGATAAGGACACGATTTCCAAGTTTAGATTCTGGATTTTTGAGCAACGTTCGAACATGGTCCCTCATTCTCCATCTTATATTTTTTGAAGAAATAAAAGTAAGCTGCTGGTCATACATATTTTGTTTTGGTGGTATGATCACATCACATTTACCATGCACTGATTCATCTATCAAGGTAGTATCTTTATTAGTGCTCCATGAATAAAAGAACACAATATTATTTTGGTTGCTTGCGAGATTTGAGAGAGAATCACAGAAGAAAAAAATGTTATATGCTTTTTGGAGATATCTTGCCACTTGTGCTAGCCTCTACACATGTCTATGAAGGACAGTTTTCCTAAATTTTTTTTCTTGATCCTAGGACCTAACAATATTTTTTTCTTTAAAAAATATATTTACAGTCGTGGATTACATTATGAATACACTTAATCGACGCAATTGTGTTTTTCTTCTTTTCTAGATAATGTGAACCCGACGTAGCTCATAATTAAAACTATTTTAATCACAATTCCAAATAAAGGACAATGTACTTGCTGAGTGGGTATTTTTATCTCTTGTTTAACTCTTGTACAAAAAGTTCCACACATTTCTGAATGTCAGAATATGATTAATATTGTTAGTTATCATAAAATATTATATGTTTACGAGAATCCTACGTTTATTCTCTGGAAAATTTATAAAGAGTTCTCAAAAGTTAGAGCTCATATGACCCATTTCTCGTGCTTTTTCTATAACCCAAAACTTCAGGTGCCAATAATGAACACATACACCCTCGTATCTTACTTTACCAAACTCACATACAATATATGGTTTTCTTTCTTTAATTGCCTTATTTTCATGAAGATGCACTTCAAATATTAATTTTACGTTTCAATAAATGTGATGGCAGCCTATCTTTTTAGCAATAATTTATGTTTTCACTTTTCGTGGTGCTTTATGATAATCATCATAAATTAATTGAAGTGTACTATCTAAACATTGAACAAAAACGTTTTTCGCTTTTTTTTCTGGAAATGATTCAAATTCAACATTTTTCCGTATACAGAGATGATATATAAATATTGACAAAATTATATTAATGTAGGTTCAACATTAAGGAAGATGTCACAGATATATTTGCAGAAATGCAAAGGAAATAAGGTTTCCTGTTGAAACATGTATTTGTATGGGAGAAAGATGTGTCAAGATGTTTTAGCATTTTTTAACTTAAGCTGCCTGTATTAAGTTTCATGATTTACATTTTGTATCTGAAAGTTGCTGTATCTCTCCCTTTCCTAAATGCTTTTAACATCTGAACTACGCTTCCAAACTATGTCCGATTCCTGTGCACAAAAGGATCGTTACAGTATGTGTGGTATCTCCATTGGTAGATGTTTTTAGTTTCAGATTCAGCTTCTTCAAAAGCTGTTTCTTCATTCACTATACTGCCCATTGTCACGTATTTCTGTTCTATCAAAATCACCAAATCGTTTTGTCCTCCCTACCAACACTGTCTGTCTTCGGATATCTTTGTCGTGATTTTGATGTCACAATGTCTAGCACGTTCCAAACTCTAATACTTCCACATTTATCCACTTAGATCGCATTAGGCTAACAATCCAAAAATACTGAGAGGAGCAGCTCAGACGCTAACTCTTAAGACTCGCATTTAAGAGGTCCCAGGTTTAAATTCCTTAGACCGGCTATCTTGACCTTGGGTTTTTCATCTCTCCTGGTCGCTTAGGCGAATACTGGGAGTGCTTTACTTCCGCTCTCCTATTTAATTCTGCTGGTTCTGTTACAGACTCGAAAGAAGGCTAAGTGGACTGATGCTCTGTGCGTGAGGACGGTGTTTTGCGCTTTGGAAGTGTGCCCCGATGTCTGATATGGAAGGCGCTTCTCTGGGGGACTCGGACTCCTTAGAGAGGGGCTGAGCCGGAGTTGGGATGATCTACCTGGAAACATTGTTAGAGAGATCGCTATGCCGGTGTCACACAGCCCCTTAAACCCTGGCGTCTTCCTCAGCTTTTTCCTTCTTCCCAGAAGTGCACCTTCGGGGAATGTTGGCACAAACGGCCTTTAGCGACACTGAAATTTCGAAATGCCCTCTTTCTTCCCTACTAAATCATTACAATCCTACGCAATAGGTGCTGCTTCCTGTTACAGTTCAAAAGTATGGGTGTTAAGCATTGACAAATATCGAACAACCTGTGGTGAATTGTGTACAATGTCCTGTATATATGTACGTATTGTATTTATTTACAAAATGTATTTTTACAAATCTAACCCATCCATTTCGCACAGGTCCTGGGACCGTAGGTGCTTTCTTAATACACTAGGAAATACATAAAACTGCACAAACCAATATTTAATTAAGAGACAAACAATATATGTAATTAAATAAGTAAATTGAAATAGAAGTAATATATAATAGAAAAAATGATTACCTAAAGAAAACAACATAAAAGTAAATAGCTTACACTTTCACACACACATATATATGTACAAAAACATTGTGACTCATGTTCCCCTATCCTTCTTTCCGGTTGTCTCTCTTCCAATCTGAGCTATCTCACTTAATTAAAAAATTTAAATACTTCCCTTCCTCCTTCCTATCTGCCAGCAGAGTCCAGCAAGAGTCCACAAATAGGACCGGTAGATGTCTCTTCCTCCATTCTTCCGTTCCCTTGCAGTACGCCAGAATATGCTCACAAGATTCTTTTTCTCCACATATAGGGCAAATTCTATACCCTCTCTGTCTGTTACTTTAGTCATCTAACACGCGCTTGACCTAAACCAAGCGAAACCCTGATTACTGAGTTTGGTCCTGTTTGGATGTAATGCTCCATCGTATGCAGCCATATTGAATAATATAGAGAACCTGATGAAGCTTGCCAGCCGGTTAGTGATGAGCGAGTTACTTTCCTGTAATATTGCTCAGTCGGTAGTTAAACACCAATGATGAGATTGATTGTGTGAGACGGTTTACTATCCATTCCATTCCAATCCATTCCAATAAGCATATTTTTTTTAATTGAAAGGGAAGATAGAATTTTTATTACATCTTGAGTGCGCCATGTAGCTAAGGGTGTACACATTGAAGGACTGATAGAATTTTTATTACATCTTGAGTGCGCCATGTAGCTAAGGGTGTACACATTGAAGGACTGTGAATCAGGCATTTTAAATATGGGCATTTGCTGTTCTTATGGCGCAATTTATATCTGTATAAGGTAAGAAATAACTATATTATTCGTTTATGAAACCCTATATTCTTTTGTGCGCATTATCTATTAAATTAGGTGACTTCCTGACAGCCCCTAAGTATGGCTTCCTTCAGAAGGGAAGTAAAGCCGTGGGTCCCGTGTCGTACATTTACGGCACGATAAACAACCTCAAGCCTGAAAGAAGAGGCTTCTGAGCAAAATTTGTAGGCCATTTCACGCTCTGAACTGAATGGGACGCTGATGACCTGAGATGTTAAAGAGCGTCCTTAAACAAATCGAATCAATCCTGACAGCCCTCGTAATATGTCAATGTGACAATTGCAAAAGAAAAACCCTAACCTCAATAATGAAAATATTCAATACAGTATTAATCGCATCTACAGTCGCTGAAACATAAAAACTGAATATTATATTAGTATTTACACCACTCTAAATTTAAAGGAATGATGAAAATGATTTAATTTTGAATTTTTTTATACTTTTAAAACAGTTTTCATTAAAGTTTTCTATGTCAATTGCATTCATAGCTCTTTAAGATTTTTCACTTTCAGCGAAATATCCAAATTATTAAAATTTATAAAACAGTTGTTATAAAACATTTCGTTGTTTACTAAAAGTAATAAATTAAAATGAGTAATATAGGATGATAAAAGAATAAATTGTGGATTATATATATATAAACAACGAATATATTAACAATGAAATAAAACATTATAGTGATCGAACTTAATCTTATTAGAAGTATTTCCCTTGTATATGCCTATTTAGACAAGAAAACGATACTAATAACACCTTCTATAAGATAAATGCTGTTTCACGTTTTGGAAAATGGAATTTAAATACAGGTGGCTGCCTACAGCTGTGATACGATTAGTAACCGAGAGGCTAGCGAACAAGGTTTATAACTAAAGCCCAGTATGAAAAGCGAAAATGTCACTTTATTTTCTTTATATACTTGTAATGTCGTGGATCCGGTCACTTGGTATTATTAAACAGTATTTGTTTAGTAACGTGCCAAAGACATCAGTTAATGTGGTACAAAAGTTTCGAAAGCTCCCCAAGGATCAGTTTGTGGCTTAAAAAGGGAATACTTTTAAGTACACCATGATCAGAATCATTATAATAGTGAGCAATGCTTGACGCAACCGTTGGACCGGCCGGCAGCTCTATGTCGGTGGAGGCGGGGAGTACATTTCCCATCCGCTGCGCTAGGCTTCAGTGGGAGATGAAATCTTGCGTAAGTAGAACGTGTTTGTTAGGCGACTCAGTACAATGTATTGAGTGACAGTGTATTATGAGGCAATACAAGTATTCTATTCCCCAAAGAGTATTCTCATTATAGGAAATTCATGACGTATTTCAAGATAGACTTATCACTAACAACATATGGTCCCTTCGTTCCCCTTATTAATTCCCCTGCGATTTTATCTCTGGGGGGGGGCATTATAAGAGAAAGCGTTCAAAACAAATCCACACACTTTAGATGAACTTAAAACTAACTTAGTCAAGAAATTTCTGTCAATTGTAATAAGCAATTTCCTAAGCAGGTGTCAGAAATGCTTGAACAATGAAGGAAGGCAGTTCCAGCATCTCCTTGCTTAATATTTGTGAGCACTTTACTTTTATTTTAAGTGTTTATGTTATGCAGGTTAGAAACAGCTAAAGCGACAAACCATACAATATTTACTGCGAACTTCCTGTCACCCGTATCTCACCGGCCGGCCGCACACCGCGAAACCGGTTGCGTGAAGAATTGTTCACTTCGTATAACGAAAAAAGATGCAAAGATAATTGGAAAGCTTCAAGCATAGACCAGTGTTGACAGCATATGGTAGATTTCAAAGAAAATATTAAGCAAGTATAAAAGCGTTTATTTCCAAGTCACGTGTCCCGAAATAAAAACATTCCTTAATTATTCTATTATATGAATGAGTCGTTATTATATAGTTTTATTTTAATTGCTGAAGTTTCATTATAGAAAAATTACCCAGCTGTAGTTAGCCAATGCTGAGACCTGTCTGCAGCTATAATGCATTTTCTACAGGAGTAATGAGCCTTTATAATTATATTTTCAACAATTATTCATTCAAGAGCTGTATGCTCTATTAATATTATCGTTTTAATTTTTAGCATTATTCTGTTTTTTCGACCCTTAATTACAAGAATTGTGCTAAAGTTACAAAATGCAAATTCGTTTTTTTTAAATATCTACATATACAGCAGAAAAAATTAATTTTGCATTCTAGTTTATTTAAATTAGCCAATAATATTTACATACATATTTACATTAAAGCCTGGCACATGCATAAATAATTATATTTACACATAATTTTCAGAAACATAATAGCGGTTTTTATATGTGCTATTATTTGTAGAATTTAAGAATTACACATTTAATAATGTGAAATATTCGAGCAATAATCATTTTAATAATTAATAATTTATTATAAAATAATTAAACAGAAGGCCTTTTTCGCCTTGATAAAAATAATAATAATGATAATAACTTCGGTAATACTGCATCAGAATTGAGCTTCATTAGTAAATTGAACACAAAGAATTTTACACAGGGATGACTATTCCAAAACATTGCATAATTTACACCTGTAGTATCCCAGACATCAGTAGAGGTTATTTCTATTTATCAATATGAAAAACGATGTACTCGTTAATATATGTAGTGATTCATTCTTATTTGCTGATGACACGATTGTCTTTCTGTCAAATAAAGATATATAATTACTAACATAAAGAATAAAAATATTACGTTTTGAAACAACGATTTTGTTTCTAGCCAATGGTTTTGTTTAAACTTAACCAAAACTCAAAATGTGTTATTTTTATTAATACATCTTAATATTGGTGAAGCACGTTATTTTTAAATATATTATAAATTGCATTAGATTAAAAAATGTCATGCCAGCAACATAAATTCGATATCTGCTAGACTTTGAGGGATGATATACTTATTAAGAAACCTAAAACCTATTATATCAAAATTGTTTCTTAAGAATTCTTACAACGCTGCTTTATTTCGTGCTATTATATGATATTATTAATTGCGGTAAGAGTGGTGACTTATTAAAAGATACTCCTTCTGTATAATTGTATTGACAAGTCCTCATAAGATGCACACTGTAAATATGTGTTTATCAATGAAGACATTTTAACAGTCATTGACCTATACATATTTAACTGTTTATTAAAAATTACATTAGACATAATTAAGCATTATTCTATATTCTATATTACTCAGATATGGTTCACAAGATATAATTATCTCCTTTAAGAACTCAATGTTAGATTAACTAAATGCAAACAATGGATTATTTCTGTAGCACTATCAACCGCCACAAGTGGCCGAGGGCCTTAAGGCGCGGACTCATGAGCGGGAGGTATGGGATTTGAGTCCCGCCAGGACCGTGCTCCCTGACTTGAGTTTTTTTTTTTCAGGTTTTCCTCAGGCCTCATAAATGGCAAATGCCGGGGAGGTACCCTAAACTTAGGCTTGAAACGTTTCCTTCCTTAAAAAAATCCTTTCCCAATATATCATTTCATCTCTTGTATCCATCGCCTGTGCTGCCTCTGTAGTAAAAACAGACGTTAAACACCATTCATTCATTCATTCATTCATTTTGTAGCAGTAGAAATATATAATAAGTTGCCATAACAAATAAATAAATTAAATTACTTTAAAAATTTTTAATGATCATGCATCGTTAGCTAATAGAGAACTCATTTATAGTTTTAATGATTTTTTCAAATTAATTAATTTAGTTCATAAAATTTGTTACATAGAATTGTTATAAATGTACATTTACTGGATTGATTTAAATGTTAAAATTGTCAGTGTCACTGTTAATATAACTCAACAATTGTTATTATTATTATTATTATTATTATTATTATGTAGCGTATGAAATACCCCAGAGCACCCCTAGGCAAACACCATTCTGATTGCACACATGCGGGAAATGAAAAATTCGCGCCTGTTTTCCTATGTTAGCACGATTCGCAGAAGAAAGTAAAAATTCAGGTCATGACCAACAAAGGAATCGCATCTGGTCCTGCAATAAGAGTAAACGCTATTCCCGTCACGCCTGCAGCTATAGACCTCCAGTGATTTAGTAATCCATTCCTCTTCCTAACCGTATAATTGAATAATCATATGGTAGTCCCATCTGCACGTTGGGATGTACAAGATCAGCTTTAATCTGATAGATCAAGAGTCCAAATATTGCTATGAAGACCCCCTACTCTGCAAAAGATAATTGAAACATGCTGGTATATCTCGTCAATATTATTCACGCCTCAGAAACATCACTGTAATTGGAAAAGTGTACATGATCACTGAAAATGAGATTTAGGGGGACAAACTTGCAAATATTGCTCGCATCACTAGTGGACCGAAAACCTGCAGCAACGGCAGACGAGACTACGATTAATGGATATGGAAATATACACAGACGACCAAACGATTTCTTTAATTACACTGGTCAATATAAAATAAAGTTTAGATGTTTAAAATAGTACATTTTTATTAATTTTAATCTAAGATAAAATAATGTAACATTAAAACATATAATCTAATCTCTTTTTCATGATACAAATTAGTTTTAATTTACGATTTAGTGTAACGTTTGAGTGAAATTCCGAATCCAACTAAATTAGGTTGGGGAGTGGAACCGAATTATATGAACTGAGAAAGTGAGACTTGAAGTATTTGGGGAGAAAATTCCATCAACTGAATTAAACTAAGACTAAGCAATCTTTGTCTTTCTGCAGATTGCTTAAGGATAAAACTTCCAGTGTGGTTCTTTAAGAAAACGAAATAACATCATTCAAGTTTCCTGTTCTCAACTTTCTGGTCAAGAGAAGTTCTAAAAACTATGTTGCAACTATTAATGAACTTCTAACAGCTAGACAACATGTTACTCAAGGTCCGACTTTTTGATTTACATCTTGTCTTCTTCTCCAGAAGTTGTGACGCATTAAATAACAAACAAGCAGAGCGTTTCCACCAAGATATTTCACGAATGGGAAGGAGATACAAAGGCATATGAAACATTTCTATATTTGTTGACTGTTGAAATGCGGCAAAAGTGGAACACAAATGAAAAATAAAAACAGAAAATCAGAATTAGAGAAGAAGTTACACCTAATTTTTTTTCTGTTAAAATTGTAGGCTTTCGCTTTGTTTTGTTTTACACCGAACCCAGTATATCTAATTTTGTGCAAAATATCATGAATTGCAATTCTGAAAAAAAAAATGATCAAAAAATGTCGCACAAGCACCCAAGCTGATTTATATTAAAAAAAAAGTTTACATAAAAATGTATTACTTCAAATTAAGAAATGTAGTTATCTTAGTGAATGAGAACGTGTAGGGAATAGCCTTTAAATACATGACATAGGAACAGAAGAGAAGTTCAAATATGGAAGATGTTGGCTGCTAGAGCTTAGTAGCCGAATGTAAAACTCCACTTAAGGGAATATGGTTCATAACTAAAGCCCAGTATTATCCTCAACACTAGACCTGTTTCACTTAAAACGTATCAGACGCGATTGTAAATTAAATGTCCATACTTCAGAAATCACAATTTACTTACCTGTAGTTTTGACCACTGAATGCGACCAATGCATCTAACGGAATTACGCCAGGCAAGTTTGGCTCCATAGACAAGCTCAGTTTCCGTCAGCTGGTAGTACCCACTTTGATTTACTTCTTTCTGTACTTGTTCCCAACGAGATTTGTGCGCCGGACTGTTATGTCTGAAAAAGAAATTAAAGAGATGCACTTGAATTCCTTATTAAAGCAAACTGCAGAATATTAAGATAAAAACCCATCAAAGTTTTCGTCTATCTGATTTATATTGCAGAATAGATTAAAGGGGTTTTCATATTTAACATATTTAGTTTTTTAAATCTATACTTTGGTTAATGAGTTATTTCCACGTTAAATCTCTCTCAAATGTTAAATTCTAGTGGAGTCTTATTCAATTAGAAACTATTCTTTTCATTCCAAAAATAAAAACTAAAAATGTAAAAGGGGATGGTGTGTCATTTCACTGAATAATACAAATAGAACACATATTCAAGGACGATATAATTATTTATTTTATGAAAAATTTGTAATTACATTAATAATTGTGTATTGTTTCTTTCATTGTCTTTTATAGCCTAATATCCATCTCTAAACTAAACAACAATAACCGGTAGAAAACGAGAAAATGACGGATGACAGGTGAAAGAATGTGTTCTATGTGTGGTAAAAGAAAAATGTTTACATATTCTTGCAGGATGTGAAGCTACAGAGTGCCAGAAGTCTCAGATTCTCTACGAAAACTTTATGAGGTCGATAAGGAATAGGGCGACATGTCTAAATTTGATATTGGATAAGAATAATTGGCAGGGGATATATAAATTTATTAGTAAGATAAGATGGCCGAGAGAAAATCTCTGACTATAGAGAGGACATTTTATATGATGTATATAATATTTAAAATGTACTCCTATATATATATATATAAATTAACACTAATAATAAAAGTAGATAAAAGATAAAACACAGAGAAAGAGTCACACTTGAAATTGTTATATTTCGAACTACTGCGAGTTCTTCAATGGCAAGAAGCTATATATATATATATATATATAGCTCTCTTTTTAGTGCCCTGTAATGACAATTAAAATACTTATTAATGGCACCCCCCCCGTCATGACTGGGGAAAGGAGATTATTTCCTAAATATGTTGGTACACGACTTAGGGTTTGTATATATGTAATTTTGTGTATTTCCGTGTTTTTTTATCAATAATTGTGTGCAAATAGCAGCACGAACGGTCTGGGTGAATCCGTGCGCTGGATAAGTATTCGATTATGCATCCGGAAGCTATTATGGAAATAAATGCACATTACTTACTACTACTATTAATTTCTAATGTAAAACTTAGAATTGATAACATCCACAACTTTACTTTAATATTGCAATTCTTAGAGAAGTATTAAACTTCAACAAACTTTTCACATACGTAAAAATTTGTCCGGAATCTTTCCAGCTATTTCGAATACGTCTAGAGACAGAAGAGGTGTGCTGCAGAACCTCGGATAACAAGTTGTGCTAGTGATCAGCAGATGTTGATAAAAGCATGCATTATGTCGCGGTTATGACAGACAAATCAGCGTAACTTCCTGAGCGCACAACTGTAAACATATCAGTCATGCCAAATATAGACAAGCGTAACCTGTTCGTACTTGTTGAGAACTTTTAGTAGAGTTTACCAATACTCATAATTCGAAACAACATATTAATAATTTCAAGTTGTTTAGTAGAAACTAAAATGTAGATTCAACAGTTATATCAAGAAATTCAAATTCATACACATAAAATATTTGAACACCTTTGTGAAATGTTGGCAAACTTCACAGGATACCAATTTTTTTCGCATATTTTATGCAGAAAAACAAGGAAGAAACGGTCTATACGAGTCAACCGTATATAAATGATATTGCTTTGACGATGTAATGAATAGAGTAACCTTCTGTTAGTAACGGATGCAAACGAAAATGACTAAAACAGCTATTAGAATTCAGAAGTGATGTTCAAAACAGATTCATTTTACTTGCCTAACTCCATGGAATACCAAAAGATATTTTTGGCATTTTTTTTTTCAGATATGGATGATTTAATAATAAATGGGAAGAAAATATTTGTAAACAATCTACAAAGGATTCGCTTAGAAGTATCGGAAAATAGATAATTTGAGGTGTAATTAATGGTTTATTAACATGCCTTTAAAATAACTTGATGTAAAAACTCTCCAAGTTTACAAAAATAGTCCAACAAGGCGATGTGTGCACCTCAAAACATATAGACTACATTTATTCCACTTAAAGCGAACACGCATAAGCACATTTATGATCTGCTAATCACAACGCACCTGTTGCTGAGCGTTCACATGCTTAACACAGAGCGTCTGTTCTCTACTGACGTAGTGTCAGGCTTGTTCTCACTTTGAAACTTCCATTCATGTGTGTAAGCATGCAAGCACATATCCTTTACACTATTGCTGTATAAACTTGTAGAATTTTGTATCTTGTAAGATGCAAATCATAACAATATCTGTATCTATTAATTTGTAGATACATCTAAGCACAGTAACAACCCGCTCTCCAAGGCTCAAGATTTATGTATTGTATTTTTAAATACAGTTTATTTTTAATTTCCTGTTTCGTGTAAGTCGGTCCTGGTGGTGTAGTGGTTGCCATACTTGCCTCCTAAACCCAAGATCGCGGGTTCGAACCCGGCCAGGACCGATGGATTTTTTTCGGGCGTAAAAATCCTAAGTATGGCTTCCTTCGGAAGGGAAGTAAAGCCATGGGTCCCGTGTCGTACATTTACGGCACGATAAAGAACCTCAAGCCTGAAAGAGAGGCCTCTGAGCAAAATTTGTCGGCCGTTTCACGCCCTGAATTGAATGGGACGCTGATGACCTGAGCTGTTAAAGAGTGTCCATAAATAAATCATTTAAAAAAAAAATTCTTTCGTGTAAAATAAATATTCATGATCATTTTGTATTTTTCAGCAAAGTATTCTTAAAATTGAGTGTTTGGCATCACATTGTACGATATAGTTAGTGGAAGGCCAAAAAATGTAATATACAATATTAATTATTAATTTTTAAAACTCGTAAAAACGTAAAGTTTACAAAAATTTGCTAAAACTGGGGTTTTATCTTACAATTAAAAAGTTACCATGTAATTGAATAAAAGAGTTTCACATTTAACAGTATGAATTATTCCAAATGCTTTCCTATTTTCATCCATAAGTGAATTTTCCTGTGCTAGAAAGAAATGGTTACGGCCGTAACCTTCAATTGACTCTAATCTCCACCATAGAAGTTTATCAGCTGTGAAGATACTTTCTCTTGAATGCATACGTTGCTCGACTTGTTCCGCCTAACACGAACCTGAATGGTTTTATGATCTTCTGTTGCGAGTAACTTTAAAGTCATATTACGAGCAAGCCGGCGGGCTAGATTTCAGCGGCATGCGAAACGTATTGAATAGTGATATCGCGGGATATACCAGACTGCAAAGTTTCCAGAATGCAGTGGCGTGTCTGTTATGAGATTGGGGCTGCACGCACACATTTCCAATATCCGCGCGATCCTCATTTTCCTTCTGGGAACGAAAGTGCAGTACAGAGTTGTTATAATTCGTGTTATTTCTCCAAAAGTTGGTCGTCTCTTCTAAGCAAACCTATCTCTCCGCGGAGGGAATGAGAATAATGGATGAAATCTGGGTCAGAGGGAGGCAAATCTGAAAGCGCAAACATTTTCTTACAAGTAACCCCACTAGCTTCATTAACTTAGGCGGTAAGAAGTAGTAATGCCCTTTTATTACTGGAAGAGAAGCCAGAGAGCTAACGGCGTAAAGAAAAACGAAACGTATGGATTATACAGTGCTTGAAAAAAAAAGTGTTTAAACAAATCATATTGAATCAATTATTTTCAAAATGCTTTGAAGATGACTCGTTTAAAATCAAATTTTACAGCCATAACAGTTTTAACTAGAGGGGAGAAATATGTCAAAATATATGGCACAAAACTTCATTTTCAAACTTTTAATTTTTAATTTCTTTATAGGTTTAAGCATAAGATAATTATATATTTTACATTATCTTATACCACGTGGTCTATCAGCGCCTTACGCACACACACACACACACATATATATGAATATATATATGATCACTTGTCCTTATATATATAAGTAGATAAGGATAAAACACTGAGAAAAAGTCACACTTGAAATTGCTATATTTCGAACTACTGCGAGTTCTTCAATGGCAAGAAGCTAGACAAGTGAAAGTGATAAAAGTAGATATTGAGTATCGAAGGTAACGTTATGCATGGAAACAGATGAAACTAGAAATGAGAGTGTGGGAAGAAAAAAACTAATATGTAAGATTTAAACCAGGTGGTATACGCGCTTTATGTAAAAATTTCTCTATCTCTGAGTAAACTTTCAGAGCATTGTGTAGGTAACGCATCAATAAGTGTTAGATTAAAAGCATCATCAAAATCCTTACAGTGAGATAAGGCATGTTGGGCAACCGGCAAGGGAGACTTGGTTTTAACAGAACGTCTATGATTGTTCATGCGTAGCGAAACAACAGTAGAAGTTAAACCAATATAAAATGCTTTGCAAAGCTTAAAAGATAACATACATACGACGTTCTTGGAAGAACAGATAGCAAATGAAGAAATGTTAAATTCCCTGGATAAATTAGGGCTGTGGAATGAATTGCACGGCATAATTAATGCACAGGTTTTACATTTAGGACGTTGGCAAGGATACGAGCCAGCAAAGGGACGTGGTAAATTCGGCGAGGATAGGTTACGGCGAAAAATACTTTTAAGGTTAGGGAGTGTTGTGAAAGTAAGGCGGGGTACAAATTTAGAAAAATCATTTAAAGATGGATGCATTAACAAAGTATCGTGACATTCTTTCAAAATAGGTCTAATGCTTTCAATTCCAGGCACGTAAGTAGTAACAAGGTTGATGAAGTTCTTGTTAGAAGTTTTAGGTTTGCATTGGAAAGTTTTGTGCGCTGGGATTATACGGGATTTTAAAAGAGCGGAAGGATAATTTTGATCTTGGAACTTTTGAGCTAGGTTTTTAATATACTTATCAAGAGATGAAAAGTTGTTACAAAGATGATGACCGCGGATTGAAAGAGAAAAAGGAATAGATCTTTTGATACACAAGGGATGACAGCTATCAAAATGAAGATACTGTTGTAAATTGGTAGGCTTAATGTGCACAGACGTAAGAAAAGAGCCATTGCATAAAGAAACATCAATATCTAGGAAAGTAGTAGCATTGGGAGAGACAGAAGAAGTGAACTTAACTGAAAACTTGGAGTTAAGATTAGTAAGAAACTACTCGAGAGATTCTGAGCCATGAGTCCAAAGTACAAATATATCATCAATATATCTCGGCCATAATAATGGTGCCAAAGGTTCTGACTTAAGAAATTCCTCCTTTAAGCGAGCCATAAAAAGATTGGAATAAGAAGGTGGCATTCTGGTGCCCATCGCAGCACCTCTAATTTGTAGATAATGTTTATTATCAAAACTAAACGCATTGCGAGTGAGGATCAGATAAGCAAGATGACAAATGAAATCTGTGGATGGGATATGA
The DNA here is from genome assembly GCA_030762175.1 of Metallyticus violacea. Classification (NCBI taxonomy): domain Eukaryota; kingdom Metazoa; phylum Arthropoda; class Insecta; order Mantodea; family Metallyticidae; genus Metallyticus; species Metallyticus violacea. The sequence goes on from CM060832.1 coordinate 110,772,504, forward strand.
GGAGGTGCTCGAGAGTTCAAAAAATGTTTAACGGCAGCTAATCCTTCATGATGGGGAATGTTAGTATAGAGTGACGTCACATCGATAGTGGCAAGAAGTATATCAGAATGTGCCGAAGGGTCAACTTTCTTTAGTAAACTCAAAAAATGGAAGGAATCTTTCATATAGCATGGTCTAGACGTAACAAATGGTTGTATTATACATGTAAATATTGTTTACACAATTTGTATAATATTCCATTTTTATTTATTATTAAATGTAAGAAAAATGCTGCGTTCCTTAGAGAATTTTGGTTTGTGTATTTAGGGGTTTTTAACTATTGAAATGACAATTAAAAGCCAAGGTAGTGTTAAAAACCCTGACTAGTAACTGAACGTTCGCTATTTGAACCCCTAAGGAATTTTTCTCTGCTTCGTCATGTCCAGTAGATTCATTGAGTCTGCTATCCAAATGAATACCTGGATTTTTAAATGGGAGTTTATAGGCGACCAGAAAGTATTTCCGACCACAAAAAGCTACCTAACCTAAAAGACAGTTAGTTGAAATATATCACTTATACTGTTAACAAAAACTGTCATATTTGTTCCAGATATTATAAGAATAGATTCATGCTTCAACATTTATATTACACAAACCTCTGGTGATTTTCTCCGTCGGTATATCATCATAGTCAGATATTAATAATATTCTGTAGATGATTAAATACGTGGCTCCAACATGAATAAAAGCAGGGGAGTATTAGGATATTGAAAAAAAAATAGGTAGGCTTATTAATAGAATTGGAGAAATATAAGAAAACAATAATTGTATCAAATTTCAGTTTGTGTATAGCTACACAAATGTTCTTCTCTAAATTTGATAATTAAACCTAAGTGTTTATGTTTTAACTACTCAACTATTTTTAAAATAAATATATTTTAACTGTTAGTTCTTTGAATAGAAAATTCAATGATTTCCGCAATCTGTCTCAGATGTTCATTAACAACATGAAAAATGATTATAATGGAAAAAAACAAACTTCTTAACTTCACTAATGGAAGAAATCTATCTATAGAGCCTTAGATTACGATTAATTTTTTAGGGAATTTTTTCTTAATTAAGAAAAAGTACAAAATATTTCACTTTTTCTCGACAATTACATTTATTAGGTGTTTTTTTTCTTCAAAACATATTATTTAATGTATGTATCTGTTTTAGTAATACTGGATATCACTTTTTCTTAAATGAAAACAATTCGATTTACAAACACCACTTCCATGGTTTGATGACATTAATTAAAAGTATACACCATAATTCTCTTACTCCACACGATTCTCATAATGCTGTATCATTCTTTATAACTATGATATTCTTAATGCACTTATTTAAATTATCCTCTTCTGAAGCTATTACTGGTTGTAATATCATTTAAAGAGAAACACTTACATAAAAATACGTTAAGTTTTTAAATTGAATTCAAATTGCGATTTGAAATTTTATAGACACATTCTTTAATATTACCTCTTAAAATCGTTTTATTTCTTGATAACCAACGAATTCAACCTCTGAATTTATCTTACTTAGACCCTCATAAGGGAAATCGTGTCTTATCTGTTTCGCTGTCAGCCAAAGAGACACGATTTCAGAGGGTAGCAAGACAAACAAAACAGTCTTCCTTTCCGTTCCTCTGAGAATAAAGATAGAACACACTCTTTCGAGGTAAGTTTAGTTCCCAAAGACCCGCTATAAGCAAGCATTTGTCTTCAACGTAAAGATAAGAACAGTACTTCTGAAATGCTAGGAATCTTCCGGCAATTTTGGTATTGTTAGAAAAAATTAGGAAGCTTGCAAGGTGAAGTTAGTGCATTTAAGCACAAACAGAGGCATCAGTTTCTATGTGGTAAGGTGGAACTTAAATTCAGCAAGCGAGATATCTCGATCGAGAGTACCTGGTTCTAGCAATTCGAAGGTATCAATGGAGTTGAATTACGAGACTAGAAATTTTGATTACTTTCGCCTACATTTTAGACAAACATGGAATTTTTACTGGTTAATAGCAATAGAAATAAATTTTTGGTTAAGCCAAACAAGTATCAGTCGCTGCCGCGACATTTGCTCCCATAGCCCACAGAGTCATAATCGCTAATTGTTTAGCAAGTTTTTTCAAATGCCATCTTATTGTCTTATGAACTTGTGGGCATTGCCTCTGGCATTGCGCATTGCAGCGGACTTCTGAGGTTGGGAGCCCATAGGGCGTCGCTACATTATTCCAATGGGGGTAAAGGTGAAATGCTTATAATGCATCAGGGGAGTCCTTAAGTCTATGGATGAATGTAATAAATGATGTTGGCACAAATGAGCTCGGAGTCCTTGGCGCCATATAGCTATCTTGCTTTCGCCTTTTCAGGGTAGGAAAAATTCCGACAAGGTCTTGACCTGGCCGAAAATTGAACCTAGGACTTCCAGATTGGTAGTTGCAAACACTACCATTAGACCACGAAGGTGGTTTTGTTAAACAATTAAGGACACTCCTCTGGTGTTCTGCGTACGACAGAACTTAGTTCCGTCGAATGTAAATTTAGCTGCCGCGACTTCCAAGAAGATTAACTGAATGTGAATATAACATCGCAGTTTACTTGCTATGAAACTCGTTAAAGTTCGAATTTATTGAATTCGGCCATGAACAACTGACATTTGAAGACAACACAATCGAAATCAACGGTACATCAAACTGTCAGAAGCAATGCGCGCCCAAAACTTTCTAGTGCACACTTTCAACTTAGTGCAAGCTCGTGGGAAGACGTTATTCTCTAGAACTACGTGAGTAGACATAGATATAACCGAAATAAATTGACAGCTTAATCCCTGGCGGTGTTTTAGAGCCTTGGCATTATTAATTCATAAATGTTCTTATGTTTCCAACAGTCACACTTTGCAGTTTTTCTAACGTGTTGTTAAGTGCCCGCAAAGACACAATCCAGCTTTAGCTGCAAATTGCGAAACCAAAGCACTAGAAAACAATCGACCCATAGAGAAACGTGTCCTATCGCTCTGGTATCTGCTTCTTCCAGTTTTTAACGACTCCATAGAAGAAAACAGAACTTAGGTCAAGAGGCATGTGCAGTGACGCATGTTGGAAGGCATTTGCAATGCACAGGAATGAGAACAAAATGTAACAGTTGCAGCTGAGATGAACAGCGGAAGATACAACACAAAAGGATGCATGACATTCGTTGCTCTATTATTTTAAACGAAAACGTGACTGGTGGAAGGGAAGGCGCTTTTTCTGCCTCTTTAGCATTCTAAACTACTTCTTGAGAGCCGACAAAAATGGAAATCCTCAAAATTCCGGGGAAGTTTAACAAGGTCATGCTTCAAGTGCTATTGACAATGAACGCGTGCCGTTTCTGGGCATGACACTCCTCCGTTCACTTGCTCGGACAAAACTTGTGAAAAGGAAAGTTCGCTTTAGTCTTTTGGGGAGCCGCGCCTTTCCTCACTTTGAAAAGTGGCTTGGTGTTATTCGATGCTGAACTGAATGTTAATTTCACGTCTTTCACGAACAGCTTGACATCCAAACTGTAACACTAATCTTACAGGCGTCATATGTACGTTAAAATTATTTGAAATTACTTCAGATATTCTTTATTTTCTATTTTTACCGTTCTTTCGTGTATTATTCATCCAATTAGTTATTTGTATTTAAATGGTTTTAGCATTATTTACCCACTCTATTAATCAATAGTTTGTTTCCTTAATAAAAACATTGCTTTATCATTTTTTCATTCGTTTCTTTGTAGATGTATGCTTTTCTAAAATAACATTTTCATTTTATAATTTTTTATGATTGTGCGTTTTCATTGAATTTTATTTCACTATATATTATTGTATTCATTCACTTACCCAACTCGGTTTTTATTAATTTGATTTATATTCCAGTTATTTTCCCTTCTACCAATTCATTTTAATCTACTTTTTCATCTTTCATTTGCCCACCTAACCTTCCTGCCTCTTCTCCTTTTCTTATTTGATCTTGTAGTTATTGATGTATTCCATTACGTTTCTTAACAGCGTCCTCTGTTCTCTTACCATTATAAACATCTTCGTTATGGCATTTTCAGCGTTCACTCTCTCTCATTTTAGTTATGTTTGGTAAATGTTTAAAAGTTTAAGGAAAGAAAAACATAAACGCATATCATTTCAGATAATGGAAGATTATTTATTTAAAACATATATGTAGTATAGATGTGGATCAGATTATTGATATGTGAAATGATTATAAGTATATTATTTGAAAACCAAAAAAGCTGTAAAACATCTGCATCTTGGATGTTCTAAACAATGTTGTCTTACATTTCAACTCATTTTTGCTATAAGAAATGGAGTAACATAAATGGTTTCTAAAATGAAAATGTGTTTCACTTCATAATGCGTGTCATTAAAATTAATTAAAATAAATCTTTAAATACATAAAATTAATTTCATTTGTTTTATAACATTATTTCGTCATTCTGGTGTCTTTTCAAAACTCGTAAAGAGTAACAGTATATCTATGGAAGTGAAATTATTACCAAATTAACATGGTTTATTATCAATTTTTATAAAATCAATAAAACGAGATTTCTTATGTTTCATAGAGTATCTGTAAAAAAATTTGAAACTCTGTGACCTCCCACGAAATTCAAAAAATGGCATCATTATCGTAAGTCCTTTATTTTGTTTTTAATTTCTCTTATTTTGATATTTTATTATTATTATTATTACAAAGATCCTTATAGAACAAAAAATCTGAGGGTAAAATACATTCTTGCAACCTTACCACAGAAGATAAGTTCTGAAAGTTCTAAAATTGAGCATTTACGTTCCTGGTAATTATGTATGAGTACGTAATACTTGCTTGGATTTTGCAACTCAGTTTACTAAACAACGTTTAGTCTAATCAGTTTTGTCACTTCACTTCTCAAATTTCAACCATATAACATTATTACGCATTTCATCAATTCCAAGTGTATTTATTCTTTTACTTTTATTTTCTACAAGGTTTCCTAAGCTGCATTACAGCATGATACTCTCAAATATTTCAGCTCTCGGGACAATATTGCTGGTGTTGTAGTTTCGGTCGGATGAATGGCAGGTGACTCAGCAATATCCAGTTTAGGTACGAACCTGTCAGTTTGCATAGCTATAGCCCTACAAATCCTAAACCACTTCATTTATCCCTGTCAAACAAGCCGAAACTCAGAACAGACATGGTAAAGTAATCTCATGGCCTTCATGAGATTAGTCTGATTTAAAGCAGCTCAATGGAAACCTGCGAAAGCTAAGAATGTGAATATCAGGTTAATGTGCATTGATGCAATTTTTGTTACTCTCAAAAGCAATTACTTCAGAAAGTATGTAAATACTGTTAATGCATCTGATTTTAATGAACTACGTCGCAATAATTTCGATGGCATCGCTTTTAACATTTAGTCTTGTAAAAAACCTCGAACTAATCAAATGACAGTACGGCATTAAACAATGTTAACCGATTTTTCGTGTAATAGATGGAAACCACGCAACTATGCGGCTAATGGATAACGTGACAGACTATATTTTTGAACATCGTAGGTTCGAGCTTCGCGGACTGGAGCATATATTTATTTAATTTTATGATGAAGTGTGCTCACATATAAGATGTAAAAGTACAGCAAATAAATAAGTAATAAAGACTCGAACTCAGTGACATGCTTCCTCTGTTATTGTACACTTCATGCGTACTGATCCTTTAGAAATATCATAGATTCTCCATCTTAAATACTTATCTAAGACCCCTCTATAATTTCTGAAGACCGCCTCCGCCAAGTAGTAGCATTTGCAACTACTAATCCGGAGGTCCTGGGTTCGAATCCTGTCAGATAAAGATATCTGGGTAAGATTTATTTTTTCGGTGTTTTTGCTTATCCCGAGAAGGTGAATGCCAGATAGTTTTAAGCGACAAATACTCCCAGTTTATTTCTGCTATCATTAATTCATTTCATTCAGTCCTACAGACTTAAACCCACAGTATTCAGTATACACAACCTATAAACATCGCGAGAAGCACAATACAATCAAAGAGACAGTAAATAAAACATTATAAAAATATTATATAATTGCTTTGTAGCTCATTAATATCGGTACACGTTTTTAATTTTTGGACTGATTTCTGATTTCTTTAAGAAGTTACATGTGCTACTTTCAAATTCTTAACAATTTTTTCAGAAATTTTCAGCATAGTAGTTAAAATAATCTAAAATGATTTTCAAAATATATGCAGTGATTTGCTTACACTTTCATTATTTGTTAAAGTTGTAAAATCACATTTTACAAAACGTTATTGACAAATGTTGGAATTATTTTATATATAAGCACTTCTTTTATAAATTCAAAAAATATACCAAAATACATTGATAGCCCCGAAAATGTTTATTGTGACGTAGATCATATTTCTAGCATCTACCAAGTTTTAGAAGCAATCTATTGAGAGAAAGATATTTAATAATATGGTTATAATTCAAATCTCAGAAAAGAATAACAAGAGTAACAAAAGTCAGTTTTCAATACTAATTACTATTTTTAAATACACTTTAAAATGTTTCATTATAGTGAGTTGGACGTAAGCAATAACATTTTTAATGACAGTACATTCTATTGTTCTGAACATGTACGTCACTCATTATAATTATAATGCAAATATATTTTTTTTTATTCCAACATTTCCCATGTAAAATTTTAACAATTCTATTACACCTTACACCTTAGATGCAGCACAAACTACTTTTGTACATTTAAAATTATTATTTGCCGTATTTGTTTAAATTCCCAATGTAAACCTTTTCTGCAGCAATTTCTTGTAATTATCAGAATTTCAATTCTCTCTTTCTCTCTTAAAATCGTTAATTTGCATTAATTTTAACAATTAAAATCTGCATAACACTATTTAAGTAATATAATTAAAAATATTGTAACCATAATATCAAAACAATTGAAGCGCTGAATAGCGTATGCATACTTTATTGCATATAATTGAAGATTATTCTAATCATCAATCACTCACCACATAACTGGAATACGAAGCTTATATCTACGTAGCAATTAGTTATCAAGTCTGCGGTTTCATGAATATAACTCATCAGGACAAATAGCTCGTCAAAAGCAATTGTACGCGCGTTTATTCCACCGACGATAGAGCACTTAGCTTCAGCAGAAAGTGTCGTTCAATAAAACATCATTGCAAGTTACATCGATACGTCTATTTATTCGTAACGCTGGGTCATCTTCCTATCCCATTGATTTAGTAGCAATAAAACTAGTGGAAACAACCTGAACTTCTGTTACTTCATCTTGGGACGGAAGTAACAAATGACAATCTGCGAATCAACAGCCGAGGCAAACATTCATGTTTTGCATCTCCAACGTGGTGCCATCTCCAACGTGGGGCCATCTACAACTGTCGTCGTCCCCGCCGAATACAGTCCCATGTTTTTGGTGTGCAACGTTGGGTCATTTTAAAACAAAGCAGACAGCAACGTTACCGTCCCAATACAATTGACACCAGCCGTGAAAGCTTACGTTCTACAACAGTCACTGTTTCATTACCTTCAATACCAAACTTGTATAACTCAGCATATTACCATATATTATAAATTGCATTAGTTTATTTTGATAATATTAACTAAATCTCGTAGAGTTTCAAAATGCGAAACTATATTGTTCGCCTCTCATGTGAAAGCATTTTTTCCCTGCTCAATTCGAAATTTACATCTCACTCATACAGAAAAGTGTTACTTTATGCAAATAAGTGTTTAAGCATACTCTTTTAAGTAAAATTAAAACTATTATATTTTTAAAAAATTCAGCATTTTAAAACAAATATTGAATAAATATAATTTGTATTTAATTCTTCCATTTTCACATAACAAAATGTGTAATATTTCTTATATTTATATAAAAGAAATTATAAAAATAAAACTATTATATTTTCCAACCATTTATTCAAGTGTTCTACTAAAAATCGTCAATGCTAATAATGTAATGAAAAAGCTACTAAAACAAAGTTTTCATAAATACTATGTTCCTGAATATTAATAATAGATATTTGCAAACCTTTATTTATTAGTGTAATAATTAACGTTTATATACTCGTATCTGAGTAGAAAATGCACGCAAAGCTTATCTGGGTATTGGTTATAATACTAAAAGAAGCTTGACATAGAGGATTTACAGTCAATTAAGGAATGATTTTTCTACTCATTAACCATCCCATAGTTATAGGACCAGTCCTTCTTATACAAATAATCTGCCTTGGAACACCGAAGTGAAATTTTAAATGGTTAAACCTGAATGCTTTATTTTTTGCACACGTAAAGTACAGCTTTTAGTATTATTTGTGCAAACTTTCATCTTAATTGATAAAATTTTCACATTTTTTAAAATATTTACTCCTTTTTTATTCAAACCTATTGCTAAAAAGCTATGTTCCCTCATAAAAGTTTAAACTTTTCTGAATTTTTTTATAAATGTGTTCTATATATTGTCCTATATAGAATTTAGCATGGATTTTTAATTATGACTGTTGGTAATTTTTTAAAAAGGAAGATATGCGTTCAAACGTAAAATACTGAAAAAATAACTAACTGTGTTGAACATATTTTTGTATCTTTTTTTACCGAAAAATGCATGCTAGCTTTTACTAAGCAATGTTTATATAATGTTAAAAAAGTTACAGACATGTACATAAAAACTATGGTGGAAGATAGGTACTGAGTGCAGACAACATGTTAAAAGTTAAAACTGAGAAAAAGTTATTTGAAATTTTGGATGCTAGAATTAAAGGCTAAGAGACGAGGATTTTAAGAATGCAGTCATTTAAAAGTTTTTCTTAAGCAAATTATCCAAAGGGCATAAACGTATGAAACTTCTCGGGGAGGTTCTCTGGGGGTTGAAAGTAATTTGTAAGAACAATAAAATAAATTGAACCAAAAGTGTCATTATTTTACTTCTGTGTCCCATTAACAAATTGCAGGAATAATACTGTTAAATGGATTTTAATTTTTATCAACTTTAACCATTTACATGAAAATTTCCTTTTAAGAAATTAACTCTTCTTATAATAAAGGGTTGTCAGGAATATATTGATGCTGTGTACTGGAATTTCTTATGAAAGGGATAGATTTTGCTAAGGCATCCAAGATTAGCTGAAAAGCTCAAGCTTTGCAGCAGTGAAGTCTTTCTAATTAACAGGATGAAACAATCTTGCCTGTTGCGTGTCCCCAAGCACGAAACTGTTTTCTAAGGAGCAACGTAAAAAGAACGTGCAAAGGAAGATATCAACAACCTGACCTCATAGCACAATTCTGTCCGTTAATGACTCACTATAAATTCAGAAGAAAAGGGAAAGATCTATCAGGAAGACTCCTGAGGGATGCTACTTGGAGATTAGTTTGCACGCTGTCCTCTCTTTTTCTCTCTCACACTCGGTCAAAGTCGCGCATGGACTTCCTACATGATAATATCAGGTATGAGTAAAACCGCACTCTCATCTCAGTAGAACAAAATAGGCTTGAAACCATACAGCATCTAGGATGAACTGTTAAGTATCCTCATGAGCTGGCATTCTTCGTCCACTTATGTACTGTATTTTTACTTCATTTAGCATTTTATTTACTTTCTACAAGTGATACACATATATAGGATAGAGGAAAATTTAATATCGATAATTTTAGGAATAACTCTGTAATAGTGAAAATAAAGCGTGTGATTAACTATACTATTTTATAAACAAGTAATATTACACTTTAATAATTAAAGTTACTATATAAATATGAATTTCAGTTCATATTCCCTTAAAGCACAAGGAAAATCTCCTGGAGACTTACTCTTACAACCCTCATAAATGGCAAAAGCCGAAGTACCCTAAACTTAGGTGTGGAACGTTTCCTTCATTAAAATATATTTTCCCAACTTATATCATTTCATTTCATGTATCATCAGTGTCCACCGCCTGCGTGCCTCAATAGTAAAAATGGGCGTTGAACCCTTCAAAAAAAAAAAAAAAGCCCAACATATTTTTGTTCCAAAGACAAGAGAAGAGGCGCCCTTTGAACAAAAATCGGGTCATATGAGATGATTATGAGCAAGAAATTGTCAGATTTCACCGAATTGTATTGTTATCCATTGCACTTTGCGGACCAGCAAAGATTAAAGCGAAAACACAATTTTGTTATTATATACCGCTCATCTGGCGCCACAATGTTTACATAAAACAGCAGTGTTACCAACCGAAATTACTATGCTGCTGTTATATAAGAGTATTGCATATAAAAGTTCACTGTTGTTAATTACGAAAATTAATGGAAGTCTATGTAATTTGGATGGCTAAGATATGTAGCATTTTTGCAAGTTTGGTCACCATATCTGTCAAAAAAGGTCTGCAATACATTAGAGGACAGCTTTCACCCTGCAAGTTATTTTGCTATACCATGCAAGGTTGAAGGGGAGTGAAGAAAAGAAGTTAATTGCTCACTTTCTTTAAAATTAAAGCGTGTTGAGATCAATTGTTGTGAAGTTGTTGTTGGAAGCAGAAGAGTGTTTTGCACATTGAGATACTCTGAAAATATTAAGGTTAAGTTCAGCTATAGTTTCTACTTTATATTTGAAATAGTTAAATATATAATTAATTTGTAAATCGAATCATTGCATAGCATGTAATTTAGATTACACCAGAGCATGTATTTTAACCACAGAAATTTTGTTTGTCCCTTATTTCATTTGTGTATTATTTTGTGTATCTAAATACAATTAAATGTGCAATCGTAGTGGATAGTCTAATGTGATAAATGGGGAATGAGTTTGTTGATTCAATTGTTTATTGACGGATTGATGTCCATTTCCCCTTCTCCTGCTGCCTATCGAATATCGCCGTGCCACGTCGGTGGATTGCTGGAATTATATGACCCTCTTAGGACAATGGGAGAGGCCTGGGAATTGTGCAAAAGACGAACACGAATCGTGGGGCTTACTATAACACGATTTATTTATATTCAAGTAATCTTTCAAGGGCCGCCTTTAAGTTATGAAAATATTAATGACAGTTGACAACTCACCCGATGGATTCTAGTCTATCCATGCATATTTTCGATAAAGCTCCCTGATAACAGTTTACCTCTTTCTACTCCACAAGTTCTCCGATTGACTGCCCTTTTTAACGTGTATACCTTCTGTTTTTCTCCTGGATTTCTTACGTAACGGTGGTTACAAGTCATTACACCCACAAGGCTAACCCTTCTGTCAGTTCATACAATGCCTAGGGATCTGACCCACTCCTTTTCCCTAACAATTTTCAAATTCTTAGCGACGACCCTTCTTATACAAAGCTTCTTACAAAATATATACAAAACATGTACAGGATCATCTGGTCTTTTTGTCCCGTTCCCAAAACACAACATTTCCTGGTTTATGTCTAAAAGATTTGTAAACAAATTGTTCTAATACTCACGAAATAAGCAAATTGACTTCACTATTAATGTGCAGTCATATAAAATGTACAAATTGATTGTAATAAGATTTATAATATATGTAATTAATTATGCTAATATCAGTAATATAAAAATGGAGGTTGCAGCCATTTTATATTGTCTCAAATGATAGAAGTGACTCAGCCCTAAACTCCTAAAACAGGAAAACATCAAGTGGAAGCAATTACTTCCTGTGAGAGGGACAGAATGTGGTGGGTGGGTGTGTATGCAATTAGTGCCAGTGGCTTTTAATGTTCCTCTTATATTAATTTACGCCAGGAAGGGATGAAGGAGTTCTTTACAGTTGGAGCATCCCCGATAACACTTCTCCTGCTAATGCTTGCGACACTTCCAAGAGAAATCGCTGCTTATCCTTAATAATCATAGCAGTCACACTCAAAGTCCTAGGGCAATCGGTATGTTGTCAATGCCACCCCAAACAACACAAAAAGCAGCCACTTGATGTGTCTTTTTTTCAAACCGTTGAACACGTACATGGATTCTGCCATATCCATAGCTGAAGGAGAATTCTGGAGCTATTACTTCCTTGGCGGTGAAACTTTCCTAAAGGCTGCAAAAATGTAAATTACCAAAAATGTTTTCCCACGTACTAGTCTGTGACCTGTTGACATAAAAGCATTTTTGAAAAGGGTTTTGCTCCTTTCTTGATCACTGAAGGGCTAATAGAACATTTTTAGACTGTTACAATTCCGCCTTCAACAGAAGATAGGCCTATTCACAGGCAGCTCTCCCCTGAAAGGGCACCTTCTTCCCAGTGGAGAAAATTAGTCCACTGTTATCCAAATTAGAGAGGAACCGGCGTGTTGCTGACAGGAACTCACGACTACATCACGAAAAAAATAGAAACCATTCGCAGACACAAAGAAGAAATCAAATGAGTGTGAAAGCAGTGCTGGATGATGACTGGATTCAGTGCAGAGGATGCATGAAAACTGTGCAGAGACGAATAAGTAATATATTGTGGCATATGCGGTCTTTAATAATTTATAATGGGATGTGATAATTGAGTTACATAATGACACAGTTGTAACGGTCACAGATCAAGGGTATTATTATAGTCACGTACTTAACAATTGAAAGCCACTTTTGAAAATGTTCAGCGGCTATGAGAACTGAGTGGAAGTATAAACTGCGCATGCGCAGTGATAAATTGGGCAAACGAGATAGTCCATTCGCCCCGGAGTAGTGAAAGAACAAATATGTACGATTCTCAAGTCATCGCTACGGCGCCTAGTTGGTAAATCCATCTTTCGTAATTTATGTCTCTATATAAAGTGACTTCAATATAAGGCTGCATTGGCAGCAGTGGAAATATCAGTGATTGTTTTATGTTATATTTCCATGTCCTCTTAATGATAGAGCTAGATTAGATTTAGAAGCTATTCCCCCCAAGTGCAGCCTCGTCGTGGGATGCGACATGTAATGCATTACCGGTGTATATATACGATACGGGTAATGCATATATAATATACACATACATAATTTCACTATATTCTGGTCCAAATTACATGGGAAAACATCTTGTAATAACAAATATTAGAAAACAATAGGTGAAGGTCATATTCATTTCCTATCACCAAAGAATTCAGCACAATGCATTGCTTTCCATATACAAATGTATTCAAGTTTCTTTACAAATAATGCAGTTGCACCCGTTAAGTGGTTCCCCTATTTGGAAAAGAACATCATTCTCAGTCTTTATTGAAAAGCTTTCGTCCACATTAGCAATGCAGAAATTATCAGGCATACTTTAAAATCATGAAATATACTAAGTTTTATCGGAATTCAATAACAAGGTCTTCCGTTGAATCTACTAGAATTAATGAAGATTTCATCAGCCGAAAAACCGGAGCAAGGTGGCTTTTTAATCAGCTCCTCCTGCAGTGATAGACACTAGAATGTCGCGGAAAAAAAATACGCAAGGTAATGCAATGTGAGCTGAATGGCTCAATGAGTAAAAGCCTTCAATTTGTCCTTTCTCGGCGAAGAGAAAAAGCCGGTAACCTGACTATAGCGTCTGGAGAATACGTGAGGAGCAAAGCAACTTTTTTAACACTGTTGGTGGTGTGGGTAGTGAAAACGATTCTGTAACAAGCATGTTAAGTCAACGAATTTCTCTGTGCGCGTGTCCTTTACTCACAGTGGCTTGAATATTTCAAATTAATACGCTCAACAAAAATTTCACAACTGAGATTGCTCATAAATTCACAAACGTAGTGTGCTCAGGCCCTCGAGTGATATTTATTGGAGTTATTTCACGAATAAAATAACAATTTTAATATAATTTCTGTAAACCTGGCTTACAATATTCTAATGATTGTACATTTGTATTATGAATACTTAACCTTTTCAAGTCATCTAGCAACAGACGAATGTCCATTGTCAATAATAGAAAACAGCAAATACGGGTTTGGGACTATTTCATGAATAGAATAAGAATAAAAGTAATACATATTTAAAATTCGCGCACGTATTATTAACAGTTGTATAAAATGCTATATTTATCTATTAGCACCTACTATTCAGAAACCATGAAATAAACGAAAGTCGCTACTATTCGATTTACTAGCACCAAATGAGAAAAACAAAACAGGAAAAATATTTTATCATTATGAACATCGTGCCTATTAACATTTATGGTTGCTTAGGCAGATATTACATAATTTACAAAATGATTTCAGACTGTTTGACTGAATACGCAAAAACAATTGCTTGAGTGAACACATAAGTTAGAATACAATTACTGAAAACACAGAAAAGTGATCAGTGATGCATGCTCAGGAAGTATAAAGTGATTTCGATTGCGTTGCGAAATGAGGATTTAGAGCTCACATGGATACATGAAATAAAAATATTCATAGTATATTTCAGGTTTATCACAAAAAATATGCAATTGTTTCAAGAAATTACAAAACATTTCACGGTTGTTTGTTATAAAATTCTCTTTACTGGGTAATATTTTCCCGCATTTCCAGCTAATTAAATCCAAAAGCATATTTTAACAAAATGTCTAAGCACATTATATTAGAATATGCAAGTAACTCTAAACTGGAATTTACTTAGGTGGAAGAAAAATGTGCAATAAACGGACTCTCTCGCTCATTAAAAAACCAATAACCAGACGAAGGCATTAATAAAAGTACAATTTCTGTTGTAAATAAATCTTTTCCTTTTGAAATAATGTTTTCTCTATTTTTTCCGTCTCATTATAAAGCCGTTACATGTTGAAGCCTGGTGTAAGCATTTCTTCTCTGTCGCTAGTATTAATTGCAGCCTAGTCACGTATGATTTAACTCCAGTTCGTATTTAAGGGCTGAAGCTCTCTTCCTCCCGCGGGAAGAAGAGGGAAGCGAGCAGACAGGGAAGAAGCCAATTCTCCGGGATGTTCACGACAAGCTACTTTGACAGATTTCTTGGAGGAGCCTGTCGTTCAACAGGATATGTCACTTTGCGTCTAACACGGTCGAATGTCTACAAAATTGGAGAAGAAATTTATCTGCATTAGTTTCCTTTTATGGTTGCTTCAACTTCTTTAGTCTTATTGACAAAACAGCAACAAAGTAATGTTGCTCAGTTTATTTGTGCTTCTTCAACTGTAGTATAGAGGTGTTTATGGAATTTAACAAGATTATTACTGGTAGTTCAAGTGAGGTTCAAAACCAGAGAATTTATATATATATATACTCATAAAAAACACTCAGAGTGCAATATAAAAAGGTTCACATAAAATTTCACACTAAAAACCGTAAAATTGAACACTAAAATAGTGTTTTTATGAGTTTTTATGCTTTTTAGAAGTTCTTATTACTCTATTAATAGTATATATATATATATATATATATATATATATATACATTTTTTTCGAAACAACGAAAAATAAACTCATTACTAGCATCAAGGTGGGTTTTAAGGGCCGTTCTGGTCACACAAGATCGTCCATCCAGTTCTCATCGTCTAGTGCGTTTGTATATATGCATTTCTTTTGTCAAATGTTTTTTTATCCATATGTAATATACGGTTCTACCAATTCGTCTTTCTCCCTTTATTTTTTAATTTTAATTAAAATCTGCTACCAATTATTTTTTAATTCCCAGCTCAGTAATTGTATTTCGTCAAACACAACACAAAACAGGTTTTAGAATGTCAATTCGGCTTTCGTTTGCTTTACATTTTTCTTGAGACAGAGCCTTTATTAAAAGTTGTACTGTTTATTTATTTTCATGTGCTAAATCACATCATAGTGACCAATTCATCTGTATTTAAAGCGGTAAAGAGCTGGACATTGGAAAGGATTCACGCTGGCCACACAATCTGAAAAATGAATCAAAAGTTGGCCACTTTAGTTATTTAATGATAGGTCAGCGGTTGAATAGAACAAACAGCTAAAACAGAAGTACCAAATACCTAGATGATTTTTAATAATATTGACCCAATCTGGGGCATGAATGTTTTCTTGTTCGATGTACGGTAGAAAATAAAATGTAATTTCACTTCTTTAACCCAAAGTCTGAAAGTCAGGTCCTGGTGAACCATTGAGGTTACCTTCCTCTTCTCAAGTTTTATACACAACAATTAGCAGCAAGGATGTGGAAACATAGAAGTTGCACAAAATAAGTGAATATCGAATTATTAGAAGTACTCCTTTTTCCTGAAGGTTTCTTTTTCCTCCCCCTCTGACTTGACTATCACGCACTGAACGCGTCTTTTGTTTTTTCCTTGTATTATGACTCCACTTCTATCGGTCTAGTAAGTCTGTATTGAGTTGATCAGTCATTTTGGCAGACCTTATAGACTTCAAAGAGAACAATTGTTGTAGCTGGATTGGGTTGGTGCATCCGTAACAACGGTTGCAAAGTTATAGTGCGACAACTTTTACTCATCCTCCTACCTTGGGTTGAACTGGACAGTGCAACTCGTCCCCTTGCCTCGAAAAGCACCACAAGTTACACGAAGTCAATATCGGAATTGACTGTCGTGTTCTTCTTCAAAGGTAGAAAACATTACAACTCTAATACATTAGATACGAGTGCGAGTCCGATAACTTCATTTGAATTTTCCGTTTATTACGTAATACCTCTACTATAGAACGACAACTTGCAAAAGATTATGCCCAGAAACCACGCGCAGCCCGCTAGGTTGGACAGTGGATGGGACGGAAGAAGGACACGACTGTAATTGGCTGCAGCGAAAGTGCTGAGAAGCGAAGTTAAGCGATGCTGTAATTATGCAATTCAAAGAACGCATTTTTACGTTACTAAACCCCGTATCTTAATATCATGCGCAACACACATGTTTACGACCTAAAATGTTAGAAATATGCAAGCATATATGACCTGATTAATTTGCATAAACACAGTTGAATGTATGTGTGATAAAATGAAAGTGATAAAACGGAAACATTAACCTCATAGCGATAGGCAGCAGTCATTATTTGAAATGCCTTATATTCTCATTCCGGATTGGTATGATTCATGAAATAAATAATCACTGAAAATTGTCATTTGATTGATATTAAGGAAGAAAGTTTTTTGACGAAAGGAATTCAGATAGTACAACGCACAGATGGGTAAGTAATTTTGCACTGTCCGTGGGAAACGATATAAGCTCAGAAAGTAAAATTTCTGGAAATAAAGAACATGATTGCACTCCCATTATTAATAATTTTACTTTTATATATTGTTATATTAAGATATGAGAACCAGACATGAACAACATTTTTAAACCTGGAAAAGATATAAGTGCCTTATAGTACTTCCTCATAAAAATAAAGTAAAATACCAAGAGTCAGCATGCATTGCAAGAATCGCGTAAATACTGTATATATTTATTTATTTCAGAACTATTATGCATGCTTAAGTTAAAAGCCTGCCATGTTGGTTATTGATTTCTAGTGCGTACTGTTGTTTAGTAAAAGAAACTATAAAGATATTTTAGTGACCTGAAAACTGTGAATATAAGAGTGAATTTCTTACTACTAGCCTTAGTGGTAAATAATGCCAACTGCTGTTGCCCCCACAAACGAACTTGCTCTGAGCTACATTGAACTCTCTTCCTACCTTTCTTTTACCATTTTTTAACATAAAGAATTACTTTACACTTGAAAGTAGCATAATAAGACGTTGTCCCTCCATTTTGTGACTGCTTACTATTAAACGCTCTATCCAACAATAGGCCAACAATAAATGTAACGAAGTTGAGAATTACAGCAATAATGTAAAACTACTACAGGGTCCTGGAAAGATGGCTAGTGACATATGCGGGTATAGGGGACTTTATCTGCTAGGTAAAACATCACGCACTGCATGTGTACCACCTAATCAAATACTTAAGATTCGGTCCATTCTCATTATGTTAACGAAAGCAGAATATTAATAATTGCGTTGTCAGCACCTTCCTCTGACTAGCCTGAATAACCATCTCTCCAGCTTCCAGCAGTACTGTATTTACCATCATGAAAGCATACAGCACGATAAAACTTCCACTAAACATTGCAGCGGAATTGTCGAGTGGTGTGTGATGGGGATGATTTATGGAAAGGGAATTAATTAAATTAATTGGTTCTCAGGGATAATATTGTCCCTTTCCAGAGGATATTATTACCGCTGACTTGTAGTTTTTGCCTCGGCTGAGATTCTTCTGTTGGATATTTTTATGGCCTTCTTGATACCATAGGGGAAGGAATGAGGAAATGAACCAGCTGGTTAACAAGGTATATAGTGTTGATATGTAGCACGATGTATTATCAACGTTTGTTCCACTTAATGAGACACCGTTACTCCTTGGAGAATTTCTTGGGCAATATGTGCCACTTTAGCACTGACTATGATCTAACATCCTTAATACACTTTAATAATGTTAAAACTTCTTACGGTTAATCAAGAAATAGGTCAAACTGTTCACTAACTTGACACAACTATAATGCTTAACTTGATAAAGATTGATCCTGAACTCAACTAACCCTGAGATGCAACCAAACTCAACTAGCTCTGAGACACAACTGAACTCAACTAATAATACCCTTCCACTGATCTGAACTGAACTGATAATGCTTTTCTACTGACGATGCCTTTCCACTGACAACGGGCCACAAAAGTACAAGCCTTAATAAAATGGCAGTTCTGATGGTCTCCCGAAGTTATCATCATTCTTTTGAAATATGATTTAAGAAACTCTGAACTTCGCTTTACTATTGGATAATATTTCCCTCCGGTCCTTTTCTGCCATATTATTGGTTATATGGACTACGTGACTTTTTGCATGTATATATCAACTGAAGCTGCCAGCTTCTTCACTTCTAGAGGTTATTCGGCCTGTTTCTTCCCCGTGTATGTTTATTGCTCTTGCCCTTACCTAATATGACAAGAACACATCTCTCTAACTGTATATGAAATAAACATCCTTTTCAAGGACACTGCCTTAGAAATTTCTCCAGGAAATATCGGTTCGCCATTGTGCTTCGGTCATCTATACAAATATTGTTTATGATGAGCAATAGGTATTTCTGTTCCCGTTCTCAGTTCAAGATAAAAAAATAGAGTATTTCCACGATGGTAAGAAAATCACATCATACATAACATTTCAATACATGTTCAGAAGATAAAAATGATACTACACTCATGAGTATAATAAAGAAGTTACACAAAATTAATTACTATAATAACTCTAATTTAATTGGGGTTGGCAGTTCATAAATTCCACCTTAACATAATACAGTGAAACCTCTCTAACCCGGACAGGTAGGATTCATAAGAACTGTCCAGTTTTACGAGGGGCTCATGATAGAGGGAAGTAGGTTTTATAGCATGTATATATGCACATAATTTGAAGGAAATGACATGTATTACACATTAATGCTCAATAAAAGTGACATATTTTTAGCTAGTATGAAAAAGTTAAACAAAAATACAGACTTTTTGACTTACTCTTTGTTGTCACTGATATTTGAAAAAAAAAAAAAAAAATTAATAGACATTGGTTCGTTTTATTACATTTTAACGATGCACGTTGTTTCTCAATATCACCGTCCAGTCCAAACAAAGTTTCTAATATTTGTAGCTGACTGTATATTTCTCTAATACTCGGATGTCTGGCATATTTTGGTTCGTGTATTCAATACAGTAAAATCAAATGTTAATTCTCCGAATACAACATAATTCTTAAAATTACTAATTAATTCTAAATGAAAACGCTGTTAAGTGCATTTTATGCACTGTGTCTTAACAATGGAAAAACATTGCATGTATATTGGTTACAACATTTTTTCATTGAACTAAACAAACGATATGCTATAATTCCTAAATTTAATCATAAAATCAAAACAAAATTAAGTGAGAAGTCCGCTTAGGTCCTAAATAAAAATTTTTGTAACTCATAAAACATAGTTAGGGCTAAATACAAGAACTCCATTATTTTTCTAGTTCTTGTAATATTTTACAGTTGGTAACGTTTTTCTGGGAACCCTTCATTGTTAAAGAGATGGAAAATAACAGAATAAACCTACACAGAAATGGGCGTGGAAAGGAAGAATGAAACAAATTATCACGCGAAATAAAGCATATGCCTTGCTGATGATCCGGTCGATGCAAACGGCATAGCTATAAATTTTAAAACTTCATTCAGATACTGATCCATTACTCTTCCTCGTTTATACATAGTTCCAGCACGCTGTGCTTAATTTAACGCCAGAAATTCCATAATTTCGATTTTTATATGCTTAATTAGTCTAGAGACTAGTATCCTTTTTGTTCAGCCTTGGAAAAGTGTAAACGTAATAGAAGAATTGATAAAATTGCTGATTTGATTTTGTAAGAAATTGCCACATCCCTTGAAGTATTGTCAGAGAGTATTTTTCTTCTGATTTGTTTATCTATATGTTTATTTCCAAACAAGAAGGAAAAACTAAAGGAATACAAGTAATTTTACAAAAAATAACAGCAAATAAGCTTACCTCCTGATGGAAGTGAAGTATTGGTCCAGAAAGTCCTTGGCATGTCGAAGAACTTCCTCTTTGGAGCGCGGTGTTCCAGAACTCTGATTTGGAACTGATACTATGCTTCCTAAACAGGCCTGCTGTGAGCACAACGTCGGCTGAAACAAAAAGATTTAATATAATTTAATTTTAATAATTGACATTCTACGTCACTTTCAGAACTTAGTATACATTGAAAAGATCATGAAGAATGAAAAAAGATCAATTGTGCAATCAGTTGTACAGAGTAAATGAGAAAAACTAGGATATGAGGATAAACTAAACTAAACCGTACTACATACATATTTCGTGATATGTTTTCTTACTTCTTGATACATCAAATTTGCCATTCAGTTATAGCATTTCTATAGTATCGTCGTTGGGAGTTATATCCGTTCTGTGGAGCTGGATCGGATGGGTTGAGTTGACTGAGGCGGAGCAGCAAATTAATTACACAGGGGAGTACCTTCGAAGGGAAGGGATGAGATGAGGGAGACACGCGGTGGTCTGGAACCAAAAATGATCAGGCAAGGACGTAGTGAAATCTCTTAATGTATTTCAGCTTGAGCAATCTGACGTCTGCGAAGCTTCCCCTGCAAAGATTCTTAACCGAAGGACTGCTTTCTTATCAGACACCATGGCTGAAAAATATTCCTCAAAAGCGAATCCACCCTCACATTGCACAAGCACCAACCCGTCTCGCTTGGCAATTTTGACTCCGCAGCCAGTACTATACAATCAATCGATATGAAATGGGATAGCGGAAAATTCATGGAAATGAAATATCGATCCTAGTGTGCGCCTAAGTTACAGGAGAAACTGACAGGCCCCAAGGGATTTGAACCCGGACCTCCCGAATGCAAGTCTCAAACTCGCCTGAGCGACTCCGCTCGGTTTATGGAGTTCAGTTTACGGTAGTCGTCAGTTCTTGCTTAAGTCACGATACCCAGTTGGTATGTATATTAATTCAAACGTCTAGTGTGAGATTACTTCAGATTTTCGTGGTATAAGGATTTTACCTTGATGGTTAGACGATCTGGTAAAAAATGTGATAAGTAAATAAAAAACAAACAGATCTAAAATAGCGCAATAAACATAAATAAAAATTAATGCTATAAGGAAAAACTTAAACAACCAAAACATGCATGCATAAAAAATGTTGAATGTTTTTGTATGCTAAATATAAATTATAAATAATTAGATTAAAATAAGATAAGAATAGGCTATCTTAATTGTTAGACGATCTGGTAAAAAATGTGATAAGTAAATATGAAACAAACAGATCTAATATAGTGCAATAAACATAAATAAAAATTAATGCTATTAGGATAAACTTAAACAACCAAAACATGTTAAATGCATGTATAAAATGTATGTATATGTATAAAATGTATAAAAAATGTTGAATGCCATTGTATGCTAAATTATATATAATTAGATAATGCTAAATTATATATAATTAGATTAAAATAAGATAAAAACAGGCTATCTTAATTTTTTGAATAATCATAAAGAACAAAATTTAAAATGTATAGGCGATAACCGGACATTTCTTCCATGATATCCAAAAGTTTTCGAAATGAATAATAACTCTCAACTGCATTAAATCTGTTTGATTTGCTTCAATCGTATAACCTGATATGGGCGAATATTTGCTTTACAATCAATTTAATTCATTATTAAATATCCTGTAGATCTTCACCAGATGGAATATAATAATGCTACTTAACTCTAATGCTTTTGTCTTGTATGACAGATGAGGATGATGATGATGATGATGATGATGATGATAATAATAATAATAATAATAATAATAATAATAATAATAATATGCATAAGATCTGTTGCTTATATGTGTAATAAGCCAGCAGAACCAAAGGCTCTCTGGAGGAGGTGAGATAATGCTCGGATTTTGATCAGCTCGCACGAGCTACAGACAGCGTTAGTGTTTGTCCAATTACACTGGGCAACAAAAAAATAATTTTTGAATGTTTCGAGCACTTCATGAGGCAATTCCTACTAATTTTGGGTTGAGAAAAACAAATATGACAATGAAAAATTTTTATTAGCTCTAGTTTCTATGATATACACAAGGTGGAAGTATTACATATTAACGAATTAAGAGAAAAGGATACATTTTAATTACATACATGCTAACAACAATGAAAGTGCATTTGATTTTTTTAACTGGTAATTACATGCTAAGAGTTCTAAATTGCTGGTAAAATACTTCGCAGATAGTCGTGTCTGAAGAGAGTCATGTGGTGGCCTATTGACTTCGTCGTCTTTTAGCTTGCCTCTTGTGATGGAGTTCCGCAGAATCCCTATACAAAGACCAACAGTAATCCGCAAGCATTACTTCATTCCAACGGCCCTGATATCTTTGTTCCATAACAGAAATGTCCTGAAGGAATCTCTGCCCATGTTCATCACTAACAGCTCCACAACTAGGAGTGAAAAAGTCTAGGTGGGAGTGGAGAAAATGGAAAGGGACATGTTGCATCCAAGGTTACGGTATTTTTGCAGGACCACTGTCACCAAATGCTTGTAGTTGTCATCTCTTTTGTTGCCTAAAAATCCATGAACAACACTCTTGAAGGCTTCCCAAGCTTCCTTTTCTTTCCCCTCCAAAACTTGGTCAAATGCAGGATCCTTTACAAGTTCTCTTATTTGTGGTCCGACAAAAATGCCTTCCTTAACTTTTGCATCACTTAATTTCGAAAATTTCTCTCTGATGTACTTAAAGGCCCATCCTTCTCGGTTCATAGCTTTGACAAAGTTTTTCATCAAACCCAGCTTGATATGCAGGGGTGGAAGAAGAACGTCTTTTGGGTGCACAAGAGGCTTGGCAGTCTTTACAAGAGGCGTCAGATTGCGTTTCTGTGAGGAAAATGTTATTTCACCACAAATATAACAAAAGTTATTCACCATATTTACACATTTTCGTGGCATTTTTACAAATGTTACACTAAAAAAGCACTCGCGAACAAGAAATTTTGCATTAATTTGAGTAGAAACTACATGTAATTCACAGTCACAGCAACAGTATCTATGTTTATGACTTACAAACAGCTGAAGAGCATTTGTGTTTTGTTATTTGACAGGTGTGCCAACTCCCAAAAAAATTCCCCCAAATTTAAAATCTTCACTCTAAAAAATGAAATGTCACTTTATCTTCAAAACAAGAGCTAATCTATCATTTTTATGGTGATTTTTGAATTCATCAGATGGAAATACATGTAAATTCACTATTTTTAAGCCCGAAACATTTTCATTGTTGCCCAGTGTTATTATTCATTGTGAGGCTATACGGATTTAAAACATAATGTTTTATTAATTAAAGACAAAAAAGAGAAAATTAAAGACACTGTAGTGAATAAAAGACACTGGATTGTACATATAGGATAGGAAATTATCACATATTTCATTTCCTAACTTAAAAGATGAGTCCCTAAGGCATTACAACAGGATCCGGTCATCAGTGTGAATTCTCTGTTATTTGATTTTATTTTGAAACTCAGTAATGGTATTATTTATGAGAAACTGAAGACTTCCTTCTCCCACGGAAGGAGTTTTAATGTGCATCTCCTTGGCATTTTCTCCAGTTTTCTTGACGTGGAAACAACTAATCCATCTTCTGTCTTGAGGCCCCGATTTCTTCTCCCTCCTCTTCCTCAAGAGCTAATTAGATTTATCTGCAATACTGTAACAGCACAACCATTCTTGAAGAGCATGGATATATCTTGTGACAGGCACATTTAGGGAGGTTTAAACCTTGGCGATATTTTGAGCGAAAAAAAAGGCTAAACGGACTAGAACTTCAAATAAAATAGTCCAGAAACGAGCAGAGAAATTATTTTAATTAAACTATAAAGGACACAATTTTATTAAGTAATAATTATTTATATCCTTTTGTGAAAATTTATTCAATTGGAAATTTCACTCATATCTTCTATAAAAAAAAGTTATATAATCCAGAAAATAATTTGCTTTCAAGAAAAAACAATGGTAGCTTTTGGAGAACCAAAAAGATGCTTCTGTATAAAATTTTATAATTAGAATTTAAATTTTAATGCAAAATTCATATTATAAAGTGAAAGGTAATAGAAATGAAAACAGTATATTCCGTATTTGCCCATATGAAAGAAATTCTTTATATTGAAAAAAAAAACATAGAAAATTTATTTTAATTACGTCCTTTAAGTTTCCTAAATTGATGCTTTTATAGCATACTAAATAATTCACTGTCACACAAATAAGTTAATTTATTTCGCCAATAACGTGTGAGCCCTTCAATGATTTGCTTCTAATTAATAATAGAACTGTACATATATTTAAACAAAAATATTACAAGTTATATTTACCAACAGCCATTTTTAAGACTTTTGCTAGGAATACATTTAGTTAGATTTATAATGTCATACAATATGTCACAAAAACATGAATGTAGAACGAGTAAAATCATAACATGATAACAGTAGTATTAAAGTAATCCTAGTAAAAATGTGTGTATATTATTGTTATTCATAATGCATTAAGTGCATACGTAAGTAGTAATGGGGTGGCCACATTGCAAGAATGCAGGACAATAGGTTGACCTACAAGATCTTCATATGAGACCCCCAGATAGGAAAAAGGATATAAGATAGATCCAGAAGAAAATGGACAGACCTCTTCAATCTGCAGACCCGATTGTCAAAAGTAGCGAAACAAAGAAAAATCTTTCGAAAAACAATTAGTGTAGTGAAAAATACCGTAGCCAAAGAGCAAATCAGAAAGAGTTTTAAACAGCATACGAACAACTACAAGGAAGCGCTTACCACGTTAGGAAAAAACGAGTTCCACCTACTTGTTAGGAGGCCTTTGTCGTTTAAGGGGCACAATAGGCTATATTTATTTTTATCGCTAGAAACATTTTCAATTATATCTGTGCTATTGAAACAAGTTTATAATTTTGAATTGTTACCTGATAGAAAAATGACTGTCTACAATCAGCACACTCGAGGTTTTTGTAGTTTTTTCCTCAGTAGCAAAACCACGTAGACAAGCGTTATCTTTACTTCTTGTACAAAGATAATCAATGAATGTATTCATTTACTTGATAGTTTTAAGATGTTTAAGACTTCAAAAGAGAAAATTTCAAGAGGTATTTGTATCTTTTTCTTATTATTTAAGATAAATTCAGTTAAAAATAATCTCATATTTTCATTAAGACATTTAAAGTTTACGGTTAATTTGCACTATTTTGTTAGTAAACTTGCCTGCCTAAGACAATGTGTCATGAATCTATGTAATACTTAATTATATCTTAATTATATGCTACACCATTGTGATAAATCGCAAATCACTGCTAGTATTAGTAAATTCTTCCAACTGCTTTCATAAAACTTTGCTACAGAAGCACCAAAGCACGATAGCCAATATCTGTAAACAAACGTAGTGTGCATGCAATTACACCACTGGTAGGTATTCCGCCTAATGCATCTGGTAGACAAAATTAAGAAATAGTTTTAAGGTAAGCTTTGCAAAGGGAGACCAACAAGCATTTAGACAAAAAAATAATGTTAAAATGGCATGCAATGCATAACATCTCCAGTATTTATTTTAAATTGCTCACACTACGCGAAACACATTAAAATTTAGTAGTTCTATTATTTGTGTGGCCCACGCTGGTTTTGATTTGTAGGCTCGGGTGACGTTTATGATTCTGGAACTGAAAATATTAATTTTTGCCTGCAGGATGAATTACTGAAAAGCACTAAGTTAGTTTCTGCTTCTGAAGCACTACAATCTGTCGTGAATTATTGTTTTCTTTGCTTCAAGATTTTCCATTGAAGTTAAATAACCAAGTATAAACATTTATTTTTATTGACGAACACTGAGGGTTTTGTCTATTAAGGCATGCAACTAGCAATTTAAATACACTCTATTACTCATAAGAGCATATCCTGGATTACGTAACAATACTTAACATCGCTTCATTCTACACTGTATAGGCCTTCATTGAGTTTATCTGCCTCTGTGAAATGTAGGAGTACATGTCAATTTCAAACCGTTATAATTCATTTAATATCGATAATGACGAACGGATCGACCAGCATAATGATTAAAAAAGAGCAGGTGTAATATACAAGCGATGCGCAGATGTTGAAATTAACAACCAATCAGAATCGCTCATGCGTATAAAACTGCCATGAAAAATTTTGATTGCAAAATGGAATAGCTCTGATTGACTGCAAAATGCAGTGCTTTTAAACGTGAATAGCGTATACTGAAATTAAAACTTTTAATGTACAATTACTGTTAAGATCTTTGAAAGCCTTCATTAATCAAAAAAGTAATGAACGAATATAAGTGCTAAACATGTAAAATGAAAATATCACATTCCTATAAAATAATAAATACAGTTGAAACGTTGCAATAATATACTACAGAGGAAATTATCAGCTTTGCGTACCAAACCGGATACTTTATAACAGCGCGATTGAAATATTGCTGCAAATTGCACTTTTATAAATTACCATGGTAATATTACTTACTTTATACTGGATTTTTATATAATTTCATGTATTAATGCGGTTTTTATGGATTGCGAAACTTTCTGGAAGCCATATTAATTTCTTACATGTTCAATCTCACACATACGAGCAGGCCCATAAGTTTTCAGCCCAACCATTTTCTACGTATGATAAAGATAAAAACTATATTTCACTTTTCAATATAGTTACTCCTTATTATAATACACTTGTTGTTCAACAAAGAACAGTTGTTCTTTGTTGAAATTTCTATAGTAAAACAAGTTGGACCATTCCCTCCTCCAATTATTTTATCTTGGCTTCGCCATAAGAATTTTGGCCTCTAAGTTTGTGGGTTTCAGCCCCGCATCTAACGTGATCTTTTCTTTTAGAGGTAACTTTTTTTACTGGTGTATTTAGCAATTTATATTTTTAGATATTTTAATGGGTAATTATTCCGAAATGACAAATTAATATTTAAATAAATGTTAGATTAGTCTAGATTAGTTATTCTGTTTTATATTAGAAATTCTATTTAGTGGGTTACTCAGTTAAATTAAGTTTAGGTTAGTTCTTCCATTTTTACAAGAACATTTGCTTGATCGATTAAAATTTAGGTTAAGTTTAGGTAATTTCTTCCATGTTATATTAGAAATACCTTTTCGTCGATTATTGGGTTAATATAGTTTTAGGTTAGTTCTTTGGTTTTATGTTAGAAATTCTGTTTACGCAGTACATGGGTTAAACTATTTCTTCCGTTTTATATTAGAAAAATTGGTTAGTTAATATTAGGTTAGTTTAGGTTGACTGTAAGCGATTTCTGTTTTCTTTTCCCTTTTGTTTTTTGTGAGGGTTTTATTATGCTTCTTTCATTATTATTTATTGATTTAACATCATTACTCATTTTACTAAAATTATAGCGTCTTATTATATCTGTTATTATCTGCTATTATTTGTTTCGCATCTTTGTGTTCCGAAAAGGAGAGATTTTAGCTATATAAACGGGTATTTTTCAGAGAGGAGGTGCACAGGATCTAGTAGCGTTCACATCTCTCTTCTCTCTCTCTCTCTTTCTCTCTCTGTTTATTAGTATCTATTTAAGTGTTTTATATCAATGTATGTTTTTCTAGTTCTTGATAGTTCAGCTACATTGTTTAAGAGTTATTTTATTTTTCATTTTATTGTATATATGATATAACTATATATAAAACAATATTCCCGTTATATATCACCGTTTTACCGTTATACAGCGTGCCATGCATATAGCTAATAATTATTAAAACCTCTAACCAGCCAGCAGCTTATAATCATAAAATACCTATGGCACTTTTTGTCAGAATTGTGCATATAACTAACTTCGTTGTTTACATCGTGTGTAATTTGTTTTTGTTGCCAACCTTTTTCTGCATGATAGTCTCTAATTAAACAGCGGCTTTTTCTTGCAAAAAGCAAAAAGAAAAGTGATGTAAATAATTTTGACAAAAATTATAATTGATTTTTATGTTAACAACATTTAATGGCCAATTTATACGCACAGAATGTAAATAACTGTAGTGATTTCAAAACAGGAAGTATCATTTTGTATTGGCAGTATCGAAAATCTCGGAGTTGGCGTTGTACAAAATTATACAGAAAATTTTAGTATTAATATTTTCACTTCACACTGAAACTTTAGCACAGGTAAGGTTTTTATAAAGAAATAAATCTACGGCTAGTGCTGCGGACTCTAAATTTTAATCCAATAACGAATGAATATGGTTTTGTTTTAAGCATATAACCTTAAAAAGATTAATAGCATATGTGCACAAGACATTATAATTATTCTAATGCCGCTTTCAATTGCTACATATTTCGAATTTCGAGCAGAAAACACATAAAAGATACAAAGAGTGTACGCGGTACGTTGCTATAGGGAAAGTTGGCTGAGGTCGTTTTTTCCGGTTGATTCTTCCGTATGCATCGCTTGAATGAACGTGTGTAAAAGGGTCTGGAAAAGACGATAGTGTAAGCAATCCATCGACTTTCCCAATTTCCATTCCTTCTTTACAACAAGGTCACTGAGGAGTTTGCCATTTCTTCAGATGTGCAAAAACTAAAAGTCTGTTATATTGACATACCTATCGAAACTTTTAACTATTTTTTCTTCTTCTCCTATTAAGATATTATTATAGTGTATATGAGTCAAGCTATGTACGAAAAATTACGACTGTTTTTGAAGTATTCAGATTATTACAACCATAAAAATATTGTTCCGCTACTATAACAATTTTGAAGAAAATCTTCTTTTACATGTATTTGAATCTAGAGGAAAAGTAAATTAGGTGTTATGGCATATCAAGTCAAATGGGAGGGTCTCTATGATTCCTTGTGACGTTATTTGAGTTACGGATCTGCAGAGAGCGGCTGTGTACTGGGAGAATTCAATCGTAAAGATCTGTAATGCATGTGCAGGTAGCAACTTGTAGTTAGTTTGAGGGAAGCTTTATCAGCTAGTGATTGTGCGTTCGTGTGTTATACGGTGCTTTCAATATGTGCAAATTGTTCTCCGTTAGTTATGTGACTATACTGCCTTGAGGAAATTGTTTTTATTCACGATACATGTGTGAAAACGAATTCTCGTAGATAATTATAAGTGGTAAGGCGATTCGAAAGAAACTATCCTGACAAAGATATTCCAAGAAGAGAAAAATTACGATAGACAGAATCTCCCAATGCCAGAAATATGTTCCAAACCACCGTTTTCTTGCGGAATAAAAGTAAAATGAAATCGGTGAACGACTCCAACACAGCCCATAAAAGTCCCTCCGTTGGCTTGTTCAGGAATCACATGTCTCAGAATTCTCAGAAGTAAATGCTACTAAACTACTCAAATTAAAATCTTACAAAATTATGTTTCATGAACTGCAATCGTGCAATACCGCGACTAGAGTTCGATTCGTAACCGGATATGATGGGCTAGGGTGGTCTACAGAGCAGGATTCTCGCACCGAGGCCACTAAATGGACTTATTATGTATATGCCCCCCTAAAGGACACCTCCGGAAGGAAGGGATGAGATGGAGGATACACCGGGAGGCAAGGAATTCGAGGCACAAGCGATAAATAAATCCCGAACGCGGGTATTCTGCACTAGCTATCCCGAGGACGCTATATGCAGGACCCACCAGTAAGCGAGTCACCGTCACAACACAAGACTGACGCTTCCGAACCTGTAACTGATGCTACGGAATGAAATGAAACAAATCGGAGAATGGAAAATTCGTGGAAAATAAATATCTACCCAAGCATTCTCCAGAGTAACACGAAAAGACAAAGGTGGCTCAATGGCTAAGAGTTACCGTCTTAGCCTCTCTGCAATTGATTGCTGGAGAGCATTGCTGTCGGCAGAGTGATTCCTGGTTTTATCAAATACGCTCACAAAGCTTGGCTCCAATTGATTGCCTGCATCATCTCACATAACAACTGATATTGGTGCTCCCAAAAATGTGATATTGTGCATGAAGTTCAGCTCCATCCTGAAAAAAGTTGATGTATGGTTTGAAGTGAAGCACCGTCCTTTACATGAAGCACCCTCAATGTTTCGAAGGGACAAAACGCAACCTTTATTTGAATAATTAACAGATATTAATAGATACTGAATGCTAGCACGACTCCGCCACTGCACGCACTGCTCATGAAACACGAAACAATTTTATTGCGGAGGTTTTAGGACAAAATAGTCAGCAATGAATTATGAGGAGCTCATAGCAACGATCTAACTCCTTGTAATTTTAATTTGTGTGGGAATTTAAAAAAATAAAGCCTATCGCAATAACCCGCAACAATGAATAAATTAATAAATTAACCTGGAGTGACCTTTTCAGGGCAAAGGCCTCGTAGGGTTAACCCTAAAATAGTCGCTCGATGGCCCAGTTCGAGTAAGCATGTTTTTGTACCAGCCTAAGGTTCTATTTCTTATTGCTATAGTCTATAACACATTAACATTTACTATTTATGTACACTTGAGTTTATACGCGTAGTAGTTTCTCATTTCAATAGTTCAAATACTTTTCTCCCTAGTTGTTTCCTATTCTTCGCTCTTCTTAACCATTACTTGTCTGCTTTCTTTACAGACAAGTCCGCCCGATAAGCAGAAGATCCGTGGTTCTAGTCCCAGCTCTGACCTCCAATTTTCCAATCTTATTCTGATTACAAATGTTAGCCTAACTCACGGTTAAAATGACATTTCATAAAAATTAACTCAATAGTGGGGCTAACTATGAAGCCTGGACTACAAATATTTGAAGGGTTTGAGTCCTTTCTTAAAGATAAAATTACTTAAAGAGAGAACCCCACAAGCATTCAGAATATA
The DNA here is from genome assembly GCA_030762175.1 of Metallyticus violacea. Lineage (NCBI taxonomy): Eukaryota > Metazoa > Arthropoda > Insecta > Mantodea > Metallyticidae > Metallyticus > Metallyticus violacea. The sequence continues at coordinate 110,803,874 of CM060832.1, forward strand.
GAAACTCAGATTGGGGAGGGGTCGCGGTTGTGCGAACAGGGCACGACAGTTCAGTTGATAGGAGCCTTTGCACGGTAAACCGAAGATCCTTGATCTCGAATTTTTTCTCTCAGATGCTGATAACAAACCTTAATCCAATATGAAAGAATTACGTTTCATATTAACTTTTTCTATTAATTTAGCATTGCGTATTATTTTTCCTCCTATTGGATGTTTCTCACAGAAAAGCAGCAAGTAATAATTTTCAAATAAAATAGGTATCAAAATTATATAATAATAATAATAATAATAATAATAATAATTTAGAACTATTGACTGCATTCATCTTATTCCAAATTCGTCTTATTTTCTGAAGTTTATTAACTGGATAATGGATAATTTAACGACCAGAAAATTTAACACCAAATAATCTTTGTTCAATTTGTAGGTATTCAGTTTTGGCAAGTTAACACGGTATGCATGAATTATAGATAACTATTTGCTTTTAGAGTCAGAAAAAGCAAAACTAGATAGCATGCCACCCCAACGATATTAAACTGGTGTTGATAGCGTAATTAATAAAATAGTTGTCGAAAAAAACATGCCAGTCAATAAGCAATGCATTACAGGACTAAACGAAGAAAGGCCTAGTGATTATAATAATGAAAGAAAAACTTTGTAAATCGATTTAGATTTAATAATGTCAAATACTTTTGTATATGTGAGTTTACTACTAATGCGTTATGATGCTTAGAGTACCATATTTTAAAACGTTAAAGATTTAATATTTATATCGACAGAGCTCTGCAAAAAATGCCCTGAATCTGAAGCCCGGGTTACAGAACCGTTCTACATTCATACAAAGCGCGGGAACACTGTGTTCCCCAATCAGGTACACTTTAGAGGGTAGGATTAAAATGCTCTTGATGATGTCACTGTTCTTGCTCAGAAGGATATAATCCTTCTTAAATCTCACTAATAACCCAACTATTACATAAAGCCCCTTTTTGCTCGCCTCTTCTGCATCTTCGGGATAAAAAGCTCCATTATGTATTATTGATATGTCTATTGTCTTTTGACCTTTGAAGATTTGTATGTTTTTAATTTCAATTTTTATTAATTTTATTAATATTAATTCAATCTAAAAATGCCAAAAAGTCTGTTTAAATTTTCAAGAAGCAAATATTTACACTAGTACTAGTAGTACAGTTATAAAAATGTTTCATTTTCATAATTAATCTATAATTTTTATTAAAGTTAAATGCGGGGAATATTTAGTAAGGTCTTGATGGGTATTTATAAATTATCATAGTCATAACGTATGTATAAACTGATCCAAAACAAATATTTATTTCCGATAGGCAACAAAATAAACATACCTACAATGTCTAGTATACTTTAAGGAAGTATCATTATAAAGTTAATAAATAATGAAACCAAATAAAAGTATTATTTCTTTCTTATAGCATTTTGCTAGACCTGTAAGCATGAATTCAATCCCCAACAACGTTTGCGACTGAATATAAAATTGAAAGGTTGATTTTATTCTCCATAAAAGAATAATATGATTATTCAAGTGCTTAGTGCTGCTGCTTTTACAGCAGTGATGAAAAAAATTAGTTTCACTATTCCACTATCCAAATATAAGGCAAACATTTTTCGGTGAATAAAGCTTTGTTTTCATGGTCACAAATCGGCAATATAGAGAGCGGAAATAATAAGTACAAAGAATTTACGAGTGAAAAAAATGGCGTCACTAGGATTTTGAAAGTAGATGATCTCAGAAGCTTCAATATGGAGCTAATGGATCAACGCCATAGCCATGTTGAAATGTGACGTGCGTTTCATAGTTACTTATTGACGGAGACATGTTATAAGCAGTCTTCACCTCGATCTAATCAAATAAGATACTATCATTCAGTATACAGATCTTCGTGCAAGTGATTTAATAGTGTTTAAGACCGTTTCACTGCTGAGGCATCACAGGTGGTGGATACTGATGAAAAATTATATGAAATTATAAATTGAGAAAATAATTTTATTAACGAAGAAAATGTTCCAGACCTATGTTTAATGTACCTTTCGGACTTTTTCTATTTACGAGGACTGGGGAAACTTTGGAAGGAAAAAACTTCCCTAGTGGGAATCGAACCTCAGACCTCCCGCTCACGAATATATGCCTTAACGACCTCGGCCATCCGTGACGGTCTTTTTCATGGAAGTAATAATGCGTTTTGAGGACTACAGAAGGTAAGCTTTAGGGACGATTACTGTACTTGAACTTCAATAACTTCAATATATTTGACAGAAAAAGTATTTGCTCAAGGTAAACTATTGTGTTTCATCCCCATAACAATCCATAACCACATTTGTAGCTTTGGGATTAACACCTGCATCACCACAATAGAGCGCGCGATATCATTTGTTTTTATTCCTGAGATGGCTATTTTCGACCCGTTTCTATTTACAAACTCTTTTTTATATTTCCGCACCTGTATATCACAGCGTAATAGTAAATTTCACAATTTACTGTGATCGTCCAAACGTTAACGTCATCAAATATTATCGTTAGAGTATTCATTTTGAAAAGACTGGTCCTTTTGTTTTTCAGATTTATCTTCATGGAGACTGTACTACAAAACACTTTGGACAGTGATCGCTGGTTACTGCAGTTCAGATTGTACAACGATTACTTGGAGTCTCTCATTACACACATTGACTTCACATACTTGCAGAGCTCGGAAAATGCTCGAGTTATTGCCGGACTTGGCTACAGGTATTCCCTTATAAAGGGGATCGACCTGAGAAAATCAGAAATTCAACTTTTTTCATTTTTACCATAAATTAATGACATGTACATTTGATGCATTTGTCTGAAGTTGTCATTTTTCTGAGTACTGTAATAAAATGCTCCTTGCGGTATAGCTTTCAAAATTTTGAAAAAAAATGCAGATGCATTCCAAACAAATAATAGAGACAAACAATGTATATCATTTTTATTTGTATAAATTATTATTTTAGAAAAAAGTTCATACTCTGACTTTGTTGCATTTTGTTGCAATTTTAAACATAAATGATACAACACAGGAGAAAAAAAATCTATTAAAATTTTCTTGTAGATACTTTTATGTACGCATGTTTCAAGGACTTGTGTTGAAGTTTTCAAGTAAATTGCAGAAATTAACTTCCCCAAGAAGCAATTTAAATGTGCATATGTGCAAGAAAAACATGGGAACGACTTTTAATATTTTAGAGATTATCTTTACTCATAGGTAGGAGCATATAAAATGATACGTGACAGGCCTTAAAATGAAAGTAGGACAAAATAATTTCGCTATTTGAATCAAAAATATATAAATTTAATTAATTTTCAAAACAAAAAACATATTTTTGGCCATTTTTTACATCTTTTACAGGTCGATGCCCTTAAATGGGACTAATAATAATAATAATAATAATAATAATAATAATAATAATAATAATAATAACTTAATGAAGAATCTGTAATACTGTAAACATCCATTTTGTATTGAATTGGGCAGACTCCATGAATTTAATTTTGAATGAAATTGCAAGTATAGGTGAAGTTTTGCAGCCAATGAATAATTAAATTTAAATACCATTGACAGTAAAAGTAGACAATATTCATTAATAATCACAAATGAAATATATTGTTTATCATTGTAATATGAAAACATTAAGAAAGTCAATAATTTCACTATTATAAGCCTGAACTGGTATAGATAATTTTAGAAAGATAATTTTGATCTTAGGGGTTTGCGTTGTTGATATTTATCTGTGACTGAGCATGAACAAACATAGAGAAATGTTTCTTTTAGATAAAATATTATGTTCAGTTATTTTCTCAAACGTAATGCATTAGATTTTAAACGATCGCTGTTCGCTGCTGTATAATAGAATAAATGCACACATCAAAGGCTATTATGTGTGTTAGTAAAATACTTCTTTCTGGCTTTTACTTTAAAAATATCTAGTGTCACGACTCATAATATAAATTGGAAATATGCTACAACTTCGATACAGGACTTAACATTTTAATGTTTACATTATTCACAACCTCTTATGCATCATTGTTCACCAATGGGGTGATATTAGAGCAGCAATTTTCGTCCCATGTTGGTATTTTACCCAATCAAGAAACCGTTCGCCAAAACGTATTCTTGAAACTTATTTTCTGACTTTATTAGCCTTACGTCTGTAATTTGATAGAGTTTAAGTTTCAATAATTTCGCAGCGATTACGCCATACTGCCGCTATTTGCACTAATTTTGGAAGTGATTTTTTCGTAAACCACTTGATATTTGCCATTTTTTGTTTTCGAAAGGCACTTTTCAAAGAAATAAAGAAACTCTGAACTGTCAGACGCCTTAATCTACACAAAACATTACTGATCATGTTATCTCTTATAAAGTTGCGGCAGTTTGTTGTTTCACTGTACTCTGCCGTTTCCAAGCCCTTACCCGAAACGCCAGAAGCCGTGTGTACGGTGAAAATTTAATTCGGAATGAAAGTCAGCATAGTTTTAATTTGGACAAAAGCTTAAATAAATATTCGTTTAAAGTCAAAATTCAATGCTTTTTGGTAATAAATGTAATATTTCATCAAAGGTATCTTGCAGCGGCGTTGGCATCGCTGAGTTAATGCCTATACACAAACAAAAACAAGATTAGCACGCTTGGTGGTGAAAAACTAAAGAAGAAATTAAAAAAAGGCCTTAACCACCAATTCCTAAATTTTCCTTAGACGCAGATCACTTATGAACATCTATCTCTGTCACGGACTCCATTGATTTAACTCAAAGTTTAAAATTCTAAATTTACATTCTTTATATTTTTTAAGATTCTCATCAATGGTTTACAAAATTTTGCAAAATAAAATTTTAAAAAATAAATATTGCAAAATAAAAGTTTGCAAAATAAAAAAAAATTAAATGCACATTTCCCCAACATTTTAATATAGTCTTTTACAACAACAATACTAATAATATAAATATAAATAAAAAGTTTAATAATATTACATTTAAAAATGTATAAATGCACAAAGGAGCAATATTATAAATAACTAATAATATATTATGGCACAACATTGCTCCATTTTAATTCCTGGATGAGAGGAATGGTGCTGTATTTCACTTATAAGCCGTGATATATCGAGCTTAATAGGAGAAAATTGTATTCTAATGTATAATTAGTTTTCCAAAAGATTTTTATGCTTGTTATGTAGATAATATCTACAAAGATGATTTTTCATGCAAATAAGTTCGTTACTTAGGGCACCAGTACTTTCATGACCTTTTCGTATAATCCGGGAAAATCTACAGGTCAGAAAAAGAGGCCTACACAGCTCGCTGCTCTTATCAAGGAAAATATAACGGTGTTATAGTGTGTGTGTTTTCTACCTGATTCACGTTTTCGGATTACCTATTTGAAAGCTCCCTCCGAAACAAAAAGTTACCTTCAATTTATTCTAATTCAATTTACCTCAAGAAATATATACAAGTTGTTTCGGAAAAACTTTTATAAAATTTGGTGGCGGGTTCCTCACACCAAAACAAGAAAAAAATTGCTTATAAACATATGTCCGGAAATCTTTAACTTTTGAGTTCTTAATGAAAGTTTACTTCAACGCGTTTCTAGGTACAATGTAACAGCTTAAGTTCGTAATTGAAAATAAACTTAATGTTGTTAAGTAATCGACGTTATCGATACAAGTCAGCTGGTGCACTTAGCGCATCAGCGTTGCGTACTTAAATCACAAAATATTATTCGCAAAATGCAGCAATAGCACTGTTGAAGCTTAGCCATTTATGTGATAGAAATAGTCATTTTAACTCTTTCATTAATAACTCAAAAATTAAGGACTTCCGGACATATGTTTATATAGACTTTTCTTCTTGTTTTGATAAACTTTCCTTAACTCAATAAACTAATACTTTCTGGACATATATGCACATTTTTGTTCCTTTGGTAAACTTTTATTAATAACCCAAAAACTAAGGATTTCCGGACATATGTTTATATGCACTTTTTTCTTGTTTTGGTGTGAAAAACCCGCCACCAAAGTTGGTAAAAATATTTCCGAAATATTTTATATAGTAAATTTATATCATCTCTCGTTTTATCTTAATTCATTGTTTTTTTCTATATATTCAAGAATAAAGACTATTAACAATACTCTAATTATTTTTGGAATGGTCTCGCGGATTCCCGGAGTTCGCAGATAACAGTCGCAGTCTTAATAGCCTTAATCATTGTTAGGAAGGGCGTTCTTTGAAAAAACAAGAATAGCTAGCTAAAGCTGTGAAACTTATGTCATTACAACCACTTTACAGTTAGCAAAATTATACCCAAAACGCGGGTTCGAACCCGGCCAGGACCGATGGATTTTTTCGGGCGTAAAAATCCTAAGTATGGCTTCCTTCGGAAGGGAAGTAAAGCCGTGGGTCCCGTGTCGTACATTTGCGGCACGAAAAAGAACCTCAAGCCTGAAAGAGAGGCCTCTGAGCAAAATTTGTCGGCCGTTTCACGCCCTGAGTTGAATGGGACGCTGATGACCTGAGCTGTTAAAGAGCGTCCTTAAATAAATTAATAAAAAAAAAAAAAAAAGTTAGCAAAATGTACTGTTTGAAGGCATACGGTTGTATTATTTTCCATGAAAGCCGCTCATTATTCCAAAATAAAAATGCGCAGCTAAGTAAAGCACATATACAGTTGATTTTAAAATAAAAAGGTGCAGAAAATCACTTCTCTCCTCTTCCTGGTAGTTCCTAGCTCTTGTAATGGCTTTACTTGCTTCTATGTTCCCACGAGAATTTGTGGCAAATAAAGTTTCAAATAACGATCTCAGATTCCATTAAAGCACATTACGTGCATTGTGTTATAAAACATTTATTGCCAGTTTACACACTGCATAGAATTAAGTTAGAAATATCAACAAAATTTGCGAAGTTCCACATTTGAATTTAAATGGAATATACGGTTGAAAAGTCCATTTCCTTTGGAAATCATTGAGAATTATTAGGCATTGATATTCAGTTAAATGCACGTTTATATCGGCAATGTCAGTTGTCTAATGGCTTTTTAACAAATGCGTTGAAAACATTAATTACACACAAATTCAGTGTGCGGAGTATTCAAAACATTTATATTCACATGCTGAACGTAACTGCTTACTTGCTTCTCCATTATTCTTTGTTCTTTGTCATATCCGTAACAAATGGTAAAGATTAAATTCGACGACAAAAGCTTAATGAATGGACTTAAATCCTTAAATACTAATAAGTGGTCTTGGAAATAAAAACTAAGCCCTTCAGAGGATAAAGCTGATAGAACGATTTTTTATGCTACCTCTTCTTCTTTAGTTATAATTATTTATGTTCTTTGTTATACAAGACGTGAAATACCGCCACGGGTGGCCAAGTCGTGAGCGTGAGGTCTGGGGTTCGAATTCCACCAGGACCGTGCTTCCTGACTGAGGTATTTTTCCTCAGTCCTCATAATGGCAAATGCCGGGGAGGTACCCTAAACTTAGGCTTGGAACGTTTCCTTCCTTAAAAAATTACTTTCCTAATATATCATTTCGTTTCATGTATCATCAGTGTCCACTGGAATTCTACCTGTATAATTCAGAGCAAGCCTCAATGACCAATTCTTCAGTTTTTGAGGAGTATTGTTTTATACTAGGGACAAGATAAAATGGCGTATCTTGCTGTGACTTTTTAAGCACATGCAAACACATACATTCTAATGCTTATAACCTAAACTCTATTGTAACGCAGAACAGTAGAACTATTTATTTTCATAGAGAGTGCATAACATGACCGTCTTTGCTTAGCTTGTATTTAGTTTTTTACTGCTTTCTAGCAGGAATTCGGTGTGAACAACGAAGAATATCTCACTAACTATGCGACGTATGGGCCAGAAAATTGCGCACAAATGTTTAAAATGTTATGCCGGTACTGATTATAATACATCCACAATTGTATATTAAAAAAAGTATTTGGAGAGTAAAATAGAAATCTGTACTCTCAATTATTACAGCTAACAAGTACAAGGCTAGGTCCATAAGTTTCCGGCCTAACCATTTTCTAGGTATGATAAAAGCAAAAACTATATTTCACTTTTCAATTCAGTTATTTCTCACATCTTTGAATTAGCATTTCAACCCCCCCCCAAAAAAAAATAGTCAGAAGGCTTGTCTGCAAAATGCAAGGAACAACTACCTCTATAAAGCTGGAAAAAGTACATACTCCTGGAGAAAAGAGGTCCGTAAGGGCTCTCAAGGAGACCTTCACTTGACACAGCCCATACAGAACATTAACAGGAATATCACAGCATATAACTGGTTTACCTATATAGAAGTTATAGGTGAACTTATAAAAAAAAGTCTCATATATGTAGAAACTCAGAAATCATAAATAAAAGAAGTTCCAAATAATTTCTTGCCTTCATAGAATAACTGGCTCTTTGCTTATCAAATCATTAATTCTTTTATCTCATTTTCGAAAAAGAATAAAGCTTTCTTTCTTCTATGCATTATGAGAAATCAGTACATACAGAAACAAACAAACCAGAAATAATAGTTTTTTTTATATAATTGCATAAAGAGCGCAGGTTGACACATTTTTTTCCCCCCTATTGGCCCCTTTAGTCACTACAGGCCTTTGGTTTATCGCAGCAACCGCTGCGTCCTCTACTTCCGTCCTGCGACAACACTCTTAGAGGGTACTATTGCAAAATGGCATATAAACAGCTGTCTAGTAGAAAGGTCGCGGCTTCCCAAGGTAGACCTCTTTCCAAACCTAACTTAGAAAAAATCTAAGCAGGTACTGGGAATTGAACTCGAAGCCTCCCAGCTGGCAATGGTGCTGATAATAATGAAACTTTCTTTGTGATAATGTGACCAACAAAATATTGTGATATACAGTTGCAGAAAACTTGAATAGTTGCATATGGATATAGAAAAATCTCTCAGATAACATAAAAAGGAAGCGAATGCTGTTCATAAATGTTATCTATGAAATCATAAACTGCACAAAATGATGTTATAAAGTCTCCTTTATTTATAAGACAAAAAGCCCTTTCAAAATAAAAAAGACATGCCCAAACATTCCTCAATTTAATTTAAACTAATAGTATGCACTATTTAAAAAAACTGTATTTTGAACAACATAGTAATTGCAAGGTAAATATGCGTAATCTATTGTTAATTTAATCTTTCCTCATTCTTCCCATTAATGCTAACAGCAGTGTTGATTTCCAATAATTTATTGATAGGTATATACAAAAACATTTATTTATATAAATATATATATATTTATATATTTTCCGTTAATAAAATTAAATGCTTTAGCATAATTTACAAAGGAGACATCTATTCTAGAAAATTTGCCTTAACTAAATATTATAAAAACGTAGTAAATGGATAGATTTGCTTGAATGTATTTCGATATGTATGTTATTCGTTTCTCTCCAAAGTTTAGTGTATATGCTATTTTAAATATTTTAAAGTAAAATGAAGGGAACTGGTTTCTCTGTAATCAAAATATTATATTTTTCATAATTAAATACATCGCTTCCTCTCCTTTATGTGCTCTCTCTCTCTCTCTCTCTCTCTCTCTCTCTCTCTCTGATGTCATCCATGGAGATGAAATTACAGGTCATTCTACACCAAGCAGGGTGCCCAATCATTATCGCCATAAAGGAGATCTGTTTACGCCGGCATTGTGTGCTAGGTTTACTGCTGTAGCATAGCCTATGTTAGACGACTTCTCGAATGAATGGGCATATCACAGTGCACGTAAATACCGTGATGTGTCTGAAAAAAGGTGCTTTTATTTTCATGCTTTCTTTTACCTATCATGTTATATTAAAAAAATTGCCCGCACGATCACTGAAATAATAATACATGTTGTATAAATCTTACATGGTCAGAATGATATTTTAATATGTTTTATTTATCAGGTTGTATAATGAACAGTTTCCTGGGCACATATAATTTTCTACAGCCTTGTCAGTAATTTCAATGCCTGCCTATCTTCCAGCCATACTTGCCTTCTATACGCAAGATCGTGGGTTCAAACCCTGCCAGGGTGGATAGATTTTTTCGGGGCGTAAAAATCCTAAGTATGGCTTCCTTCGGAAGGAAAGGAAAGCCGTGGGTCCCGTGTCGTACATTTACGGCACGAAAAAGAACCTCAAGCCTGAAAGAAGAGGCCTCTGAGCAAAATTTGTCGGCCATTTCACGCCCTTAATAGAATGGGACGCTGATGACCTCAGATGTTAAAGAGCGTCCGTAAATAAAACTAATCAAAAAAACCATCTTCCAGGCCTTTATACTACATGAGGCCCCACTTTAATTTAGGTATTTCTCTTTCTCTTCTATCTGTTGCAATCCATTCCAAAATTTACTTTGAAATATATTCTCTGCCAACCTCTTAAAAAGCATATCTATCGTTTTAAATCTTGTTTTGTTTACAGATACTTATTTTGAAGCTTCATCTCACACCTCCAATTTCTTCTTGAATTATTGCAGAGCTTCCTCAAGTTGTCGAGTTTAGCTCACGTAAAATATTATACTTATTGTAATTTCATTAAAAAGTGTTGTGTTGGTTCTAGACTTTACACTCCTATCCCACAAAATACCAGTATATTTTGATATTGTTGCTTTCTACATTTCTCGTTTCACTAACTTCAAGTGCATTCATAACATATTCATAAAGTTTTGCTCTTAAGTATAGTTATTTGAACGTCACTGCTTACTGGGGAACCAACCGGAAAGAGGAATATGGATTTGCGAGTACACCCTGCCGTCTTAAGTGGTACTAAGGCATGCCTCCTTTGATGAACAGCAGCGTAGGATTGGAGAGAAAACCGAGTAGTGTTAGTTTGGAGCTGCGAACGTTATCGCACCTTTTCTATTTTTCGTCTTCTGGAATTCCCAATTAATTCATACTCCCACACACACTAATTATCGTTTCTTGGTATTAGTTTGGTGTTGCGAATGTTACCTCGCCTCTTCTATGTTTCTTCTATTGGAATTCGCAATTAATTTATATATATACACACACTACGCCTAACCTAATCTCGAGTAAACCCTAGAAACTGGTGGACTCGGTGGTTTACTGCAGCTCGATACGGCCTGACGGTCTACGCTCGCCTTCTTTTCGTAAATATAAATTGATAGCCAATTGTGTGATACTATGTTAGCAAGTAAATCATTGTAGTGTTGGCAAATCTCCCATAATTCTGCAGAATAAAAAAAAAATAAGTTACACCGTGAGGAAGCAAACCCAGCAAGTATCTCCCCTTTGCAAACCTTCCTTTCAATACAGGGACGCTCCAATCTGAGCTACCGCAATGTCGTGATGGTTGTGCTGATTAATTGCCTAAGTCACACTACCTTCGGCTAAGAACGCTCTACTCCGCTGTCGTTCATGAAAAGAGGCGTGACTTGTTTCCTTGATTCCACACAAGACGGCAAGGAGCAATGATTACTGGGATACGGAGTCACCGCGCATAGTAAAGTTAGTATTTTTACTATATCAGTATATTGAGAGCACTTCAAAAGTCCCGATACATGTTAGACACCGTGTTGCCGACGGTATTGCAAGTTGCTGGGCTTTAAAACTGCTCTCCTTTTCATATTTTTACTGAAGGCAGAATTTGCATAGGATATTGCTGTATTTCGTCTAACTTTTCTTACATAAAAACATGGCGACTCGGAACACATTTCTTATCATTGATAGATCCTGTCTCTTGTTACTGTTTAACAACTTGGCAAACAGATGCTCTACCTGGACTCAATTGCCAGGATATTTTCTTGTGAATCGCCTTACCACTTCTCTGCAAGAATCCTTTTAATGAAAGCACATAGCATGAAAGATGCAAGTCGCTGACAAATCTCCCTTGAACTACTGCTACTACCACCATGTATTTTGATTTACCCCTTTTGTCTCTAAATTTAATTTCTTATATTATTACATATCATTTCTTGTCATATATATATTTTTCCATCCCCCATTCTCACCATTTTTTTCATGAACTTAGGAGGCGTAACGATATTGTAGACAGAGAAGTCTATAGAAAACGCGGTTATGTTGTCCCAATGGAGATGAGGAAGGTTACAATGATTATAATGCTCTAAGGGGATCTAACTTAACCAGCACATGGGCGTCGCGGGGATCGTCCTAGCCATTGATAAATCCCCACGGAATACATATAAATCAAACACGGGACCCCGGGAGTAAATACCAACAGCTTCGATCATTAGACCACAGATAGTCCCATATAATCCACTGTTACCTATATTTTAATTTATTTTAAATACAACGTTCTTCTGTTTTAAAAATAATTTGTAACCAGGTTGAAGCACTTAAAATTATTCTTTTCAATATCTGCTAAACGAGCGATTTCTCAAGATTGAATGAGAAAAATGAGCCATGCACTTACAGTTTAGAGAAATTATATAAAATTTATGTGTTATATAATCATTCACATGGTATTTAAGAGAAACTATTCTTAATTTTGTACTTGAAAAAATCATTCCTAAATTATGTTAAAATAAAAGTATTTTATTATTAAATATCGCAAATAAATCTAACACACTGGACCATATCAACAGTAATATTAAAATAGCACCATTCTAGTGGTATATTACAGGCTTAAAAATTTTAAACTCCTATGATCTACATTTTCCCGCCAATATTCCAGAATGAAAGAGTATTCCCACTCATACTTCTCCATATGTTTGCACAAAAGAAAAAATTAAAAAATGAGTAATTTCACTTCATTCACGAGGAATATTAATGATCTCTGTTTACACATGAACATTCAGAATCAAATGATCAGTTTAAATTTGAAAACAAAGTACATTAAAGAACAATTAGGCACTCATAGCCTCTTATTTGTAGCAATCTATTCAATTAATAATGCAATAGAACAGGTGATAAAAAGTATTTTATTCTCAAAGAATGAATATTGGAATGAAGCATATGAAAAGTTCTTAAAAGATCTAATACTAGTACCCCATGCAAACGCAAGATGGTGGTGGTTTCAATCAGAGTGTGTGGGAAAAGCACAGTATTCGTCTGTTGTCAAGTAGAGAAGACATGGATAAGATTGAAATGGATAAGACTATCATTGACAAAGCTGAACTGCATAGTTTATATATAAGAAAGGAGTGAAAACTGCAGAAATTCATAGAGTTTAACTTTGGTATGTGATCCAGAAGCTACTGTACTTAAAACCGTTTACATCTGGGTCATAGGGTTCGAGAAAATTTGCACACAAGAATGTGAGTACTGGTCGACCGTCAATACCGCGGTGTCCCAAGATTTTTTTATTTGCTTTATTTACGGACGCTCTTTAACATCAGAACCCACCTCTCCCAGGAACATTGAGGTTGTGCATAAATTGATTATTGCTCACAGGTGCATAGCCTTTGACGACTGAAATGTCAGATAGACTCTATTGCGCAATCCTGCACGCTATTATTCACGACGACTTGAATATGACATAGGAGTGGACTTGACGCAGATACAGAAGCATAAAAGGATTGAAGTCTGTCATCGGCTACTGGAAATGCTTAATGAAATCTTAAGTTTTTTGGAGAAGCTGGTGAATTGGGGCGAGTAATTGTGTCCTTACCAGAGAAAGTTTAACCCATGCAATGGAAAAATCCAGGGAGTTCCAGGTCCAAGAAAGTATACACTGCTCCATCTGTGGGCAAACAGATGATCACCGTCTTTTTAGGACTGGTTCCTTTGGCAAAAACGAAGAAATTCAGGAAGCTATCCACGAGTGCTGGCATAGTACTCCCAAAAAATGGTTTCGCGACGCCCTAATGAAGTTATCAAGAAGATGCTAATGGTGCACTGATGTTAATGGCGAGTATATTGTGATGTCCCACGTGCACTGAAGCATGATGCATAATAAATAAGGTACTATTGTGAGTAATGTCTGATCCCCCCTCGTAGAATGAGTTTCCGAGATAATATCACTCCTTAAATATGTCATATTTTACACTTTGCTTGTCTACATTCTGTTATGAAAAGATCCAGCAACTGGTTGATTATTTTGTTACTGAATTTGATTTATAGTGTCTTTGGCTCCATTTTATCCGTAAGATTTTTATAACAAGTGTTATAAAGCGTTCGATCTGATATTTACAAGAAAGGGTGTGTGTGTTTTCATTTTAAAAACTTAGCCATGTTTCCGGCAGCGAAAGAGAACAAAGTGAGTCTGGTACTATCGGCGCGCGAAGAAATGACCGGGGAAGCACTTGGAGGGAGAGAAGTTGTTTAAGTGCTACATAGAGTGCGAGGGAGCTGCAGTTCCCTCCTACCGGTCGTCTCTTCTATAGCAGATAACCTTCTTGGGCTGAGCTCTGGAATTTATGAATGTATAGCATATGCTTACACTTTGTCTATAGACACTTCAGCCTCCGTTATATGAGTACAGATGCAGGGAAAAAATACAGTATAAAGAATTAAATGTATAAAGGGAGATTGTCACTAAGTATTTTGAGAGTGGGAACGAATGATCTCAGGTTCTTCAGTAGAGGCTACAGATATCGATATGGTTCAACGTCATAGCTGCATTGCATGTGTTCATAGCCAGTCAAATGTAAACCAACGTCATTGGCGGAGACTTAGCCGTAAACATTGTTTCAATCTAACCACTTCATTGTACCGCATAGGTCTTCGTAGAAGTAGTAAAGCGTTGTAAAACTACAATAGGTAGGTTTTATGAACTATTACTGATCTTGAACGTTAGCATTTATTGTGTGAACTGTGTTTTTTGTTGTTCGAAAGGAGCTATATATAAAATAATTTCATGCATTAAGAAATGGCTGAAGTTCCTCTGGAATATGACTCATTAGACAGTAATGCATTAAGAGCTCATTTTTAACATTAACTTAGAAAACAGGTGACCCCCTAAAGTAAAGCTATATGTTTTATAGAATAAATTATTTGCATAGGTAAACTATTATTTATAAACACATTTGTAGCTTTGCACTTAACGCCTATTCCCGAGATAATTTGTTCCTACTCTTAAACTGCCTAGTTTTCCATCCGCTTTCCATTCGTGAATTCTTTGAACATATTTTTTCGTATATGAGATATTAAAACTATTAATTTTTTCTTAAAGTTTTTAATATAAGAATTAAAATGTTATGCTGAAATATCAAAATAGCTGTATCACAGATATCAAATAAAATAAGCTTAATCATTTACATTTACTACACATAGTATCAACATGCAAATTTGTGAGGGGGGTCTCTCCCCTGGTTCAAAGGGATTCATGGGGGTCCGTGATCCTCAGTAGTTTTTTATAATTAGGGCGACATCTAATTTCTTAAACCGACCCGCCTTTTGGTCTAGACGATTTCGTCGCCCAAGCGCGATAAGCGAACTTAGCTAGCAGGTTCTCACTGGTATATACGTCACGTCTAGCACAGACCTACTCAATTTAAGTGGTGAGTCACCACAGTATTAAGGTAGCCACCACCCACCCTACGACAAGCAGTGATTCAGGTGCCTTAAGGTACACGCCATAGACACTCCTGTCGGTCTTAGCGGTGTAGTGGTAATCATGCTTGCCTTCTAAACTCAAGATCGCGGGTTCAAATCCGGCCAGATCGATGGATTTTTTCGGGCGTAAAAATCCTAAGTATGACTTCCTTCGGAAGGGAAGAAAGGCCGTGGGTCCCGTGTCATACATTTACGGCACGAAAAAGAACCTCAAACCTGAAAGAAGAGGCCTCTGAGCAAAATTTGTCGGCCATTTCACGCCCTGACTAGAATGGGACGTTGATGACCTGTGATGTTAAAGAGCGTCCTTAAATAAACAATTCAAAAAAATAGACACTCCCTGGGACACAATGAATCAACGTACAACAAAGGTGTCACTATGTCCTGCTCTTTCCTAAATTTTACTTCATAGCGTACTCACATATATACCGGAAGCAACAATAAGGTGCGGCCAAACTTTCAGGACACTTGCTTGCACATAATAGAGGAAAATGTGTTATATAGACATGGGTCCAAAAACGCTTTTATTTCCATGTTAGAACTCGCTTTTTACAACTCGTCATAGTGCATTATTCGTGGGAAACAAACAGGAACAGAAAGTATTGTCTGGCGATGAGAAGAAGCCAAGCGACAGGAATGTGCTACCTAAACATTTTCTACCCTCCTCTATATGTTCACGTACGTTACTGCCGATAAAAATAAAGTATTGTCATATACTCGCCTATAGTTAGAAGTCCAACGAGCTTGCAAGATATGAGTGTGAGGGTTGCAACAAGGGTATTTCACGTACACTTGTACGTGTGCAGATAAATAGCTCAAGCCCCCTGGCACTTCAGTCCCCTCTTGCTTTCTCCTGATCGCCAGACTATACCAGCACACCACATAAAACTCTTTCTTACATGAAATGTTCAAAATGCCTTCCGCTAGCACTGATACGAGTATCAACATTACCTTCGTTCAAATGGAACACAAAACACTGACAGTGAATCTAAGAATTAGAAAACAACCATACCTAATCAACATGGCATTTCGAACATTTCATGTAAGAAAATGTTTCATGTGTATTAGTATGTTGAAGCGGTTATTTTATTGTGCCCCCACAGTTGGGTGCCAATTTGGAACGGTTATTATTTTGTGGGTTCCACTATAGGGGGGATGATGGATGTGTTCTCAGGGTAAATTTGGACTGTTTTTAACGACTTGAATGTCGTTAGGGGGGAAGGAGATTGTTCGCTGTATTAATAAGTCCGGCACTGTTTGAACATTTACTTTATTTAATAATTTGGCAGGTTACTTCCTGACGGCTCGTAGCTGACCTCACTACACACTTAGACTGGCTTCCTGAGTGAATATCTGGATGTCTGAATGTCCCTCTGAATCTATTAATGTGTCTCTATCGAAAGTGTGAGTGTCTCCTGGCTGTGTTGGCTGAGCTTACGCTCGTGGTAGTTACCCTGTAGCTTCGGACCTCCCCTGATCTAAGGTCTTCCCACGAACTTGAATTTTCCCAGAACAAGCTGTCATAAATTTCGGCCCTTTCCTTACATTCTGATTTCTATTGAAAATCTTTTGCCTTCCTTGGTTTGTAGATTCCTAATTGTTCCCGGAGATAACGCACGTGTTTTCGGCTTTCCTGTAATAAAACATTTTCGTCTCCGTTCTGACATTTTCATTTTCTCTTAAAATATTGCTTAGTCTGACTTTGTTAAATACTGTCCCGTTACGGCCACATGTTTCTCTTATTGTCAACTCCTAAGTATTTCCTGGGTAGAAGGTTCGTGACCTAACAAAAGATAGTTTACCCTTTCTTCAGCCTTGTCTAAGGAGCGGTCAGTGAGTGGAGTCAGGTACATATTCGTCTTTCTCACATATTTTACACAAAATGTATACAAAACTCTTTTGTATGTTACAAATTACAAATTATTTCTATTTCTATTATACCTATCTCTAAATGATTTTCTTATACCTATACATAACAATTATCCTTATAAAATATAATGCCTTTATAAATATAACTCTGTAGCCTCATGTTATAAAATTAATATAGGCAGCATTATTTCCTGCTTCAATGTTCTGTTCCTGTGTGTTTCCCACGATATTATGAAGAGTTGTGGCAAAAGAGTTCTAATATAGAAATTAAGCGTTTCTGGATTCATGTTCATATAACATATTTTCTTTTTCTAAGCGTAAGTGTGAGGAATGTGTTCTGAAGGTTTGGCCGTCTTATTGTTACACCCAATATATGTGTATGTGTGTGCGTGCGCAGTAATCAGCACATGAACCTTTTTTGTGTTACAGAAGCACTGGCGAGACTCTGTCAAAAGAACAGTTCCTGAGGCGGCGAGCGGCTGTCAACGACTTTGTCAACCCGAAGATCAAACCTCATGTGCTGTTCAGTGATAAGTATCCTAATGAGGACCCCTTGGTTAAGGAACTGGCTATCCGGGAGCGGGCGAATCGCGTCGGAATTCTGGCGGTAATGAAAATTATTTTATTATTATGTAGGTACGTTTTACTTTTATTGACATATTCTACTCTATTCAAAGGTACACTGATGTAACGTTGCCAAGTCATATGAAAGTCAAAAGATTTGACAAGTAATGTAATGCTGCGTGTAAGTGTACAATGAGAAACTCATAATGCGTTCCATATTTCCTTGATACTGATAACAACCGTTATACAGATTGCTTTAAACTATTCAAATCCTTCCCAAAGCTCTATTATTAATAATATTTTAATTAAAGGAAGCAAGGTTGGGACCTATAATATTTGCTATATTTCTATATACATGCTTATTTTGGGACTCCTTAATGTAAAAGTTTTCAACATTTCGTAAAATCCACAAGTTTTAATTAAACATTTCATGTCCTACTTTTCTGTCTAATGTGACAGAACGCAATACCAAATGGAATTTTACTATCATTCTCACACTTAATATTATAAATTATCCTACCATTCTTTAAATTCAAGAAAAGCATTAATGAACTAAATTGTTTGTATTGAATAAGTATATTGCTATTACTGGACAAATTTAAAGAACGAAACTTTGAATTCCATAAATTCGTACGTCATCAGTTTTTGAAATGTTAATTCGTTTTCCCTACTGAGGCATCATAGTCGGTGGACACTGATGATACATGAGATGAAATGTAATTTGGGAAAGGATTTTTTAAAGTAAAGAATCATTGCAGGCCTAAGTTCAGGGTACCTCCCAGGCATTTGCCATTTATGAGGACTGAAGAAAACGTGGGGAAAAAAAATCAGTCAAGAAGAACAGTCCTGGCAGAAACTGGGTCCGTGCCTTAACGATCTTGACCATCGTATCGGTGAAAGTTTACTAGAAAGCTTAGCACACTTATTGATATGGTCTATTCGAAACCTTGGTCAATAAATACTCCACTTTAACCATTGGCGTAATCTGATAATGCTTAATTTATTTTTCATTAAAAAATACGACTTGCATAATTGTAGCAATTATAGAGGAACCAGCCTATTGAATTCCGCTTACAAAGCTTATTTTAAAATAATAGCTAGTTTATATATTTATAGTTCATATGTAATAGAACATGTAATACAAAAAGGATTAGAATTCAATCTACCAAAATATTTACTATTTTTGATTATGAAACAGTATTTAACACTATAAACACAGATAAGCTCTTGGAATTACTAAAATGACAATACACTCCAAGTCAATTTGACAGTGGTGTACGATTTTAATAAAAATTACATTAGACTTTGGCGAAGGGAAGTAAAATAAAAAAGTATAAACGAAGGAGCCAAACAGGAATCTATCTTACCGCCATTATTTTCTATATGATCAACTACATTAATGTTCATGAAAATAAAACCTAAAGCAATGAGTATCGAAACCAAAAACTAAAACTTATTATTTGCTGGCGAATGACTTGTAAGTCTATTACAGAAAAGTTTTTGTGAACTAGAGAAGGTACTTAAAACTTATAATTTAAAAATCTCTGCTAAAAATACTAAAAAGATGGCGTTCTTAGAATAAATCATTTGCGGTGTAAAATAAGGAATTGGAAAAATTAATGATGTAAATTTTAACCATAGGACATTCCATTTCAATTGGACATTGAAAACCAACTAAATATACATTTAGAATGATATGTGAAACAATTAGAAGGATGTTGAGGAATCACACCAGCAGGGGAGTACTTTAACGTACTCCATGAAGCCTCTGCAATTTTGATCTCTTCCTTAAACCAAAGACCATTTAGAGGAAATCCTTTTCAAACAAGCAAAGAAATTCTTCGAACAGCAGAGCGTTCATTCTCTGACGCCAATAAAAAAAGTATTTCTGCTGGTATTTAGTACCCTCCAGAAGTAAAACAAGAGATTGTGTTAAAGTTTGCTTGTTCTAGAGCAAATGATTTCTCAGATACTTTGATCACTACTTTATGTAGTGCTTTGATTATGTTATTTAAAGTCGAAAAGCTCGAAGGATATTTCAAATCAGCATAAATCACTAGAACAAGAAAGTGTCATGATATTTTGTTGCGCAATTTAAATTCATTTATAGGCATTAAATAAACAAACATGACATATATCCAATAATATGACATAAAACATTCGACAACGGACTTTGAATACTTGATTATACCAGAAGGAAAATATGCAAGTCAACAATAAAAACGTGGCCCATCTATACACTTTGATAAAATCAATGTGGTCATAATTCTCACAGAACAGTCTTACAAAGGTGTTTGAAATGCACCAGAATTTTTTTGTGTAGCTGTATCCATAAAAAGAAAATTTCAGTTAGGGAATCTTGCAACCGATAACTGGAAATACGCAAAAAAGTGAAAGTATAAGAACTGGTCTCTCTTTCATACGTTTATTTAATTGTCAGAAGATACCAAAATTGTATCTGTAACAAATTTAATAAATCTGTTTGTAGAAGGAAGGAGAGAACTTCTGCTTGCTGTTCAATGCCTTTACATTTTGCTCGAATCAACTTCTTGATGAATTCAGCGCCTTCAGGAACTGTAGGGTTACATTGTTCGTCTCTGTATGGACTGCCCAAAAGTCAACAAAAGAATTTCTTTGATCTGGCTACGTTGCTTGTTCTAGGATAACTTTTAAATTTCTCTTGGTCATATTAACAAAGTTGGTTGCAAAGGTCCTGCTTGATGTTTGATAAATTGATATTCGAAGACACCTGACAACACATTCTCCTCTCTTCTGCCAATACCTTCGCACCATAACACCTAATTCTTTGCAAGGATATTTTGTTTATTCATCCTAAACAAAACAAACAATGAATCTCCATTACCCTTCCTGATAAAAATAAACTTGTATAAATATTTTCGAGAAAAAGTAAAAATTGGTATTAAATATATTTCATTTTTATTAGTTATAAAAATACACTCCTAGGCTTCAGAAAAAATAACCATAAGCTATATGAAGTAATTGCATTACGTCGGCTAATATTTCACAAATATAAAGGAAAAAATTTGGAAATGACGAAAACTTAGTCAAATGATGAAATACTACAGAACTTGCTAAATTAGGTTTTAAACAATGGTGTTCAAAACAAAACTTCACTTATTACACTATTTCTTTATCCAAAAAGTGATTTGTCTCCTGTCTTGAGGAACAAGCTAGTCTCACCTAGGACAGAGAGAGTTCTTCACCAAGTAATTATACGGATGGGGAAACTGTTACGTCACGCAAGGCACCAGGCGTATAAAAGAACTCATTATGGCTACCCCGATATCGAATATCCTCTTTTTGTTCCTCTGGAAAGAAAGCACAAAAGATAAGCCTTTATTTTCATTATTGTAGCTGTGGCAGCATCCTAATTCATTCCAAACTGGGCAATTGTTCCCTTGCCAAGACTCACTCTCTACATCACAAGTGTGAAAAGAGGAGGAACAAGAATAGAAGAGATTTCATCTTGAGCAGCGACCTTCTCTTGGAACTAACGAGAGAATTTGGCAGATTGATGTTAAGCGCCTTGTGGAATGGAAAGTAAAAGTAATGAAATGTTTCAAACAGAATATTTTATCATAAAACTTCATTAATATCTAGTAATAAGATGTTTCCCAAAGGGAAAGATTTCATTTCCATATGATAATGAAACATGAAATATTGAATATCACAGCTACATTCGAATATTTTTCCTGAGCTAATATTATCCTTCTTTCGTGAATAAGCGAGTTGTTGGAATGAGAGAAATGATTATGACGACAAAGACGATATGATCTTACTTCTCGTGCATTTTCTATGTAGTTTTATTGCTTAATATTTAGATATAGTAAGATACATAATATGCAAAAGTTCGTCCTAAAAGCACTACCGGTTAATTTGTTAAAGCGTAAATAAGACTGAGATAATACGCTATGTATGGGTATGTTGCTTAGCTAAATGCTTGTTGCATATTGGCTGTGCTTCATCACCGATGACGTAATTTATGATAATCAATTGGCAATGGGAACTTGATATGCTGAGAGCATGAATGTTGTAGCTCTATTTATGAGCTTACTCTTCTTCTACCTTGGTACAGTGGTTAGCGTTGCTGAGTGGAGAACCAAGCTCGATCCGCAGTGCATGTTTAGACATTTTCTAAATTAGGTAGGTCTACAAATGGGTCCACTTAGCATCGTGATGACATTTGATGGAGGTAGTGTCCCCAGATCAAGAAAGCGGCATGAAACGACGGGTGGGTTGCGATGTGCTATCACACATCCTCTGCGTTCTGTTCATGATGTCACAAGACGAAAACGGAGAACGCAGCGGTTGTGCTGTAAATCTAGTCCCTGAGGGACTGTCGATTATTATTATTATTATTATTATTATTATTGTTATTATTATTATTATTATTATTATTATATCTTCTTCCAAGTGACTAAAGTAGTTAAGTTTATAATGGCTTAAATATATTTTGGAAGTTCTCAAACATATATCATTTATATAGATTATTTTATGAATAAAGCTCATAGACCTATTCGAACTACAAAACATAATA
The DNA here is from genome assembly GCA_030762175.1 of Metallyticus violacea. Classification (NCBI taxonomy): domain Eukaryota; kingdom Metazoa; phylum Arthropoda; class Insecta; order Mantodea; family Metallyticidae; genus Metallyticus; species Metallyticus violacea. The sequence goes on from CM060832.1 coordinate 110,826,397, forward strand.
TCCATCCATGTTCCAATTTTTTCTCCTGCATATTTCTTCTGGTGATATAAGTACGTAACTATTTTTATCAATTTATTTTAAACATTTTTACTAAGTTTCGTTCAGATAAAGAATAATTGCGGCCGCTAGAGCGATTTTTAAATTTTGTTTAAATTTTTTCGCTTTAGGTAACCCCCACTCCCAACTACTCAATATTGCTGGTTCACGAACTCGACGAATCTTTTGTTAATTGATGGCTATGTGCCAAAGTATAGCCCTTTTTTGCAAGACTAATTCCGCTCACAAGTCTCCAGTTGCATTGTACAAAATTGAAAAAGTGGACTCTGAATTATTTGATCTACCCTCATATTCGTCAGATTTAGCCCTGGATTAACACTTAAATTCAAATTTTAAAAAATTCTGCAATGAAAAACACATCACATAGAATATAGTAGTAATAAGTGCTATGGAAATATAGTTAGTAAACTGAAATAAATACTTTTCTTGAAATATGATAAATTACATTACGGTAGTTACACTAACATTAAAAGAATTAAAAATTAATTGTGTTAAATAAATACATTTATGTCATACTAGTTTTTTCCATGTTTGTGCTCGTATTTAATGCATAAAATATTGTACCGAGGTATACTGTACCGAGGTATACAAGAATATATCAAATATAATAAATTAATAATATATAATACTTAACAGTTTAAAATCCACAAATAATAACTTTCAATGCTCTAACGAGTGAATTAAGCTCTTAATTCGTTGTGTATGGTATCAAGTGCCGAATTTTATTTAATTCGCTACAGTCATACTATAAAATAAAATTATATACAAAAATTTATCGAAAGCCCGTAATATGCAAAACAAGCATAGAAATTTATAGCATTGTAAACTGCATTTCTAAATAAATAAAGTAAAAAACGGAATGCTCATTATTTAGCTCACACAATATCTAATCTTCAGTCATTGGACGTAGCGTTCTTTGGACCATTGAACTCTTACTTGCCCTAATAAATGGATGGGGTGTAATCCTGAAGATAAAATTACCCAATATCAAGTTGTACAGCTCGTCGAATGGGCTTATGGAAGGCTTGCAATCGAAACAGCAATTAGCCGTTTCAAGAGCACTGGAATATGACCGCTGGACAGAAACGTGATTTTCTGCACCAGCAGCAGCAGCTTTGCCAGAGATATATTCGGCAGCTACATTACAGATAATGTCCACCCCCATTGGATCATCTTTGGCAGATGATTTAACATTATCAACTAAATACAGGAAGCGATTCCTAAAAATGATCGACCATTTTGAAAACAAGAACAAGACATGCATTCAAATAAATTAGTTCTGTATATATAGATAAGTTAAAAGTTCCCCATCATCTAAAGAACTTTTGAAGCATGTTGAAACTCGACTCGTTCGAATAGCCATATATGAGTACTAAGAATTTAAAAATGACATTAACTTTTTTCTACTTCCAGTTTAACCGGAAGTACGTCCAACTCTCTTATTTTGAACGGAATTTTAGCATAATTTTACATTTTCGAATAATATTCATTAAGAGATTTTCAAAAAGTATCCACTCTAGATACATCTATATAAATTTATTGTTATTAAATCAATAAAACAAAAAAGGGTGGCGAATAATAAAACGATTCTTTTGTTTACTGTTATTTGTCATAATAACATAAATTCAGTCCTTTGCTTATATCCTTGGAAGCAAATTTATTGATACAGAAACATTTTGTTTAAGGGATCAAATCTGACACCTAGTTTGTTAAATTATTCTATCTGATGTTGAGTGAAAGGGGAAGGATTCTAATTTTAATTATGGTTGGCTACGGAACAGGCAACAATCTTATGGAGAGGCGGCGAATTTATATGTTCCGCGTCACCGAATCTCGGCAGTTATGACTCAACTATAGCGTGATTAACAATGCATTCAATCGCAAAGCGCATGTTTTTCTTTCATTGACACAAGAATGTAGGTTCATTTAAAGCATGCCAAACGCAATTTGGATTGGATTTGATGAAAGACGCGTGTCATTTTTGTGTTGCATCCACAAATTGGATAAAAATTTTGAGCATTCAGGGTCTCAAGAAACAATAAACCATATAAAGAAGCTATTATGAGTGTCATGAAGACTTACCCAAGATACAAATATTCCATATTCCACGTATCAAAGAGTAACAACATAGGAAAACTGCGCGCTTGTCTTATATCATAGAAGAATTGAATGAGACGGACCATGTAAAACGTATTCGGCTTTATTTATGGTTTAGAGATTTTTTATTGAGCAACTTGTAATTCTAGACGTCACTTGGGTTACAGATGAAGCATATTTTAATATTGTTTAACGCCGGTATTATTCTGAGGCATCACAAATGGTGGAAACTAATGATGCATGAGATGAAATGATAAATTGGGAAGGGATTTTTTTAAGGAGGAAACGTCCCGGCCTAGTTGTATAGTGTTAATTATGAGCTCTGAAGAAAACCTGTAAAAACCTGTCAGGAAAGACGGTTTGGTGGGAATCGAACCCTAGACCTCCCGCTCAGAAGTGATGCCTTAACGACCTCGGCCATATATGGCAGTCAGAGGTGAAGCACGGTTTCATATGTAGGCAACAGACAATTCTCATGTTTTGCATGAAGATCCATTGCATTCACAAAAAAATCGGAGTTTAGGTGGTTGAAGAATGGGAGACCACTCGCAGTATAGATTATGAGAAGGTCAGTTTTTGAATCGTTGAGTCGGTCCTGGTGGTGTAGTGGTTACCATACTTGCCTCCTAAACCCAAAACGCGGGTTCGAACCCTGCCAGGACGTTCGGGCGTAAAAATCCTAAGCATGGCTTCCTTCGGAAGGGAACTAAAGCCGTGGGTCCCGTGTCGTACATTTACGGCACGAAAAAGAACCTTAAGCCTGAAAGAGAGACCTCTTAGCAAAATTTGTCGGCCGTTTCACGCCCTGCGTTGAATGGGACGCTGATGACCTGAGATGTTAAAGAGCGTCCATAAATAAATCTATCAATCAATCAATGGTTGAAATATATATATATATATATAAATATATATATATTTTCATCGAGCTTTAGCGAGAGAACACCTTGTATAATGAATAAAGTAATAAAAACCAAGGATGACGTCTACCCAGAAAAAAGTGTACATTCCCCTAAATACTATAATGTTTTCAGCACTCTTGAAGTCTGGACAGTAATTTTGCAACTCTGAATGCACAATTCTTTATTGAAATCATTTAATCTTGCTAGCCCCTACTCTTTTGGTTTGAGTGGAGATCATTTTGAATTTCTCAAATCTATTATAGTGTAAATTCATCCAATTTTAGTAGGTTTCTCCTTTCCTTTCTGATTCTTCTAAATATTTTGGGGAAACAACATTTAAAGTATTGGAAAAAAATGAATATATTATTAAAATGATTAGTTAATATTTGAAAATGGAGAACTATGAACCAGGATGTCTATAGTGATATTAACTTAAACTTCTCCTGTTAAAAAGAAAAATCTATTTATGCACTGATTCGTTGTTCATTTTTGCATTACCTGCTCCTCTAGTATCGTCAGATACTTCGACGTTCCCTACAGAAAGTTTGTTTTAGAAATCTATAATCATCACTAAAAATATGGAGTAGTGTGTTAGAAAGAGACTTAGAAAATTTGAGCACACATTCTAGTGTTTCATATTATTAAAAATGGAGAGTAAAATGAGGAACAGAGTAAGTTTATGCCTGTAATTCGTGGCTCTTGAGCGAGTAGAGGAAATAGTATATAAACGCCCTAGCATCTTGAAGCTAACCTAAGAGATTGGATGTTTATAGCTTAATGGAATGACTTCATGTAACAGTAGAATGAATTTGCTTCATAAAAAGCTTTATGTAACTATAACGCTCACCCTTTGCCAGATATTTTTACTTCAACTGAAAACAAAGTAGCAGCGTCTGTTGGCATTAAACCAATCTTAATATCCGAATGATGTACTTCCACAGAATCTAAATAAGGGTGTTCCTCGAGTCAACTGCCATGGAGTATATGTCTTTAAAGCCTCTTAATTCATTAACTGCAGTCATAAACATAGAGGTTAAGCTGTTTCAATGTTCTTGTGTGCATTATAGCTAATAAAGTACATAGCCAGTCTCATTCACTTACTATCACAGGTTTCAGAGTATTCTGAAGTCTTCGTGTGCTACTCTTGCGACACAGCGGTGAAATTTCATTAGTTCAAAGCACCGTGTTTGATAGATGTAACAGCTACTCCGGTCCATTCCCAGTGAAAAATAATTATAATTTATATTTATGTAAGCACATATTTTGGCGTTGTAATTAGTTATATAAATAGTATATCTGTATTTGTGTCATAAGCTTTAACTTCAATGTAAGAATTGTACAGTAGAGAAAACTCCTTGGCGTTTTGTTACGGTAGCTTGGAAAGCCAACAATAGGGCCATAAACCTCTATTCAGAGGAAGTAACCCGAGTGTTGCGTGTGAAGCCCCTTTCTTATTCTTTAAAGACTTTCTGCAGCAAGGTTAATAAACCTGAAGGACTTTTAAAATCGTAACATTCTCTGAACCCGACAGGCGTTGTACTGTTAGTCTTTTAAAATGGCTAATGCAAACAAAATATTTTAAACTTTCAAAAATGGCGAATGGCGGGGCAGGCAAACTTCACCCAGTCATTAGAAGATTATATTTGAACTTTTAAAGATAGATGCAAAGATTGCGCGTGTCTTTGTGTTTCCCTTGGTGTCGTTAAACCAACGACTATTTGATTTGAATTTAATATATAAGGAGGAGGTTGCTCGGCTGGGGCAGGCAGTTCTAAGTTTTACACAAGCCGTTCTAAATACTACACGCTGCTACTACATCATTGCTCCGTTGTAAGTTTTACACGCGGCAAGATACCCGCAGTTCGCAGAATTAGAGACAACCTTTAACGAAAAATGTACATTATTATTTCATTCATTCACAGTGTTTTGCCTAAGAGGAATTCGTCAGTGTACACTAAGCGTCATTGTGGCGTGTTTACAGTTATATGGAGAGATATACTGCATTAGCTTCCCGTTGCTTTTCGCAATGATGATAAAGTGATATTGGAGCAACGAGGGGTACCCCGGCGCCACTTCGTTACCACACATCCCACTTACAGCCGCTGGGATCGAATATGGGTTGGAAGTCAATAGTCTAACCACTGGATCATAGCGTCCCAAGGTTATTTAAAGTCAGGAAAAATATCTTCTTGCTTAATGCCTCACAACCTCAGTGAAGGGAAGAAGGTTGCTCGAGCGAAATATTGCCGCGAAATGCTCCAAGAATACATTAATTGGGACTTTCCTCCTGTTTCTGAAATCACAAAGGTGATGAAATGATCAATATGATCTGGAAACATCCCCAACGAAAATCAAGAGAGCAAAAAGTATGGGAAAAAAATAATATTTTCTATTAGCGGTCATTTCAGCAAATTCCCTTGAAAATGGAAGAAAATTGACCACAGAGTGGTACACAATAGTATGTTGTGCAAAAGTTTTCCAAAAGGTTTGTGAAAAAGTACCTAAAACTGGACTTAGAGGCATCAAGCTGAACTATGACAACATTTTGCTCATATCGCCAAAGCCACACTCAACTTCGTGGAGAATATTCATGAGAAGCTTGTCATCCATCCTCCTTACAGTCCTCATCGACCACCCTTTAAATTCCTCCTGTTCCCTTAGATGAATTGCTGACTTTTTCCAGGCAAAAAGCCGCTGTAGTAGCATGGGAAGAACATCTTAGCCTGACAATAAACCAAATACCTCCATACTTGATTTCAAAGGATAATTGGTTTAATGGAGACTCGAGGGAAATACTTTGAGGAAGATGTAGTAGAAAGTTTCAAATAATCATTAATATCCAGCCCTTATCCGGAAACCTTTCGAGTATCTGCTCTAATGTAATTATTGCGTGTTAGTGTGTATAAGGTCCTTAGGAATAAGCAACTCTCAAGGGTAGAAATTTGGCCGAGTGGATTTAATTAAAAAAGAAGCAAGGCTTAGTATATTGTAGGAAATATAACTTAATATTGTATTGAATGTACAAATTATTTTATTGTTGTTTTGTTTTTGGTTGGATCGGGGCCCGGCCCCATGGATATTCCAGTTGGTAGCTGTTGATGAACCGGGGACTGGGGGGGCTGAGCCAATCAAATTGGAATAAATTTTGATTGGAGTTAGTGTCTTCTGGAATTGCCGAAGGCGCTGTTCCTAATTGTTATATTTAAAATCAATGATTTTATTTGTGTTTATTTTGTTAAAAAAGTTTGTATGTTGATGCATGAGAAATAATACTACGTACTACTACTACTACTAATTACTGCACTCTGAGAAGAGGGAAAGCTAACAGGCAGCTAGCGGATGCTTCACTTTAAGATCCTCGCTGTAACAAACATTGCTACGGTTTTGCTACTTTTCTCATTTGGCAGGATTAGAAATTCAGTGATCGTAGCGTGTTACGTCTTTAAACTGTAATGCCCTTCGGTGTAATCTGGATTTCAATAAATTTCTCAAGAACAACCATCTGAGTGAGGGCATTCAGAGATTAAACAGTTTGATCCGTGCAGTAATTTCCCACTTCTGCCCTACGCTGATGCCATCAATCCTTCACCCTTTGCTTCGTAATAGCTCACTTTCCAAATAATTAAGCTGGCTGAAGCTCAGTCTTGCATGCATTCCGTTTATTATTGTCAACTGTGAAAGAGAAAGCCTCACATTCAGTTTTAAATAAAGCAGTATATATATCTAGCAAAATGAACTGAAAGAAATTTTCATTTATTTTCTTAATTCCTCGTTTTATTTTTGTTTATCTTTTTACAAAATTTACTACAAGAAGCCCTTAGCTAATAACAGCAAAGTACAAAAATTAAAAAAGATATTTTTGTGACAAGAATGTAACCAAATTCGTCTCCGATAAAGCACACATATCCTTAAATTAGCGCATTTTAGAAAGACTAGTCTCAAGTCAAAAATGGAACAACATTAAGCAAAATTAAGTTTCTCATAGTTCTGTCATATTCTGATAGTTTATGTGACACATAGAGTGAAGACCATTTAACCAGCAGAATCTATTCTTCATATTAGGTGCTAGTAGTGGAAAAATTGTTTTATCACGGATATCTTCCAACACATCTTATTTATGTTCTATAACATAATTTGTAACGGTTCCTCCATTCATCCCCACTGAAATATAGTTATAATGCATATTTATGTAAGCCCAATCATAATATTTCATGTATGGTAATTAGTAATGTAGATATCATATATGTACAATATGACATAATGCTAACACGCGAGTTGAATGTCAACAAAAAGAGAAAGCTCCATGGTATTTTGTTACAGAAGCTTGGAAAGCCAACAAAAGGATCATAAAATCTCTATTCAGAGGAAGTAACCAGAGGACGCGAAAGATTTTGGACATAATAAAGTACCAATATATATAGATGTCGCATCGCGTGCTTATTTACACTGTTGAATTCCTCTCCCGGTCATGTTGAGTCCTAATTAATAAAATAGCAGATTTCATTCTGATAAATTGTCATTGAAGCGGCCAATAATATCAAAGCGACCATATTTATCAAATCAAATCACTTCAAAGCTGGCAACACAACGTGAGGCCACTTGACGTCGACCACAAATCGCTTCATAAATTGGTGTCCAACCTGGAGCACATAGCCGCAGCCTACTAAACAGCTTCATAATTAGACTCTAATTTATAGGACCGACACTAAACTACTTCATAATTTGGCTGCTTTACTAAACCGCTCCAAATTTCATAATTTTATTCAAGAATGCATGAATTCCTACATCTTAATGTAATGGAGCACATAAACTGATGTTTATTTCGTCGTCCTTGGCAACATAAAAATGACTTTATTCACAGAAGTGAATTTAAAGTTTTATAAATATCCGGTATAAATACATAATTATTTTTGGACATTTTCATTCAGCAGGCTTATACATTCACAAAGAATTCCACCGCCACTGGTGGCCGAGGTCGTTAAGGCGCGGACTCGTCTGGGGTTCAAATTCCGCCAGGACCGTCCTCCCTGATTGAGGTTTTTTCCAAGTTTTCCTCAGTCCTCATTAATGGCCAATGCCGAGGAGGTACCCTAAACTTAGGCCTGGAATGTTTCCTTCCTTAAAAAAAAATATCCTTTCCCAAGTCATCATTACATCTCATGTATCATCAATGTCCACCGTCTGTGGTGCCTCAGTAGCAAAAACGGGCGTTAAATTCCATTCAAAAAACAAACAAAGAAAGAATTCCAGAATATTACAAGTTAATTATCTATATATGCATCTCAACCAGCGTTATTGCGATCGACAATAGTCCATTCTAATTTAAGCAATGGCAAATTTACATAGTATTTAATTTAATATTTTGTTCCTTTAATTTAAATTTTACTTTCGTGCTATTAATATTGTATGTAACACGATAGTAAACAGATGGAAATAAGCAGACGCTTTAGTGAGATAACTTTCCACTCACAAATACAATCCTGCTATGTTCTGTTGTTGTATAAATTAAGATTAAGTATATAAGTTTAAATATACTCAAAAAATATTTTACTCAAATTACACCACCACCAGAAAAGTTTTCAGTTTTATCTACATTTATATTTAGGTTTTTTTCTCATCAAAATAACCCCAAAGAAATTCTCAATTATTTTGTTGGTTAGGAGACACCTGTTAACTAGCGCTAAAATTTGCGCATGTCCGGATTCGATTCCCGATTCCCTACAATATATTTATTTTTAAGGAAATTTTCTTTAGAACTTAACTGATTGCCTAGAGAATTTGGCTGCAAAACTATTTGAACTCTTTCGGCCAAATTATCATATATGGTCAGATACAATAGATTTCAAAGTCGCATTGTCATGTTCATAAATAAACTAAAATAAAATGCTTTGAGACATATTCACCATTATAATTGTAAACAATCGAGTGTTTTGCATTAATATCAATTAAAACATATTTAAAATTACTTTTAATTTATTCAGTATGTATTAATTTTTGATCAAGAAATAAATCGACTTGTGTTTTACAGACAATAATATTTGTTCGTAACGTGACCAAGGGTGGTATGGAAATCTCAGGATACATCGACTACAGTGACCGCCTGAGCTCTTATGACTGGAGCGGTTTTTTCCAAGGCCGGAAAAAGTTATGGCCTCGTTTCACAGACTTGAGTTACTACAACTGGAAAAGCGGAAAGTCATTTTGTAACTCTTCCAAAACATATAAGGTAAGGTACTTCAGGGTCCCATATTAAATAATAGAAATAGAAAGCAACAGCAAAGAAAAAGCTAATTACCTCTTACTGTCCAAATGCTAATTGCTGATAGAAATAATAATACAATATTAATATTTAGTTAGTGTATATGCGAAAAGCATCAAGCACTGTGAAATTATTTTGCATGTTTCGTAAGGTTTTACTATACATTAAAGCACAACATTATCACGAGAGGGTCTGAGTTTGCTCATAAATTCACGAACATAGTGAGGTCATACTTGAGTCAGACTACATTTGGTCAGGTATGGCTTCAAGTATAAAAGAGATGTGCAGCTTTGAGTGACGATAAGGAGATGAGTTATGCAAATTTTTAGTTTCAATACGAAGATTTGCCAAATATTAACCAGGACGATATTTTGCCACCTAAAACCGAACGTATTAAATTTATTTTGAATTAGAAAAGCATTACATTTGAAAGTATAAGCGGATAGGCTCATGCTTATTGTTAATAACCCCAACAATAGCATGACATCATAATTCAATGGTATCAAATATGCAAATTTTACACACTAACCACGTGATTGCATGTCATTGCTTTGCTATAGTAATAAGAACTAAAAATGTTACATACTTGCGATTCTACATTTGTTTTGCGACATTCTATCATAATTGTTTTATGATCGCCTAAACAATAGATGTTGAAATAGCTCTAATTAATAAGTTAAAATTAAAATAATGCACAAACTTATTCGCGCTAATGGCCTATATTCATTTTAATATTCTAACAATTCTGCAAAACTTTGTACTTAATTTAATTTTGCTTTTATTGCATATTTACATTTCATTTTAATTCATTTTAAGTTTCTTTCCTTTAAAATATAGCTGTATATTGAGCTTATTCGAATCATTGATAGCTAAAAGCACATGGTTTGCATTACGAATTGTTTTAAATTGTTGTAATATTGCAACAGAAAAAAATAATTCACTAATGAAACTGAAATACATTATATTATTCCTCTCTTTCATCATACTCTATTACCATGTCTATTGTGAAAAAATTTACATAAGCATCCGAAGCAAACATAGCTCTTTCAAGAAGACACATTCTTTGTGAAGAATCAGTTTTTACTTAGTAGCATTCTAAATGTTTTAATAGAAGTCAGTAGCGTACATGCCCCTTGAAAATATTTAAGCCCTAACACAAACCATGGATCCTGGACTCCCTATCTCAAATCAATTTTTTAATCATAGCGAAAATAATTCTATGTTTTGTTCGCTGTGCATAAATGCATAAATATGAATTACAAAGGAGAACACACGGATTTAAAATCGCTACAGATAATGATTTTCAGAATTTTTAACGCCATTTAAATTACTGAGGTACCGCAGGCAAAGGACACTGATGATACATGAGGTAAAATATAAAGTAGGAAAGAATTTTTGGAAGCGGTAAGAAAGCATTCAGGGCTAAATTTTAAGGTACTTCCTACATCCTGCTATTAATTCAGGCTTAGGTAAATGTGATTTCGAGTACTGCCAGGCTCTGGGTCCAGGGGGCGTAGCGCACGCACTACATCACAGAGGTCTGTGTGTCCCGTGGTCTTTTGCCTTAGGACGGCACCTTGTTTCCTAAACCGACCCGCCATTCGGCTGCAGGCGATTACGTCGCCCAAGCGCACCGAGTGAACTGCAGCTTCAAAAGCCGAGCGCACCCAGCTACCAGAGTTTCACTGGCTGATAGGTCGTACTAGCTTAGACCTACTCCTTTATAGGGGTGAGTGACCCCAGCATTAAGGAAGCCACCACCGCCTCACAAAGACGGAGATTCCGGCGCAGGCCCCCAGGGTACACGCCTTAGGCACTCCCCTGGGACATTCCGCTCTTGCGAGTACTCAATTACCCGTGAGTTCCGGGAACCACTGCCACGCCGAGTCCAACCCAATCCGGACAACTCCCTTGCGGGAGGGGCTCGTCTCAAGTCCGGCACGGCTCCCTCTAGTAACGTCAGAGGTACCGCGGGTACTCAGGGTCCGCAGAGCCCGCACCCCTGAAAAACTCACTAAGGAGACTGTACTGGGGGAAATGGACCAGCAGACCTCCCGTTCACAATTCCGTGGCTTAGCAAGCTCGGCTAACTTTATCGGCAGTACAAATGGCCTATATTAGTTACAATTTATAAACGTTTCCATATAAATCAAGTTCATTACATAAACTTTTATGTTATTTAAATTTTAATCTTGCTAGTAAATCATTTATTTTAATTTAATTTTAATTGATCTCAGTGACCAGCTATAGAAACCGTTCGTTCTTAAAGCCACTTTCGATTATTATTGAATTAACAATTTGAAATGTGGTATGGTATAACGGTAGTAAAACTAATATTTTTATTTTATTTCATTTATTTATTTTTTCAGTTTTTCCTCGTTTTCTTATGGATAATTTCGGTTGCTATTTAAGAAAACACTTTAGATCAGCAAAGTCCAGGAGTATTATATATTATATGCTATAAATGTTCAAAAATGTTAGTTGATTACCATGGTATTGGATTACTCATATTATTACGAACTAAAGTGTAAGCAGCTTTTCATTAGGATCATAAATACTTCTATGCAAAATGGTTGCATTATATGACGCTATCATAGTGTAAAAAACTCCGAATATGAATTTGATTTTTTTATTTGTTTTTATTCACGGACGTTCTTTAACATCTCAGGTCATCAGCGTCCCATTCTATTCAGGGCGTGAAACGGCCTACAAATTTTGCTCAGAGGCCTTTTCTTTCAGGCTTGAGGTTCTTTTTCGTGCCGTAAGACACGGAACCCACGGCTTTAATTCCCTTCCGAATGAAGCCATACTTAGGATTTTTACGCCCGAAAAAAAAATCCATCGATCCTGGCCGGAATTGAACCCGCGATCTTGGGTTTAGAAGGCAAGTATGGCTACCACTACACCACCAGGACCGACAAATATGAATGTAAAACATTTCTTCGATAAGATACAAGAATTTTCTGTTATTATTTATTACTTAAAATACTCAGCCATCTGTGTAATCTAGTGGTCACCACTGTTTAACTGATAATCTCAGCATCATTACGGATTATTTTCGAAAGTGGCGGTACAAAAAAAGCAGCGGACTGACGTCAGATTGGAGAGATTGCGTTGGTACTTAATCCTTCGGTGATATTCTCTAAAGAGAAAATTCATTCGGAAGGCCAGAGCTCCTCGAGATTATAACAGCCTACCTCTCTACTTGAAACACGTTTCATAGCATTTATTTGCGAAGTGAATTTTAACCGGACCTAATGTTGATCACATTCCATCTTAAAAGATTGATCTTTCAATTTGTGATCCTAGTAATGTTTGACGTCATCAATGTTCGTATTTGGATGAAAGTTTTAATTTTTTTCACATTATAATGGTATATTTAATTTTACTCCATTACCTATATCAAGTATTTCTGGCAGCAGACATGAGACGCGGTTAAAATCGTGTCTACTTCCATATGTATTGGAAAATAAACACTTTTTTTGATTATTTGTTTATGGACGCTCTTTAACATCTCAAGTATCAGCGTTCCATTCCATTCAGGGCGTGAAACGGCCGATAAATTTTGCTCAGAGGCCTCTTCTTTCAGGTTTGAGGTTCTTTTTCGTGCCGTAAATGTACGACACGGAACCCACGGCTTTACTTCCCTTTTTACGCCCGAAAAAATTCATCGATCCTGGCTGGGTTTGAACCCGCGATCTTGGGTTTAGGAGGCAAGTATGGTAATCACTACACCACCAGGACCGATAAACACGTTCTAAGGTCGAGTAGAAATACATTGCGCAAACTCTATGTGTAAAGCGTTGGGCTGTTCATTCGAATGGAAGGCTTTGTTTTAGGCGCGAGAGCTGACGTTATAGCTTTTGCTATCTTACTGTTGCGGAGAAGTTTCCAGTCAATAGCGAACTAGTGAGAGCACGTCGCCTTGTCACACTCATTAGCTCTCAGCACATACAAGAAACGTGACGTTGCCTGCTATTTTCAAGTTATCTTATACACAAACAGCAGTAAAGTCACACATGTGGTATTTGGGGACTGGTTGAGAGATTATGGTAGTTTGTAAAACAGCTGTATGTTTTGCATTATGATAGGCGCTGGGCTGCGGTTTTGGTTTAGAGCTGTATTTCAAGTAGCGAGAGGAAAATCTGGACTGAATCCGAAATTATACACAAGCTGTAAAATTTCTAGGGTCTTGACTGTGTTTATACGAAATAAATTTACCTGTGGTACAAAACAATTGTTAGCATTTCTTTGAAAAAATTACACAATAAATTGCAATTCATTCAAGTATAGATCTTATTTTTATAACATATAAGACAATTCCCGAAATTTGTCTTCAAATATTTGTAAACTCAGAAGCCAATAAATGTACTGAAAATGAAAAAGGAATGTATTTTTCTTATAATAACATGCATTTGAAATGAATATTTATTAAACTATAAACAATTACGAAAATTATAGATCAGTAAGCTGACATGCTAACAAAAGTATTGGCAATAGTATTCTATATATAAACACGAATTTAACTAAAAGAGAACTGACAAATATTTAAAAATTTATATTTCCAATATTTCTAGTAACAGTAGTTACTAGAAATACCTAAGTACTGCAACTACTGGAATAGTAGTTGCAGTAATAGTTTCTTCCCCTCCAGGCTTTATCATTCTTATTAAAGAAGAGGATTACTTTAAGTCTTCCCTTTCGTCTACGATACATTTTGTTTATAAAATTATTCTAAAATTTTATGACATAACACCATCTAGTAGTTTATCGATCATTTCCTGATTACAAATAAAAGTCTATACAGTTGTTTTTAAAAATAATGAATTATTTACTTTTAAATTAAATGAAAAGTTTTGGCCAAATGAAAAAGTTCATATTTTAAAAAGGTTTATTGAAAACAGTAACTTTTATTATTATTGTTTTGAGATTTGAAACGCAACCAATAAACTTTAAATAGCATTCTGTTCTTTATTAGCTAAAAGCAAATATATTTCACTCCATCTTTATGAAAATTTTCACTTGTTTTACAGAAAAGCATATCTTACTTGATAACAAAATGAAATAAAAATTTGATCAGTATAGCAGATTTCCATATTTTATTTTGAATAAAAATATAACAATTAAATTGAGATATGTATTATTTTATTTGCATAGATGCTACTAAAACAGTTATATTTTATACTAAAACATTCATTGTTAAAGTTCTAATAAAATTTTATATGCACCAAAATAGTGATATATTTTACTCAGAATATAATAGATTCATAAAAAGTGAAATTCGTTTAAATAAATGTGTTCTTTCATAAAGATAAGTTAAATATATTTTGAATGGCCTCATCAATTTACAATAATGATCGTCAAAACTGTTTTGAAAAAATAAATTTAAAATTAGCATTTTTCAGGAAAATTTTCATATTTAATCATAATTAAGAGTGTATGTTACTTTTGATGGATTTTACTATGCGTTGGAAGCGTCAGAAAAAAAAACATTACTTATATTTTATTCTAAAACCTGGATATTTAATTTATCATTGGTATGAAATATCATATACCTTATGAAACCTTGATTGTGAAAATAAATTACAAAAAAGAGTGTTTGTTGTTTAGTTTTCATCCATTTTTTCAGTTTTATCAAAAGTTATATTTATATAGGGAATTATTAAAACTCCTAGAAAGCATTAAAAAAAATAAAAGTAATTTGTATGGATTCTTCTTATTTCAGCTGGAAATTTTATTTTTCTTTATTATAAGGAAACTATTTATTTTAACGGAAGCACTAACAGTTCATAAGAAATAACGAAAGACTTGTCTTTTAAAAACCGTGTTCTTGAAACCCTACACTATAATGCTACAGCCAAATAATAAATGACTCTTCCGAAAAACTACACTTGATACAATCTATAAGTTATGGTTAAAGACAGATTGTTTAGTTGGGTCAAATACTTTATTCTTCTTTCTCGTTCGGTATACGTCCTTAACAAATGCTACGAAACAAATGGCGATCACATTTCAAAGGTCACACATGTGGGAAAGAGCTAACAGTAGGCATTATGCATTGAAAAATTAACATCGACATCAGAACTGGGAATTCGCTTTGTATTTGCTGTGCAGCAGTACTGCAAGTTAAACTTGAACTATTTTTAATGGTAAAGTATGTATGCATAACAAAAAAGTAGTAATAATACAAATGAAGTAGGATAATATCAACAGTCTTTGACTCCTCCTTTATACCTTTATGGGGTAGCACAATAAGCCTAATGGGCTAACGTGCCGGAGGTCGTTTAAACTCCATTAAACGTCCCGTTATCTGTCTAATACGGTTAAGATCTTTTTCGGTTTCAAAAAGGGTTTAAACCCGAAGCAATATTATGAATCCCTATAAAATGAGCCTTGTGTAGACGGGCTAACTCAGCAGAGGCCATAAAAAGGATAGTGAAAGATTCCCATATTATAAAAGAAAATTTAAGATAATGGTCTCACCTAGCAATGTTACAAATGGGTCCAACATTTCCTCATTCAGTATCGTAAGCTATCAATATATGCTAGGAAAAGTCAATACATTTTTAGTCGTCAATAAATATAGTTTCCTGATTTGCATATTCATTTTCTTTTTAACAGTTCGACTTCCAGTTCCAGTAAGATTGCTTTGTAATTCTCCAAAGTACGACACTGCGTACATATTTCCCAGTGCCTCCTTGATCTAGTGCTTAGTGTTGCTGACTATTGTCCAGGAGGACCCCGGTTCGATTCCTGGTACCTACTTAGGCATTTTTCTAAGTTAAGGTCTGGAACCGATCCACCCAACCTCATGAGGATAATTGGGGAGCTGCTGATAGAAAGGTGGCGTTCTTCGATCTAGAAAGCCGTGTGATATGCGACCGACATGCTGATCACAGGCACCCACTGCAATACTGCCCTCTATCAATGAAGTCGTAAGACGGGTATAGAGAAAGCAGAGGTCGCTGCGGCAGGCCATGACCCGATTTCGGATTATAGCGCCTTAGAAGAAATAGAAGAATGTAGTCATACATTTATTTGTGATGTGATATTGGAAATTATATTACTTACATAAATCAAAACCAGCTGTAGAGCAAGAATGGCTCTCTGAGAAATTCCTAAATTTATATTTCCCATTTTTCTCTACCCAGACCCTTTGAGTTCGGTCATCTAAGAAATCCCAAACCCACCTAACTTTTCGATTATCTATCTTCAGTTTATTCAGTTTCTTAACGGACACCGAGCACTCTGCTGAAACAAATTACTATCGCATACATTCTTACCAATGGCCACTTAGTAGATTAATAATAAAAATATAAAATATTATAATTATAGTTACCAAAAACTTTCCAGCTAAATATTTTTCAATAAAACTCTTATATAAATAATTTGTCGTACAATTTGAATGAAAGCCAAAATGAAAGAGTTATTTAAGAAGTTGTGGATTTTGGAGAGAATCGTTTTTTGGGGTCATTCCTTTAAAAATCGAACTGCTGATTCGGCTAGATGTAGTTGCCGTATCTGTTATTGTGAAACAAGACGCTGAATGTATCTGTGTATGAAATCCCCGAGTTATTACTAGAACCATTGACCAACTGAGTCCTGTATGTCTTTGTCCGATGTGAATCGTTTGCTTCCGAGTGAAACGGAGAGACGCGGGGCTATATCAGGGTTGTAAGGTAGATGCGTCAACATTTCCCACCTAAATTGCTGCGGGCTTGTTGACAACGAAAAAGCACACCTTCTTCAAAGCAGTTGTGAGCGTTTCGATTTTATTGTCGTTCACAATTTTGTGAGGTTTCGGCATAGTGCACCGCATTCACAGTTGCTTTTTGCTCCAGAAACTCCATATTGAGAGAAAAATACATCATTACTTTCATATTTCCGACCAAACGGTGACTTACATTGCCATTCGTTACGCACACACCATGGAAGATCACGATATATCATTAAATTCTTCTGAACGAATATTTAAGTTGAAAATGACAATTCCTTTTTGGGGCCTAAACCGGATAGTATGAATAATGTAGCTAATTCATTTCTTTAGGCACATAAGAACTTTAAGTATTCGCTTTAAGCACTAACAACAATTGGGTGAACTGCAACTTTACTCAGTGTTGTGAAGCAAAATGTTTAATAGATATATAGAGAAATCTTTATAAATGTGAATGAAAAATGTTATTCCGAAGTAATGAATACTTAATACTATAAATCTAATACTAAATTAAATTAAATATCACTATTTTAATGTTAATTTTAAATGTATTTACTTTATTAAATAAAAATTGAGAATAATGGTATTTCAAGGAAAATATGTTATTCTTTTAAAAGTAATATATATAATCACCACTTAGAATAGGTAATTTATTTTAGTAATTTAAATTTTCAAATATATCTTGGAGGTAGTTAAAATTAGATAAAATTATATTTATATTAACAGCATAAAAATGTTAAAAAAAACAAAAAAGCTTGTATTAATGTTGTAAAACTATGGCATTGCAAGCTTGTTGTAAGGCAGTGAGATGTGGATCCGTATAAAATAATTACTTCAAAACAGTTTAGGGGAAAGAGAGAAAATGGTGATCATTTAGGGAAAAATCTAGATTGTAGTCATATGTTAATTTATTGTTTAAAGTATAAAAATGTGCATACACTATATTTTACAGTACATTGTTTTTATGTTGGTTTTTATTTTTGGAATTGAACTTTAAATAGGAGCTCCATTGATTGATATTTCCCACAGAGTAGGGTAATGCGACTAGAACATGGCAGGAGTTTATTTTGATTAATAGAATAAATGTGTAACATCTAGATAGAACTGTTAAATTTATGTTTGCATGGGAAATAATAACGTCTAAAAGTTTAGCATAAAAATGTTGAGAGAACTCGGAAATGGAAATACTGAATCATAAATGAAAAGATAACATATAAGCATTCATCTTCATTCTTATCGCCACGGATGGCCGAGGTCGTTAAACATCGGAATCGTCGGTGGGAGGTCTGGGGTTCAATTTCCAATAGGATCGTCTTTTCTTACGTTTCTTTTCAAATTTTCCTCAGTCCTCAAAAAATGCAAATGTCGAGGAAGTACCCTAAACGTTGACCTGGAACGCTTCCTTCCTTAAAAAATCCTACCGCAATTTATCATCAGTGCCTGTGATGCCTCAGTAGTAAAAATAAGCGTTAAACACTATTTGTTAATGACCTAATCAATGATTTCTTCAGTAAATGTCAAAAAATATCCTTCAGAGTTGGCCCACCCAGAACAGAGAAAATGAGCCCAAAATCTACAAACTGTGCTGTACCACATTTCATTTGTCATCCAAATTCACCAAGTATTATAAAATTTTTCCTCGTTAAATTCGTTTTCACCATTTTCATCGTCATCAGAAATGCTTTAAGCAAATTTGCCTTCTTCTTAAGCAGTCTTTCGACGCGTTCTTCTGATTAGCTCCGTGCTCAATGCCTTCTCATTTCCCATCCTTTGTTTTGTAGTCTCTAGATAAATGTTTTCCTCTCTCTTGTCTGCAAATAGTTTTTCTCAGGCGTTGAACTTAATATTTCAGAATGCTGTCTTCTTCTGCCTTGATGGTTGTTCAATGTATCTTAGGTAAAGGAGAGATATTATAATAATTTTAGAGGCGGATGCAATGATACAGAAGTTGTTGCTGCTTCATACAGTTGAGTAGATACAGAAACCTACTCAGAGCCAGTTGTAGCTAGCAATGATAAACAACTCTTGAAACTTGATGACTTCAGTCATCAACTCATAAAACCCTCCTCTGTAAACATGTTAGAACCCAACGGTACGATACTTGTGACCTTGAATAAGCACAATACCGTAAAAACGTCAGGTTGTGTGATTCTTTCATCTTTCATTTTTATGAAAATATTACATTCCCTATGAAAAGCATTTTTAAGTAGCAACAAATAGTGCTTATAGGCGGTGAGAAGTGTGCCATGGTATTGACATCATTACCATTCCATGGAGTTTACAAAATTCATATGCCTCAAGCGTCATATGGCTTCCGTGATTATCTAAAATCAATATAGGTTGCCCAGATGAAACTTCACATGGCTATGGAAGTGCTGAAGACAGTCAACAAACAACTTTTCGTTTAACATCCATTATTTGATCCAGGAGGCCTATCTCTTTCCAGTTTGTCTTATTTGTTTGCCGTTTTTATCTTCAAACCATATAAAAGAAAAGATATACGTTACTTTTAAGCATTAAAAACCCGAGTGGAGAATCGAGAAAACGCTATCTAAAGTGTTGCTGTGAAAAATGTTCAATTATTTATCATTAAATGCGACCTAAATAACATGGTACCCATAATTACAGTACTGGATGAAATTCCTTCAAATAAAGGTACTTAACCTTTTCGTACACAACCAGAATAAATTATGAGAAACGTAATATCCAACGTCACTTCAAGACAGTTATAACGACGATAAAATGTCAGATAGAGTAGATGTTAATACCATTCAGAGTGCTTATACATGTAGCAATAACAGAAAAACTAAGACAAATGCCATTCTCTACTGATCCTAATTCCCCACGTTCTTCTGTATGGAATGGGAATTACATTTTTAAGAGAAACTAAAAGTTGAACATAATTGAACTAAAAGATTAAACGCAAAAATCTGTAAATAAGCTAATACAACAATATGGAAATAAATGCTCGTAAAATGTCTCGGATGAATAACAAAGATTACGTAAACAGATGTTTCATTACAAAAACCAAGAGCTAAGAGACGTATTCGAAAACTCTAGAACAAATGAAAGAAGTTATTATGAGGGTAGAAGAGACAATTGTTGCTTCATTGTGGTGATGATGAAATGACGATGGAAATTATTTTCTTAGTCATTTGAACTTCATGACCTCTGGCAGAAATATCCTTTAAGAGACCCATATGCCATTTAAATCTATTTCTTTTCACTCTGAAGGAAGAAACGATTTGAGAGTTTCAGTTGGAAATCCCCGTTACCTTGAAAGGCCACACTTGTAGCAAGCAGGATGTAGTGTTATTGATCATGGGTCACAGTTTATCCTAAACACCCGCTGTTGGAAGCGTTATCATGTCATCGATTCTGGACAGGTTCTGGAAGGCAACAGGTGGCATAACACGCCACAGAAATCAAGAGCAAAGCGGCGTGGTTTTGCATTATAGGGTGCAGATAGAAGTTTTTATATTCCGATTCTGGAATAAATGTAAAATTTCTTCAGTTGCAAAGAGCAATGGCTATAGTGTGAGTATTATAGTATTGTTCTCTTTCTTGTAATTTTTAAGTTTACAACACACTTACTATAAAACTGTGTGTACAACTATGTTAATACATTGCCATGAACACTAATATTTTACAAACAAGTATTTAAAGAGAGCAAAAAGGCAATAAAAATGTACACGATACATATTCGCGTCTTTTCTGGATACTACTGAAATGTATATTACAAAGCAACTACATCGGCTCAAAAATCTGTTAAAAGGGCGAATGGGATTGTTGATAACTGAACGATGGATTGGTGAAGCTTTAAGTCATTATTGGTCTGTAACGCTCTGGAGAGGTTTTGTAGCAATATCTGTAAATTTTTGCTATAAAAGTCATTAACAAGCATTAGTGCATTACCGGAAGAACTTAATGCTGAAAATGGTACATTGTCACCTTTAAACTCTAGGGCAGGGAGTCTCACTAAAGTAGGACCGGAGGAGGATAATGCAGCCACACTGACAGCGTCTATTGTAACTTACATCCCCAAGGGGGCACTTCCGAGAGGAAGGGATGAGGTAAGAGACCAGCAGACCAGTTACTTTATTTATTTGTTTAATTGCATTATTTATTTACATACGCTCTTTAATAACTCAGTCATCAGCGCCCCATTCAACTCAGGGAGTGAAACAGCCGATAAATGCATGTCATAAATCTACTACACGGGTTCACAGCTTTACTTCCTTTTCGAAGTAAGCAATACTTAAGATTTTTACGCCCGTAAAAAGCCACCGACCTTGGCTGCGATTGATCAGGCGATCTTGGGTCTACGAGGTAGGTATGGTTACCACTAAACTACCAGGATCGATACGCCTAGTTACGGGAACGGGAATGCATAGACTTAGGTGGGTTTCCTAACGATTCCTTAGATAGCATGTCGCATTTACCGGAGCCATGACACCAGAACAGGAATTTCTCTAAGCGTAAATCCACCAGCATGCCGCACAGCACCAACTCACCTCACCTGGCGCGTTCTAACTTTAAAACTAGAACTGAAATTGTAAAGTTAAATTATATGAAACAGCGAAAAAATTGGTGGATGATCCACAAATGAAAAGTATTAAAAAAAAGTCAGAATGAACGACCCCATTAATTTGAGCCTGGGACATCAACAGTGAGGTCTCAACCGCCTAAGCCACCCCGTTCTACACTACAAAGGCTCTAAGAAAAGCATACAGAAGTACATACTTCATGCATTAACTCCAGAATAAGCATATCGTCGAATAGACATGCCATCAGCTTATCAATCCCAAGGATGAACGATTATTAAGAGAATAGTAAAACATGGTACATTATTGCAACCGTGAAACCCAGGAACAAGTTAGACTCTGATCAACCAGATAAAAGTAATTGAAGAAATGAGTTCACAAATCTGTTGAACAAACAGAGAAAAGTCCACAAACTGAATGCACCTGAGTTTCTACCGCACACTGTTTTCATCTTTGGATTTTTTCGTATATTGTTATAATTTATCCGGAAGAAACTTCCAGAACATAGCAGAAGTTCAAATTGATGTCCATGAAACCTTTGGGTTAAAACCCAAGTACTAGTTTGTCAGAGAGTCACTGGATAAGAGCTGTAGAATATTTTGAGGAGTAAATGTATTCTTGTTTTACAACTAGCAGTAAGTAAAAGTACGCTTAAAATGTCGATATATATATGATAGTGTTTTATATAGTTATGTTATAAAATGATGTTTCCAGTGCTCCGGTCCTATACTACTGCTACTCATATCGACCTCTGGCCCATAGCATCCCAGCATCTGCGCCAAATTCATATATGCATTAGATAGCATGTGCGTTTTTATTTCTGTTCCGTTTCTTTTCAATATATGAATGTATCCGAAGTCTTCGAAAGAAACATGTGCAGTTTTATAGAGCAACCCGTGTCTGCAATGTGAACGTGTAGCCCAGCTGACGTGAGTTCGATTTTCTATACGGTTTTAATTTAACAAAACAAGAAAAAGCGAAGTAATCGTTTCTTTTTGGTGTCTTTGATGTTCCCTGAGATTCTGGGATATGAAGCCACCGCAAACAAAAGTGTATAACGCGTTTGGCTCATATGTAAGATTACGGAACTATTTGGAGCTAGGTTTTAGAATAATTGATAAGCTAAAATGTACTTAAAATTTAATTTGTGTAATAGAACATTAAGAATACTTTAATTAATTCAGTGTTTATGCAAATAATTATTCTAGTGTCCCTCATAATAGTAACAGTTGTATATAATATTTTGAGTGTTGAGTAATATGATTATTTTAAAGTTCAGAAGACGCCAAAATATCTCGAAATGGTCTAAATGCATCCAAAATGCTTTACAAAGAAAATGCAATATAATGCAAATGTCACGCTCTGACATTTGCATTATATTTTACAAAAGGGTTTTAAAGACATGAAAATAATTTAAAATAATATATATATATTTTGTGAATCAAAAAACGAAACATTGGAAAGAAAAGAATAAAATAACATCTGGCAACTTGTAATGCCACCTAAGTATTGAAAACAGTTTAGCAAACTTTAATGATTAGTTGCCTAAGATTCAAAAACATGGCGAGGTTTTAAATTAGAGTTAAACATGCTTTCAGCACTAAGTAAATGCAGGAGAAGTTGACTAGCATCGAAAATATTCTGTGAGTAACATGAGAGGCAAATGTTCCATGTGTAAATCAAACGGAATATGACAACTTAAGTAGGGAACTTTGAAGAACAAAAACCGCATGAAGATGAAGACAAAAGTAAATGATGAGAATGCAATTTAATTCCTGCTGCTGTAGCTGTTAATCCATGATACGCTAACGTGAATTGGCCAGAGAGAGCGGGATCAACCGCATTTCAGTACAAAGGAAAAAGCAGCGAAATACTACGTTTATCATGTAAGCTGTGATTGTTAGCCTCGCGTAGTATTTTGTGCATAATAAAATTGCAGAACATATTATTATTTAATTTGGAAACTTTTTCAATTACTGGATATGTAAATAAGCGCAATAAATATTATTGGTCATCTAAAAACCGTAATGGGTGACAAATGCGGCTTTTCAGCATTATTGATCACTGAATGGTAGGTGTAGCATTCTTGATGACTTTATCAAAATTACGTACTTTTTAAGGCACAGTTACAGGTGAATCATATTGTCATTTTTCCAGCTATGAAATATTATACACATGGAAATATACCTCTCAATGTAAGAACAAAAATATAGTACTAGCAAGATGGTGCACTTTGCAAGATGTACATTACTAAATTACAAATGTGGAACTAAATGTATTAGGCGTGCTGTACCTGTAGAATGGGTACCCGGCTTAACTGAATTAGAATTTGAATTAATGTTTATGGAAATACAAATGTTAGAGAAAGCTCCGGAAAAATTGCTAAAGTGTTTAGATATTAGTTAAAATTATTTTGCGCATTTAATAAAATGATTAAAATTAATAGTTTAATTAATTATTATTTATTTTATCCGTTGTGACTTTTTTCAAACACTGCAACATTTCAAAATTCCATTTTAGAAAAAAAATATTTTGCTTAATTTGTTAAGAGCAATTAGAATATCTAAAAAGTATACCATGATTCAATTTAAAACTTTGAAATTACTCCCTCAGATTCTCATAACGGATCCCACTAAAATATCATCTATGAAGCTATTAAGTAGGTCTTTTCTTTCAGAAGTTAACATTTGGTCTTCGTAAGATGTTAGTTTCTAACACTTTATGTGGATCATGCTGTATACACAATGTTTACTATTTAATTTAAAAAACGTGTTAATAATTTACAGCCTTCTCCATAAGACGTGTATAAAAATGAATTATTTAAAATAAAAGCATTAAAAGCTTTAGAGAGATTCATAAATATTTATGTTTTCTCCAAGCCAAGTAAAGTGGAAAAAAGATATACGGAAAAGTAAAAATGCAATTTAATTATCGTCATTTACGATTTCTGAGATGAGGAACCTTAAATACATGACGTTAAAACGGTATATAGCATTCTGGCTCCCTTTCATCCATTTCCCACATCTCATTGTTTACCATTCATTTTTAATTCTAAACCATCATTCGATTGTTTTCCGTGAAGTGGAACTGCTTCTAGCGATGCTATCATAGGCAGCTTTAAGAGAGCAATGAGAGCTACCATTGGTTTCATCGATCGGTAACTCATCCGTTAGCTTCGCATCGGCTCTTCAAACTTCTTAAAAACCACCGGTTTCCTTGAGAAAACTGCAGAGAGCAAAGGGGAATTTTACAGCAACTGAGTGTCTTAAGGGAATCGGCACACATGATACGCTCGAGGGCCAAAA
Organism: Metallyticus violacea; assembly: GCA_030762175.1. Lineage (NCBI taxonomy): Eukaryota > Metazoa > Arthropoda > Insecta > Mantodea > Metallyticidae > Metallyticus > Metallyticus violacea. Next base: position 110,851,272 of record CM060832.1, read on the forward strand.
GACGTACGCCTATAGGATAAGACTGCGAGATGCTTGTAATATACAACAAAAACCTCTCCAGAAAATGAAGACCTCTGTCTTCGACTTTATTTTCTCTTACAAAAATGACTCAGAGCTTCTTAAGACAATATGCGTAGCTGATAGAACGCGTATTCGAGGATCTTCACAGACAATACTCTCTTCCGTGGTCTTGTGGTCAGCGTGTCTGCCTGCAAATCTGGAGGTCCTAGATTCGAATCCTCTAAGATCAATTGCCTAGATAAAGTTTTCTTCCGGAGCTTTTCCTGGCCCTGAAAAGGTGACTTTCAGCCTGTACAGACCAACTCAGCCGCTCTTCTGAAGCAACGCGTGCCTTCAAAGCTTTGCAGAAAAATCCTATGTAGGAATCCATTCAGAGGCGGTTAGTAATTGTTGCAAAAAGTCGAGTTATAGCTCAGTTTTTAGGGCTTTGTTTTCAGGAGCGACTCGTGACATAAAAGTTGGTGCAGCCCTAACTCCGTAGTTTGAAAATAATGTTGAGTATCTACTGCACATTTTCAGTACAAAAATATTCTTATATTCCCAATTATATTTACTTATTGCTTTAGACTACGTGTTACACAACCAAGGCTGATATAGTAAAACTACAAATTTTAACATAAAATACAACATCAGAGATACTACAGCAAAAGTATGATAGGAAAATTAACTTCTAAGAAGCATATTTATATACGTACTATTCACTCTCAGTGTGTAATTTTATGTCATTGCAATAATGCAACTGAATGCCATCATTGAAAACCGAAGGTAGAAAATTCGGTACTTTACCAATCGCTTCAATATAGCCGGAGCTAAATGTAACAGCAATTAAATGGCATATAAACAATCTAAAATTTTGCATTTTTATATCTACAGGCTATAAAACAAGTAGCTAGATCACTCTGCCAGTAAGTGTAAAATTTAAAAGTGTTATGGTAAATGAAGTCTCTAAAACTATATTTAGTGAACTGGCAATACTCGCCGGCTCGCGCATCTTTCTGAGCAAGTGGGGCAGCCAATTAGTAACACACATTTCTTCACACCCTATCCAATTCTCACTCTCTTTCTTTCTCTCTCTTTTTGTGCTATCTAGGATCATAAAGCAAGCGTCTACCGTTGCCATGACAACCGCTACGAAACGGTTCGCTAATGCAGGCAAATTAGCCACAAAACACGCAGTTTCACCGCAGTTGCCCGTACAAGCAGGGCTGAAAGCACCAGTGTTGCTACTAGAAGCGTGTGAAATCTCCGGCTAGTAGAGCAATGCCCGAGTGACTGGCCAGTTCTAAGTGACAGCGGAATTCACTTCTGTCTCAAGGTATTTTTCTGTGAAAAATAAATTAACAGTGCATTGTTACGCGAGTAAAATATTAATGCTTCACGGCCTACGCTCGCCTTCTTTTCGTAAATATAAATTGATAGGAGCGGACAAATCATCATAATGAGGGCATTGTTAGGCGGGTGAAATATGTAATGGTGGAAAATATGTAATGGTGGAAAATATGCTCTTATTCCAATTCGCAACTGATTCATGTATACACACACTAACCCTAACGCTACCTCGGACAAATCCTAGAAACAAGTGCACACAATGGTTTGCTGCGACTCGCTATGGTCTGACGCCCTACGTCGCCTCCTTTTTGTAAATATAAATTGTTAGGGGCGGATAAATTACTGTAATGCTGGCAAATCTTCTTTGATTGCAGCAGAAAAAAAATGTTCAACAACAATTTAGATGCCATTCTATGCGTGATACAGAGTAAATCATTGTAATTGTGGCAAATCTCCTTTATCCACTAGAAAAAAAAAATGGGAATCTGGACGGAAGAATTCGCGACCATTGTCTCCACAACGATTGCATGGCGCTTTAACCGCACGAGAAATCGTGCCACTGCTTTGGAAGCCTGTGCAACTGCTGTCGCTCGACACTGCCCAGGCGCTCGGGCGTTGCATTAGCAGCAATAGATTCCACACGATTCATGAGAAGCATAGTGCTTTCAGTCCTGTTTGTAAGGATACAGACCACCGCTGCTTTAAGCGTAGTGGACTACGGGGCGTTTAAGCACTTTTTCATCACAATATGAATTGTTATTTGCTTTTATTTTGCTTCTTGCAGGCTGTATTGATAACTTGTTGTAAATCCTCAAAATTATTTGCATACTAAAGAATGTACAGTTGGAGCTCGTTTAAACGCAGTCAATGCGCAGTGGTTGGTACCGTAAGGAGCAATTTACTAGTTTCAAAGAAGTCTTGTGCGTCAGTTATTATGCTATACGATAACTGTAGTAAAATAGTTTCTTTGTTTTCTTTGACTCCTAAATTCATTATGCCTGTAGCTAATAATTTTCTGCGGCTAAGATTAAAACATAGCAAAATATACCGGCATGGGTGGTCTAAATCATTAAGGCACAGGAGCCTGCGGTTTATTTACCGCCAGGATTGACCTCCCTAACTAAGGCCTTTTCCAATCTTTCCTCAGTATTAATTAATAGCAAATGTCAGGGTGGTACCCTATTTAGGTTTGGAAGTTTTCTTCCCAAAGAATAAAATCTTATTCCAATTAATAATTTCTTACTGTATATTGTCAGTGTTCACTGCCTGTGATATCTCAGATGTTAAACATTATTATAAAAAACACAAAAGTCTTTCTTAAATGCGGCTCTCAACCCAAGTTTCTCTGGCCAAAACCTACATCGCCACATGTTCTGTCCTTTTATTAAGAAGGGATTTACTTATAAATTCGATAAAAGATTTAGAAAAATGAAACTAATTTATCTATTCAATAGCTAATGAACATTCATAAACAATGTAAAATATCACATTGCGTTAGTTTCAAGCACAAAACTCCAGACACTCTTGTTTCAGTAGAACAATCGCTAAAAAGAATTAAAAAAAAAAAAATTTTACTTATCCTAGAACTTTGCGCAAGCACTTGCCTACTTCCCTTTTATTCCTTACGTGCGTAAAAATGCAACTTTTCACATTCTGGTTTTGCTAGGGAATTTATTGCGATGTTCTTTATTTCCTAAAGGGTTATCCTTCATTTTCTATATTTTTAATGCACAATCCTACTCTCTTTATCTGGGCAATAACGAATGTATTTTGAACATCATGTTTAAAGGCTTAGGTCATACAAGCCAGCCAGCAATGAGATAATTTTATTCTTCTGATAAACATTCGGTTTTAGAACACTGCACTATTGCATATTCTTTTGTAAGCACTTTAGCACTTTCTTTGTTTTCATCCATTGCAGTGACCTCAATCCTAGTAACGCGCGTCATATTCTTTTAAAATATAGACAGAAAATCTGCTTTCCTGTTTGTCATATGGGAAACCATCTGACCAATTACTTAGTCATTTTAAAGAACTATGAAATAGCCACCTTATTCCAGTGATATTTTCAGGTCATTTTAAATATTTTAAGTTTTCATGTAAAATATTAAAATGAACATGTATATCTCACATTGTGATATTTTAATAATATTTTGATAGTTGATGGTTTACGCTTACATAATATTCCGGCACCTAATTTATTACTTTTTCTACTAAGCTGTCTTGTCGGTCCTGGTGGTATAGTGTAGCCATACTTGCCTCCTAAACTCAAGATCGCCGGTTCAAACCCGGTGAGGATCGATGGATTTTTTCGGGCGTAAAAATCCTAAGTATGGCTTCCTTCGGAAGGAAAGTAAAGCTGTGGGTTCCGTGTCGTACATTTACGGTACGAAAAAGAACCTCAAATCTGAAAGAAGAGGCCTCTAAGCAAAATTTGTCGGCCGTTTCACACCCTGAATTGAATGGGACGCTGATGACTTGAGATGTTAAAGATCATCCATAAATAAATCAAACCAAAAAATCGACTAAGCTCCTCCGTTTACTATAGATTTTAGAGCATGCAAATTAAGGAATCTCAAATAAACAGTAATCCAAATGTATTCAGCAAATTCATGAATAATGAGGTAAGGAATTTTTCCGTTAAGACGCCAAACGGAATGTATTACTCGAATCTGCCACTAGCTTGACATTACGTCTTTAGGTAGAACAAAGGGCAGCGCTGCTAGTTAAAGAATCCCCGGTAAAATCAAGCTGAGGCTATATCTGGAACGTGTGGGCAGCTTCTATAGATAGAACATTCTAAAATTAGCATAAATACTGCCATTTAATTTGATTTATCACATTTAAAATTTTGAAGCCAAAGTAGTCATAAACCTCCTCTCTCCACTGTTAATTTTCTTGACTGATTATATCTCTGCTAATAATTAGTTCGCCTATGACTTGTGTCTTGCTGTTGTTTTCCACGTGCTAAGTGTGCGCTAATTCGCTAACAGCTCGCGTCATACTAAAACCGGCCTCAAAAAATCGTAAGCTATAACGTAGTGCTCTCATATTCGCATACCGTGAATCGTTTTCTCACAACAACCTCTCTTTAATGCAGAGTACTTTTGTATTTTTATATTAGGCTATTAATGTATGAAAAAAAATTAATAAAATTGTGTAATAGAGTGCAATATGGTAAGGAAGGAAAAGTTACATAATTTTTAATATTTTGGAAACAAGAACAAATATATTATTTGACATTAGATAAAGTAAACAATAGCTCATTACGAGCCAAAACCGACAAGATGGCGAGGTCGTTAATACAGGACTCTTTAGCCAGGACCGTTCTCTTTGACTGAGATTTTATTCACTTTTCCTCATTCTTCATAAGTGGAAAATGCTGGAGAGGTGCTCTAAACTTAGACCTAGAACACTACCTTCCTTAAAAAAAATCCTTTTCTAATATATCATTTCATCTCTTGTATCATCAGTGTCTATCGCTGTGGTGCCTGAGTAAAAACAGACGTTATTAAAAAAAATTAACGCTGCCGTGTTAAGAAGTGTTGATTATTTAAATGTTTCGAATGTTAGAAATAAACCTATGAAAGAGTACTTTATTCCCGTATTTCAATAACTCGCCGTGGAAATAGGGTACGTCGTATTACTAGTGTCGGAAACATGCCAATTGGAAACAGGAAAATCGGAGCCATGTTCTCTTTACATAAGAAGCTTCGGTCTGCATCCACATTCCAGAAGAATTCGCATATGAAAACAACAAAGAAACGCAAAATGACTAAGACATATATAGGAGGTTCAAAAAGTCAAAGGAGGAATCATCGCAGTCTGGGGAGGAATAATAGCAACATAAAAACAAATCTCATTTTGAACCATGGAATAATGCATGCAAACAGAAACATTAAAAATGTTTTGCAACCTGTGGTTCTTACTATTGTTGAAGCGCCTGGCTCTGAATTCCTTTATATGCATGAAAATTCCGAAGCACAAGATGCAAGTTGTGTCTAGGTGGTTACAATTCCATAACGTTATAGTTCTAGAGTGACGTTCTTATTCTCAAATCTATATCTGACCGAATATATGTGGGAGAGTTTTACAAAACTAATATCATGTTATTGCATGCATAGTTGTTACAAAAAATAAGAAAAATGCTATGTTCTTTGACAATTTTGATGTGTGTATATCGAGATATTCACGAAATTGGTACAAATTTTTTGTATATTTAATTGTAAAGAATGCAGAACAGTAAATTGGTTTTTGCTACGAAGATTCCTAGTCGCCGTTTACCTTGTAACTATTCAGTCATTCAAGAATTTAATACCTACTTTTTTTTCCAGAAATTTTAAAGCCTCCACGCGGCAGCCATCGAGGCTTAGGATTAATACAAACTGCAAATATTGATTCTGTGCTAGAGGTAATTTGCTGTGGTGAGGGTTGAAGACCTGTCTTCATTCTCATAAGCACCGTGCAAGGTTGTGAGGTGTTTACACTGCCGATTCCGTTGGTTTCTTCCACCTCAGCCAAAACGTCGCAACCCTATCATGTGCCTTGCACTTACCTACTGGGAGTTAATAGAAGGTTTGAGAATAAGTTTGCGAGAAAAGTGTAACTCCATATTTTGTTCAAATTCCAATAACGATTATAAAATTTTGTTTTTGATATCTTACAACAAGGTTTTAATTACTGCACGACATATTGTAAATTACATATATCGACATATTTTGCACATTCAAGGGAAAATGTTTGTCTTTAAATGAAACATCTCAGAAACCATGTTTAAAGAAACAAAAGTGTACTCATTTCAGAGAAATCCTAGTAAATCGAGCCATATAATAGAATTTATAAGTGGTAATTAAACACACCAGCTTGAACATCTACTACTGTTACTTATGGGTTGTGTTTCAAAGAATGATGAACACATAACGCTCTAGAAATTTACAGTTTTTGAAAATACAGGAACGAGTGATTTAACGCAAAGATATATACAATAAAGATTTTGAAAATGTATGTTTTTTTTAGATATTAAACTATACTCTGTCCATCTAAATATGTAACATGAATCATGGAATACCAGATCAAATGAGAAAGTATCACAAACCCGAAGCGCGTGGTGCAAAAAGCATTCGCATAGTAACCTAAACGTGTTTGGCTAAACATTAAAGAAGCTAATTACAAAAATTATGACATAATGCCGGAGTGAACGATACTTCACGCAACCGGTTTCGTGGCGTGCGGCCAGCCGGCATGGCTGGCTGCTGTGTTGGCAGTGCGAGTGACAGGAAGTCCGCAGCAAATATAGCACGGTTTGTTGCGTAAGTTATTTCTAACATACATAACATAAACACTTAAAAAGAAAACTAAATTGCTCACGTATATTAAGCAAGGAGATGCTGGAACTGCCTCCCTTTGTTGTTCAAACATTTCTGATACCTGCTTAGGAAATTGCTCATTACACTCTACAGTTCCCTCTGAAAAATGACAGCAATTTCTTGACGAATGTTAGTTTTAAGTTCGTCTAAAGTGTGTGGATTTGTTTTGTATATTTTCTCTTTAATGTCCCCCAGAGATAAAATCGCAGGGGGGTTAATCGGGGGAAAGAGGGGACCAATGTTATTAGTGATAATTCTATCTTGAAACACGTCATGGATTTCCTTAATGAGAATACTCTTTGGGGAACAGAATGCCTGTGTTGCCCCGTTTCACTTGATACACTTTCACTCAATACACTGTATTGCGTCGCCTAACAAACACATGCTACTTGCGCAAGATTTCAACTCACGCTGAAGCCTCGTGCAGTGGAGAGAAAATATACTCCCCGCGACCACCGACTTAGCGACATAGAGCTGCCGCCGGTCCAGCGATTGCGTCAAGCATTGCTCACCAAGTATTACATCATACCCTTCTGAGAAAGGCTAAAGTTGTCAGAAATTGAATAGTACTACTTGAATATTGTTATATTTGACATTTGTTATGACCTGACATGGGCTCCAATTCACGCATATCTGTAGCGTTGTTTGTTTTAAAAGCATCTTCTAAATTTGTCATGGAATTATTTAAGAGTTTAATATTACAATTTCATTCCAATAATTAACTGCTTTCCACTTTTGTATTTTATACCTTTCGATAAAAATATGACCTAATTTAAGACTGATATAAAATAAAAATTGTTCGTTAAATTTCCATAGTACTATATTTAACTACATACGTTAATAGATATTCCACAAGACATCTTGATATATATTTATTTTAAACGGTTTTAAATTTTTTTCGTTAATATTAAAATGTTTTGGAGGAAATAGTACTATAAAAAGAGGCTATCAAGATCTCTTTCGCTGGACAAAGTAAAAATAAATGAAACCAGAATGATATTTATTGCCGTTATTGAACAAAACAACATATTAATTCAAGACTATACTTTCATGTGCCCTATAATTCTTTTTCTTAGGAATGAGTTTTAGTCAAATAGTATGTGTTTTGTAAGAGCTAAGGTAATAGTTATTCTTCAGAACTCTTGATTAAAAGCCAATAATTACTAGTTACATTAATTAAATTGCCTACAAACTTACATGCTTCATTGCTATAACTTACAGTCATTGTTTTAAAATATTAGGATATTCCCAGTTGTTTCAGCAGTTTATCTCCTTACATAGTCGATTAGATTCATCAACAATTTCGAATACTGCATTTTACGTGTTTTTTCATAACATTTATAATAGAATCATCTATGTATGGGAAAAAGTATAATTATTTTTAAATAATAATTAAATATTTCGTCTACAGGATGTGATTAGTAATTTTTTCTTCTTCTTGTGAAGTGCTAAATTAGTGCAAATATTAAAATAGAATACGTTCGTATTTTTGAAGAGATGTAAATATAAAAAAATGCTTAAAAATTATACTAAAGTATTAAGTTTCATGTAATTATGGATCGTGTATAAAAATACTGGAAAATAAATCAAAGTTAATAGCAACTATTTTGTTTTAGCTCGTGGTGCACACAGAGGAAGGACTGCAGTTCCAAAATTTACAGGACGGGCTCATAATATGTGTTGATCCCAACAAGATGCCAGGCAAGAACACCTTCAAGACTACTCTGAAAACTGATGAGTACAAACAGTTTAAACTGTATGACCATATGGTACGGCGCAAGAACTAAATCTGAAGGCAGGTAACATGCTTATATAATGAAATTCGCGTATTACAATTTCACAAAAAGAAATACTGCTAAGTTGCCAAAGACTTTAAAGCCCTACGAAGCATCATAGTCATTTTTTAATTTGAAAACTGCTAAATGCAGATCAAAATATAATAAAACCACCCGGATAAAATGTTTATTGTACTATCAGTCACATCCTTACAAACTTCTACCACAATAGGCGGAAGAAACTAAGCTTCTTACAAAGAGTCATTCGAACCCGCTTCCAGCTAGCTACTGGTTTAGTCAGCGTTTCTAACATAGTCTCAATAGAACTTTTTTTGCCTTGGGTAACACAGGCCAGACCAGCCAAATGCTTTTGCATTTTTCTTCGGCAGAATGAGTAACACACTAGGAGTGATGCATCAAAAGTCTTCTGCATATAATTTCATTCCGTCTCGGGAGAATAGACCGTGCAAGATTAAAAAAAATAATTAAATATTTACAAAAGGTTTATCTAATTTCGTAATAAACGTTGAATGTAAGCACCTAACATTCTATAGGTAAGTGCTATTCGATATGCATTATTCTTATGTCTGCCTAAGGACGACTTACATGGGCTTACTTCAATCCTTGCTTGTTTGACATTTTAAACAAATGACATTGATGGTTCAGAGACTAAGGAAAATCTTTACGAAACTTATACACACCTGTATTTAAGAAGTATGTTTCAAGAATATCATCACAACCTACCTCTTATAATATCTATCACCCATCTCGTTCGTCAATAATTCACTGCTAACATCTGCTAATAGCACACTATGGTAGACAGTGCGCACCAAATATACTTTTGACCATTCCCAAGAGCGAAAGGAAGAATATTGTAATGGGAGACTGCCGGCGCATTCACTGTTAACATTTTTAGTTTTTTTATTTAAGAGTGCTCTTTAATGTCTCTGGTCATTAGCGTTCCAGATACAATTTTGAATGTGAAACGGTAAATAAATTTTGCTCAGAGACCTTTATTTTTCAGTTTCGAGGTTGTTTTACGTGCCGTAAATCTATGACATAGGATCAACGCTTTTACTCCCATTCTGAAGAAAGTCATTCTAAGGATTTTTACGCTTTAAAAGTCGATCGAAACTGGCCAAATTTTTGGGTCCATAGACAAGCATGTGGAACTCACTCTCCCTTGAAATACACGTAAACTGTCGATGACCATGATGTATGTCTCTAACACCTCTACGTGGGGGTCAAAAGAAATTTAAAATGCTTTTGCATAATTTGTGACTACATTACAAATCTATTAGATCAATCCAGGAATTGTCAAAGAAATGTAAAAATGTCAGAATTTAGGAGATATTCAGGCCACCAGCACCTTTTGTTCAACTCGCTAAATGAGCAGTTTGGTAGGTTACCGTCACGAAATACTATATAGGTAATCTTCCATAGTTTATCGTCTATTTCATGGCAGTGGGAGGGTTGGCCTTCAGAGCGGAAACCGCTGGAGAAGCAGGTGTAAGATTCACGCAACTGTATTAAATTCTCGCAATTAAGACTAAAATTGCAATAAAAAATGTATGCCTTATAACAGAAGAAGTTGGAAATTTTGTCCTGCTAAATACACGCATTTCTGACATCTTATTAGAAAACTGCCATTCCCTCACATCTCCTGAAAATGAGTCAAATTAAACTTGAAAGCATATAAGAATACTGTCGTACAAGAATAGCAGGCAGTTTTTATTCTGATAGACGGATAAAATTCTGTACATGGGTGTCACAGAACATTAATATATAGTAAATGATAACAAGCTTTATTCTTTACGATGAATGATGTTTCCATTTGTGTGATCAAGTTTTGAACAAAATAAAAGACACTGGAGTAAAGAATATTCTGATTATATACATGGGTTTAATGTGTGCAGTAAATGCATAGAAAATAATATAGTTTACCTGGTTTGAGAATTCCATAAATGCTGAAAGATATATGCATGACATACTGACACTATGTGATTTTCATTTATGGAAAGTTGAAAAATAAAGTGCATAGAACAAACATCCCACATCAGAAGAACTGAAAGAAAATATCAGGCGATAATTTTGGCTGAATTTCGGAAGATAAATTGATGGTATAAATGAAAACTTCATAAAAAGATGCCAGAAATGTGCGGATGTCAAAGAACACTTTCAACATTTCCATCATAAAGTATTCCTTTTCTTCTTTTCTTTTTCCCCCTTTTTTGTTTTGTTTATAAACATAGTTGTAATTGTAAGAACTTGAATCAGTTACGCGGATATTACATGTGCTTAGACGGGAGCTACCGCCCAGACTGCCGACACCCCAGATGGCAAGAAACGGGCGACAAAATTATGAAAAACCAGTAACTAAACGATAATGCACTGTAAGCTCATTAACGCCTTAATTTAATTCATTTCATGGATGTCTCAAAAGACAGTTACAAAACCTACAAAAAGAGTTTTTTGCTACCTTCGTATACATAAGAAAAGCAGGATCAGGTTTTACATTTCCATTGATTTGATTGTAAAATCCCAATACCAAGAAAAACACAATATAGAATATTTTATGGGTCTCAATAACTTTCGTAGAAAATGAAAATAAGAGCCCATTTGTCGGTAAAAAATGATATTAAACTTATGTCGTGTGAATCACGAGAATGGTAGTTCTTCTGAGTCAATGGTGTGTATCTACGAGAGAGCCGGTCAGTCGGGATATCACTAACACTATATTAGTTGATGCTCCATTGCCTTAACGAGCCACTAATATTTTTATGGCTTTGCCTCTCCTCCACTGTATTGTCAAAAGTGCCTTTAAACCAACCCTATTTCATTAAAAAACAAAAATGTTAGACGTGGAGTTTCCTATATCTCAGTGGTAAAACCGCAATATACCTATCCAAACCCTGCAACTACACGTTCTTAACATTTGTGTGTGCCCTTTCCTTTATGTTATGTTCGTATCTGATTATTTCATACTATCTAATAACAATAAATACTTTTTATTGGAAATAATAAATGTTCTTCAAAAAAAATTGAAGCTCAGAGGAAACAAGAAAAATAATAAACACATTTGATGGAGCTCAAAATATATATATGATACATAATAGTCAAATAATATATATTCGTTAAATTTTGCGCTCTATTTTAATAGCATTCAGAACTTATATAATATTTTAGGCACATACACATTATTTATAAATTACTCGTAAATAAAAAGCTGCAGTAATTCATTTAATACACTACTTCGCCTAACTGAACAATAGTATCATTGGTCGAATATTTGAAAAGTTCAAAGTTGTTTACTTTAATATTTTTTTCCAACCCAGCGAAGTGGCTTGGGTGGTAATGCTTAGAACTAACATTCGGGAGTTAACGAGCTCAAAAATCTTGGGCCAGGTCAACCGGACTTTTTGTAGTTTCCCTTGGTCACATAGGAGAATTCTGGAATGGATATTTCCCTTCCGTGAATTTTCCGCTGTACTGTTTCATACAATGTCATCCCATGTTCTGGTTGCAGGATACAAAATGACAAACGCGTATGGTGTTATGTGTCATGATGGCGAATTTGCGATTCGGAACAAGTTCCTGTCCTGGCGTCTGGAGATATCTCTTCGGAGGCTCCCTTCGACCTCCGGATGATACTCTTGCAGGCCTGTCGGCATCTGGGATTTACCATCTGACCCGTCATGATCAGTAGTGATCTTCTGGTTCCTGCATCCTCTGCGGAAGCTGAAATGCACACAATTCTGAATATTCCGGTCCGATCGTTCGGCAGCCAGCAGCAATAGCAGAGCTACCATGTTATCCACAGAGGGGCACTGCATGTTGTCTGATGAATCAATTATCACAGCATTATATCATTCACGCCTTACAGCAATGGTACTCTACTGTTACTAAATTAAAATGAAATTAGCTGTAATATTATGGTATTACATAGGCCATATTTTCCCCTATCTCTTCCCAAATATTTTCACTACTTAACTGATAAAAATAATTTCAATCTGCAATATCGTATAACTTTTTCTAGTCTTGCACAACCAATATTAGAATTTCATTGTTCATTTTGGCAAATGGTTGACCCAAATTCTCCAACAACAAAATGCAACTCTCTGGAATACTAATGACATAATCAAACGAAAGCTACCGAAGCATATCCGTCAGGAAGCAGCAACAAACTTTCGCTTCTGTTCGGACCAGTGTGCGTTTGGCCATTTAACAGCATGAACGAGGGTAGGTCCATAAGTTTCCGGCCTGGACGATGATTATCGCCTTCATAAAATCCGTATTTGGTGTAATACCTTATCTGTTAAGTAAATAATTGCAGCTGTAACTTCCGCTCCACTGTGTTCAGTTGTGACAAGTTCAAAATGGAGTATCCAGCTGTTATCAAGTTCTTCACGAAAAAAGACATACTCCAAGTGAAATTAAACAGCGATTGGACCATGTATATGGGGAAGCAACCCCTCATATTCTACCGTAAAAGAATGAGCCAAACTTTTTCGAATGGGTCGAGAAAGCATTGAAGACGATGAGCGTGCAGTTCGATCCTGGAGGTGCTCACTCCTGAAAACGTCCTCTTGAGAAGGAGAAATTATAGAAGACCGGCGGCTCAAAGTCACACAAATACCAACAAGATTGGACCTTTCCAAAATAACAGTCCTTCGAACTATTCATGAACTTTTGACATTGAATAAAGTTAGTGCAAGATGGATGCTAGACTTCTTTCCGCAGTCCAAAGCAGCAACGAGTCATCTGACGTCAGGCATTTTTACAGCTCTACAATGGCTACGAGAGAGAAGTTCTGCAAGCCATTGTTACAGGAGATGAAACTGTGGTCCTCTACTATGACCCCTTGTCTAAAAGAGAATCAATGGAGTGGCATGCACCTGGCGAAGCACCGCCGCCTCTAATGGCCAAGGTCATCACCCAAGTAGTCACCCAAGAAGATTATGGCCACAATCTTTTGGGACTGTAAAGGAATACTCTTCATTGACTTCAAGGAGAGGAACGCCACAGTAAATGGAGAGTACTATGCTAGCCTACTGTACAGACTACGTGCTTCCATCAAAAAGAAAAGGCGAGGAAAGCTGAGTGGTGATGTACGCCTTCTTCACGACAACGCGCCTGTGAAGAAATGTGACTTCAAGAAGATCGACCAACCACCCTACAGCCCAGATCTAGCTCCCAGGTACTATTTCCTCTTCTCAAAACTCAAGAAGGACATTCGAGGAAGGAAATTTAAGTGTGACGAAGAAGTGATGGATGCTGTTTATGCCCATTTTGCAGACAAGACACCTGACAATTTGGGGGGAGGGATTTGAAATGTTAATTCAAAGATGTGAGAAGTGTTTTGCAATAAAGGGTAACTGTATTGAACAGTGAAATATAGTTTTTGTCTTTATTATACCTAGAAAATGGTTAGGCCGGAAACTTATGGACCTACCCATGTTCGTTCCGTTCCGCTCCAGACGGGTTAGTGTGCATCAACCTTAAGGAAACGTTAGGGATTTTATGTATCACTATCCTGGATCGTATTTTGAAGGGCTGAACGTGCACATTTACAACTATTATACTCTACAGCAACTTTCTGTTATGTTCAGAACGAAAGATTTGCGCCACTGGCTATTATTGTAATCCCACTGCTTATGTGTTGTGAAGGCATTAGTTTACTAATTGTTACGCCACAGCTATTTTCATCCAGTTAAAATACTGGTGAGCTGTTTGGGTTTGCAAATAATTTGTTAGCAGTGGCGAATGGTAGCTTTTTGTACAGGTAAGCTGAGGTATAGAGCGTCTAAATTGTATTTATAGGGGGAACAAAGGGAGTAGGTTGCATAATATTTCATCTCTGAGGTAGTAATATACGTGTCAATGGTTCCGGTGAATTTTCTCATACAAATCCATTTTTCTTACCTCGGCTTTGTTATGAGGAAAAACTTCCATTAATACCACACTTTAAGGTGTCACCTGCAACCTAATCCTACCATTGGACTCCATATTTTACAAAATCGCAGAAGAGGGAACATATAATTTAATAGATTGAGACTAAGGATAACCTACCTAGTCTACACAGTAACGAAAACTTCATGAATAAAGCTTCCCGGTCTTGAAAAATATTGTTATTGCGTAAGGCAGCCTAAGCCTCCAATCATATTATTATTGATCGGGTATTTATGTCACAGATAGAGCACTAACTCAAATAAGGAAATATTTTACTTCGTTAATAAAAAGTTAATGTTTACGAGCTACATACGAGCTACCCAATAACTTTAGGTAGGCTCAGCATTGTAGCTGAAGGTTAGAATTAAGGTTGAAGCGCGAGAATATTGGTAAGAAATGACTGTACCCATACACTGCTTCCGTTTTTCTTTAGTCTGTCATTCATAGTGATGTTACAGAAAATACGTAATTGCATACCTGAAGCCTCTTTGTTGGTTTTTTTTTTTTTTTCTGATTTTGTAGAGTTGTACAGTTTAACTTTTGCAGTTTTTTTTTCTGATTTTGTAGAGTTGTACAGTTTAACTTTTGCAGTTTTTTTTTTTCTGATTTTGTAGAGTTGTACAGTTTAACTTTTGCAAAAATATGGCAATAAGTTCTCGAATACTGGTGTTGATGTTACCCTTGCGAGAGAAGTATAACAATTCTTAAAGGAAATTGGTTTGAAAACAGTTAATTGTATCCGGAAAACGTGGGTTAATAGGGCAAACTGGAAGAATTAAGTGTACAGTATACATTTTATAGTCTTTTAATTGAATTTGTGTTACTTTATTTGCTTGTGAACAGGTTCTGTGTATTTGCCTATTGCAGGGCATTGCCTCCACATTTCTCCAATCATAGTAGTGTAACATTGTGACATCATAAGAAATGGAGGATTTGGGTAAACGCTTGCCTCTTTTGACATGGTAACAGAAAGTTACCTTCTCTACAATCTATAACCATCATACAAAATATTGTGAATAGTAAATAAATAATTTCTCATAATAATATTACTCTTCATTTAGTAATAACAAAATAAGAAGTGAACGTTCACCACAGGACATGTTTAGGTATACGCATTTAAAATTCAGGGTGACTTGACCTTACTGGGTGACTGTTGCGTTCACTTGAAAGAGAATGTGTGAAAAAGGAACTACTATGAAGAGAGCAATTTGACCGTGAAATGAACACTCCACGGCAAATGTTTTAGACAAATCTGATAGATAGGGCTATTCAACGGTACAAAGAACCATAGATAGATTTAAGTATGAAAGAAAGATGCGCAATGAAGAAAGCAAGTATAGATAACAAAGCACATTACCATCCAGATGTCTGCATTTCTGTTCCATTGAGGAGAGTTAATTCAACATCTACGGTTCCGATGGACGTTCATACATATGTATGACGGCAGCCCAATGAAGTCCTCGGGGACCTAAGTTCTAGCCTAATATGAACATGGCGTTGGATACATTATGGTGTATGTAATATTCCTTTTTTTAAAAAACAAAATGGGGTGCCTTGGGGCAATCGAATTACAGTATTTTTAACACAAGATCTCAATGCCAAGATTTTGAAATTAGAGGCATTATTTAACACTCCTAAAAAAACTAAAAACCCTATACCAGTCTACTGATTTGAACTCTATAAAACTTTTTATGATGGGAGTGCAAAGTGAAAAATAAAATTAACAAAACTGAACTTGAGAAAAATCCGTAGAATCCATGCATGGATTTGTCTGTTGTTATTAAAGCTAAAGTGTTTAGCATGTAATACTGAACATCGCTAATAATTGTATTTTTTTTTCATTGCATCAAAACAGAAGTAAACCATGGATTATTAGAACGTTTTAGTTCTTTATATGTGTTAATCTGACCAGATAATGCGTTTTATTTCCTTAATCACAGTGTACATATAATCGATTTTGAGAGTTCCCGTAAGCTATTATTGAGAAATAAAAAAATATATAAGATCATTCACAAAAAATTGTCTCTATTTTATCGCACCCCTTACTATGAGTTCCAACACTTTTCAAATGCATTTGTTGTTTTATTCCTTTCTTTTAGGCTGGCTTCGATGCTACAGCTGCTGCCAGAAGGGAGAATAAGCTGGTCTAGAGTTTCAGCAGCCAAGATGATAGGAAAAAAAAAAGATGGTGTGAGAAGATTCTCCGGTGTATCAAGTTCTTCGGATTGGCTTATATGGTGTCCATCTGAGTGGGGAACTGAATCAATCAGTTGGAGTGATTGAGAGTGAAACTGGAGGATTTGTTCCTGGGAACAACAAGGACGCGTTATCTTGCTAAAAGCCCGGCGTTTCGTTCTCAAAACCTGACAAACCAGGGACTGGTGAAAAGGGGTTTTCGTATAAAGTAGCAGATAACGTATCATTTACTGCGTTAATTAAATGGAAGAAGTTGGGAGAGATAATTAACCTTTTCATGAGCCGCTATTCACACTTGAATCTTCTGCAAAGGTTTATGAACATTTCATACTTATATTTATACCTGTTCTTGCTATGTGTTCCAATTTTTTTTCATCAAACATCTATTTCCTGATTTATTTTTACTCAGTCAAACTTTTCTCCCTTAAGGCTAATATAAAAGAGTAAATTAAGACACATAAACAATTAAAACGCTTCAATTGCTTTTTAAGTGCTTAATATTTAGCATTTTTTGAAAATTAATTCATATTTATTGCTCTATTCAACCATACTATACGTAATAACTATGTAAGATTTGTAAATTTCAGTTTTTCATGTCGATGGTTTAATTGCCTCAAAGCCGCATGTGATAACATACAAAATTTCAACCTTTTAAAGTGTGTACAAAACTTTTATTTTAACAAAAACTTAAGGTACATCGGACAGGTTAGGATGCTGCTAGTTTTCTTAAGGGTGTCACTTTACCTAGTCACTTGAATAATATCTCTTGAATGTTTAGCAACTGGAATTTAAAAATTGCATAACACGTTTTTATATGAATAAAGAACTTTATTTCGCTTCACTTTAAAAAAAAAAAAAAGTTACCAAAGGAGTTTAACTCGTCTATACCTTCATTTCTAAATGAAAAGTAAACATTTGAAGACTACAGGAAGAGCATTCTAAGTCATGTTCTTTTTTAGATAAATATGCCATCTAGACACATTTGAAGTTACACGCAGGACTGAAAGACTTAAATGCTGCTCCTGGCACAGCTATTAGCTAGATAATAACGCTTCAGGATCAACGGTGCAATAGCGCAGGTGGTTAGAAAGTCGTTCTCCAGTTATGAAGAAATAATAACGGGTTCGAATACTAACACCCCATGCTTTTTCCCTGTCATAGTTAAGGGAGATTTGTCAAAATTACAATAATTTACTCGCTAAACCACTCGGTTCACCGGTTTCTAGGATTTGCCCGAGGTTAGTCGAAAGATTAGGTTAGTGTGTGTGTGTGTGTGTGTGTGTGTGTGTGCGTGTGTGTGTGCGTGTGTGTGTATGAATTAGTTGCGAATTGGAATAAGAGCACATTTCCCACCGTTACAATGTTTCACCCGCCTAATTGGTTTGCCACAATTACAATGATTCACTCGCTAAAAGACTGGGTCCACCGGTTTCTAGGATTTGTCCGAGGTTAGCCGACACATTAGGTTAGTGTGTGTGAGTGTGTGTGTGTGCGCGCGTGTGTGTGTGTGTGTGTGTGAATTATTTGCGAATTGGAATAAGAGCACATTTCTTACTGTTACTATTTCACCCGCCTAATAATGCCCTCATCACAGTTGTTTACCCGTCACTATTCATTTATATTTACAAATGAAAGTGCGTGTGGATAAGTTCCGCTCTCTCCGCTATCGCTCGCTTCTGGTTAACCGCTCGGAGCAGCAGCTGCAGCAGCAGTTAAGTGCTTTCAGCCCTGCGGTAACGTCAAGTTCCAGAGATGGCAGCTCCATGAGCAATAGAAGAGGGGCAAGTAATAGTGGTGGGGAAAGCAATGTCTTGGGGTAGGGCATCTATGCACAAATCTTACCTTGAGTCTGGTTTCAAGCAATAGCTGCTGCACTTGCAGATTCGATTGCTTCTCCTTCACTCCTTCCTTGTCTATTGTCCTCTCCTTCATCTTCACTTGAAAAGTTAATTCGGTCACTGTCATTTCCAAAATGAATGATTGTTTCCTTCCCTACATCTACCAAACCTTCGCTGCCATGAACTTCTCTCCAACACTTTTCACATGCTACATCTTTTTGGCCAATCTTCCACAGAAATATTAGCAAATATCTCATCTGCTAATTTAAATATGACGTCAATGTTAAATATGACACTACTTTCTACAATCTAATAATTGAGTTCTTGGGTTCAATTTGGGAGCGGGAGCGCAAAACAATAAGTTTATGTGCATGCAGAATGCTGTCTATTTTGTAAGTGGGGTGTTTAGGTTTCAGGGGAATTATCATGTAAATATCTGGATTATGAAGGTAGGAGATGCTGATAGCACTGAATTTTTCTATGAGCACGTTTTCGCTAAGCTAGAATATCATATCTATTCTGGATCCTGCACTAGGTACCTTATTAGAACCACATTATGATATGAGGCATTATCAATAACAAGACGGAGTTTGATGGAAGATTGGTGACCAGACTTTTTTTACGCTTTTCTTGTAATTTTAGTATTTCACATAATCATAGTAGTCACCGGTATCCTGATGGGACTTCAAACGGACACAGGTATTAGGGATAAAGCCTTGCTCTCCCCCCACATGAATAATAACTAGGCGCTGGACTTTTACAACGGTGTTAGGAGTCCATGAATGCTGTCATCACTTCAAGCTATGTGATGTATGTATATATGTCTCATCCATATATATTATAGGGCGACCTTCAATTCTGCATTGTTCAATCAACAATAGATAGTGAAGCCATTTGGCTTGATGTCATTGCGCTCCATTAAACTTTTCTGATGCTTCTTCGTTCTTTTCCAACCAAAGCCAAACCTCAGAAGTATTTTCCTAAGAGTAGATGGCATGGTTATCAAAAAAGGAGCATTCCAGGATAGACAAGTGTATGTTCATCATTAGAGAGCAAATAAAACATTCCAAAATCTAAGCTATAGTGAAATAACGTTCTGTGTCTACTTTATCGGGGAGCGCATTTGCTTTTGTCTTTGTTGATGATTGAAGAAGAACTTAATACTGACTATCCAAATAAAAAAAAAAGCTGTTAAATCTAGGTAAAATGACAACTACAAAAAGGAAATGAGTCATAAGAAAAGACCTCAAAGGTTTGTATCATCACTTTTTCCTATTAATTTTGCTAAATATATTTGCAAACTCTAAAGCTCAAATGCTCTATGTAAATTTAAAAAAAAAAAAAACAAAACAAAACAAAACAAATGATTGATATTTTAAATTAAAAGTTCCTAGACTAAAATACTTAACAACTTATTCAAAACATTAACTTACGGAACTCCTTATATCCTCATGTAACGTTCAAATATTACAGCTGTAATCAGGTCTACTTGTAATCTAGAATTATTTTAATATTAAACATGTATAAAAACAGTAAATAAATAAAACATTATATTATAATCTATATTTTATAATCTATATTTATTGTTATGTTTCTTTATATTTGAAACACCTCTTTTTATTTGCTTGTATGTTTAGATACAAGCATATATATTTATGTTTAATAAACTTCAAGTAATTTAGCCTTGGAATTAAAAACAGAAATATCTCACACCAATTACTTGTTCCTGATCGTCATTTATTTTAGGACATTCCTTAGAAAGAATTATCCGACACTAAATTTAAATCTACAGTTTTCCCAATAAAACTCTGCTACAATACACACAAAAGAATGCTCATAAAACTTTTGAATACATCATTAGCACTGAATAATAGCCTGCGCGGCCCGAACAACTTTCAGTACAGTGAACTGAGAAATATAGAAATGCAACGATTTCAGCAGAAGACTTGGTGCATGTGAATATGAACTTTCTCAAAACAATAAAAAATGTGTGACAATAAATGAAACCATTGGCAATATCTTTTGTGAAATAAGTACGTTAACACTTAAATTGTATTTTTAAACATTTAATTAAAATAAAGAGATGTGCTTCAGTTGATGAGTTATGGTTATACATGCAGGTGAGAATCCATCAACTGTAAGGTAAATAGGTTTTCCCATAAAATATTTCTTTGAAATATTTTATTTTGGAGTCTAATTTCCTGTGATGACAGCAGTGACCTGGGTAACTAATTAATTATTTGTTGTATGTATTATTTTCATTACATTTTATTTTTCCTGTCTTGCAATAATGTTTAATTATAATTGTGTGCATGCTTTTAGCCTGGTTTACTGTTATGCTGTACCTTAGAACTTCTTTTGAATTTTTTTTACCATGGTTTGATTAAGACATTTTGTAAGAGAATTTTGTGTGTTAAGTGCTCGTTGTTAAGAAGTTGAGTTGCTTATATAAGCTTCAATGTACATTAAATTAAATTAACGCTTCGTTCTTATCAATTTGAATTCAGAATATTTTCCATTGCATATTTTTGAATAATGAATATTTTATTCATACATAAATGATTTATGTATCTCTAAGTTGAAGAAGAATAATATTCCACTAAATTTACAAAGTTGTTTATTGTTAAATTCTATTATCGTGTGAAATACTGCATTTAGCACTTGAAATTTATCTGCCATGTTTTGTATTTAAAATAAACCATACAAGAACTATCTGCAGTCTATGTACTGGGTTCCTTGCCCATTAAACCGCTTGCCCACGTGCACGCGTGGCACAACGGCTACGCGGACAATATTTTAACGGCACAAGAACCTTATGAAGACACTGTATTCTATGTTCACTCTTAAAAATTGATCCTAACATAAACATCACGTAAAGTATCCTTCAGTTGTTTGCGCCAAAAATAGTACCACATTTTCAGGAACGCACATTACACGTAAAGGAAAGAGAGAGCGAACATGCGAGATGTAGCTTGGGAGTTGGAGTTGAGCAATATGCTACTTGTGGTTATATGTAATGAAATAAATAAATAAATGCATGTCATAAGTACTTTTATTTGCGAGTAATGTTATCGTTGTTAAGGACTTCATGCTTTAATTTAGATTATTAATATGGTACTGCTTTCTTTGCGTGCATGCTTCTGTTGTACTTCGGTGCACTGGGCTATCAGTGAACTTGTTTAGGTCTAACGGTGAACGAAAAATAGATGAGGTGCCCTACTGAGAGAATATGTATATTGACTGTACGTTAAAGAAGGGATAAAGCGATTAATAGTATGAACTCTAGAGGCTCCACCTACAGAATCCGATCATACACATATCTCTAGCGTAACTCATTGCCAACGAAAGCCAAACCCAGTTTTCCATCCTTTCTTTTCCTAGAGATAAATACGAGAAAGAAAAGGATGGAAATGTTTGAATCATCTCCGGAGATTGGAAAACAGCCATTGTTGTATTCTTTCGGTATTGTGTAGTAAGGTTTTATTGTAAGCAGCTGAGCTTTTCAAGCGCGTCTTTTCGTGAACGCTTTAAAACTACAATTAACAGAGCCTCCTTGTCTTAGTGAAATACTTTCCCACTAATTAATACGTAAAATGTTCAAATTGTGCAAGTATCGGTGAGTAGGTTTTAGGTTAATGCTGCATATTTACGGTTTGAATTATTTTTTATCATAAAGTTTTGAAATAATGAAACACAGAATAAGTCCTCAAGGACAGAAGAGGGTGCCATAGTGAACAGGTGCATAATGGTGATACTGAGAGTTTATTTGTCCACGTATTTGTCGGTCCTGGTGTTGTAATGGTAACCATACTTGCCTTTTAAACCCAAGATCGCAGGTTCAAACCCATCCAGGATCGATGGATTTTTTCGGGTGTAAAATTCCCAAGTATGGCTTCCTTCGGAAGGGAAGTAAAGCCGTGGGTCCCGTGTTGTAGATTTACGGCACGATAAAGAACCTCAAGCATGAAAAAGAGGCCTCTGAGCAAAATTTACTGACCATTTCACGCCCTGATTTGAATGGGATGCTGATGACCTCTGATGTTAAAGAGCGTTCGTAAATAAAAACCAAACCAAAACCAAAGAAGTCATTCATTTCAATTTAAATAACGGCGATATAAAAATAAATAGAACAATTAATGTTCTTAACTGTTTTTTTTATATCGCTAAACTTTTTGACAGCAATAGTTTATGTGAATCATTTGCAACTTGCATTCTAAATGTATAAGCTAACCTTGCAGTGTGCTTCGAGATAAATTATATATTTTCTCAAAAACCATAAGAGAAAAAAGTAGTTCTGTTGCCAGAGCCGAGTTCTCTTTCGTCCTGTATTGTACGATATGGTACAGCATGATTGGAAACACTCAGAACGGAACGAAATATTAACATATCACCACACCTAGGATGACGACTTGCCTAAAGTATGCGTCAGTGTTTACGAAATCATTCCGTTAACAATTATGCACCAAAATTACAAGAAGAATGCAAAGTTTTCATGGTTTATTATGTAATCATATGTTCGCGTATCATACATAATGTGGAGCAAAGTATTTTATATGGTTTATTAGCTTTAAAAATATCGTACAAGTTGTGCTCGACATCCAACAAAAATATAGACCACAGCTGCTCTGTAGAAAATTCTATTCTGTAATGTGTTAAGGCTCATATATTTTCTTCTGCATAACCGCGTTTGAAAAAGGATTCCTCGATATTACAGCTCCAAGTTGTCAAATTATTATATGCAACTAGTAAAAACGTTCTGAAAAACAGAAAGTGTGCGATGAGAAGCGAAGAATACAGTCAAGGGTCCTTACTGAGAAACTAACACTATTGGAAGTTGATGGTAGCCGCTTTCAGTGCCGCCTTCTCATAAAACATGTAAGTAATTACACACTATATTAGGTTGGCTATCTATTTTCAATTGCATTATTTCCAATGAACGCACAATTATCAGGAAAGAATGGCATATAAAAATGTTTCTTAAGCTGTCAACACTTGCATGGCTCTCCCTGTACTTTAACTTTCTGTGTTTGCATCCCACATTATCAACAATGAAATTTATTAGATACACTTAAGCACTATGCAACTGTTTGTTGTTAAACATTTGTAAATAAAAAAAATTCACAGTCTGTTACGCTTTTACTTTCCAAAAGTTTTGTGTATGAGTATTTATTAACTGAATATTTTCTGTGTTTTATTACGTGCCAGAGAAAGGTGAATTATTTGTAATATGCACATAGTGGAATAAATAAAAATGCTTCACGCGCATTCTGAAGTTTAACCATTTCTATAAAGCCTGTGGGTATTTTTTCCAGGAGCTAAATTATAAAAGTAATGCTATGTTGTTATTTTTTCTGGTTATCTTTTCTCTGGAGTTTGCATGATTCCCGTGAGCTGTCATTTTATATTTATCGGGAAAGTGCAACCTTTTTCTTCTTTTTTTCTTTTTATTCCCAAGAGGAAGCAAGTTTTTTCTTCTGTTCATTTCTTTCATCGTTTCCCTCATTTTCTTTTTCATATATTCTCTTGCCTCTCGTGAATTCGCTTGCTATGTCACCACCTTCTCCGTTATTTCTTTTTCCCTGAGTTTTCCTATCAATGAACAGACAGTTAAACTTTAACTTTCTTCAGGCGATACTCTCATTCTACTTCAACCTACAGCAATTCCTTTTAACACTTTTCTTCAGCAGTGATGTTATTCTTTCGCTCCATCATTTTAAATCCAATCTAATAATGCATAATTCATTATAATATTTTGTTATATACAAAAAAGTTCATAGTACTATACACAAATATATATACCGAGTTATTTTTGGCCTCTGTACACATCTGAGAGCGCGATCTGGATCAAGGTCGCACTAGTCATCTGTATAACAACAGACAGTTCCCTCGCTGTCAGCTTTCACGAGACTGAGCATTCTTTCTGATTTATTTAATTATAACTCAAATTTCGGTTCAAAGATTAGTATAGCTCAAGTTGTCGTGTATACCAGCGTTATTAGAAGTAAATGTTGTTGTAGTCAATTGTATTTAATTTCTGCTACTAGAAGTGAGAAACCTATAGGAATAATCCCATACTGTACAGGAACGTAAAGCCGAAATAGAAAAATGACAAAGCAGAGCTGCTGGGAGTGAATGTATATTTCATTAAAAGAAGTGAAAAATGTGTGACTGTAGGCGAATTTCACTTCGGAAAACTACCGTAACACAAGTCAGCATTCATATGAAATAAAACTAATATTGTGTTCGTGCAATTGTTTATCAAATTTGTGCGGTAGAAATACGAGTGAAATCTACTAAATCGTGGCATTTAGTACATTTAAGAAGAAATCTACACGTTTTATTTAACTTTTAATTAAGTACTTCTAACACTGCCCTTTTGTATGTTTCCTTCAGTGTAATAACAATCATATTTACGTAGTTGTGCAAATATCTGTTAATTAGTTTATAAATTTATTTCAATGCTGTATAATTTATTGAGGATCTATAAATATTACTTCATTGTATTCCAACTACTGTTATGTTGTAACTGTAATATGTTACCGTGATAGAATATTTAATTAATTTATGATGTATTGTGTTACTTTGTGTCGACCAGAACTATTATGGAATCGATCTGTGTAACCAGAAAATAATTTAATTATGTCCGCACTGGTATATTGCTCATTCAGGTGTTTGTGTAATAATTTATGAACAATAAATAAAATACATAAATGTTACCATATTTTGAAAAATGTTTCCCTCCCACTATAATTTACATTATATACCATTCGGATCTACTAGTTCAGTGCAAAAAATAAATAAATCAATTCAAGTCAAAAGATAAACTTTTAACAGAGGAAACATTCCTCGAAATTATAGCTAATCTTCAACGTTCACCGACAAAAATACTCCTAAAATTAACACAAGTGGGGGGGGGGGGTTTCGACATATTAAGAAATTTGAAATGAAAGTGGATACGTTGCACTAGCCGAACTTAATCGGTTTTCCCGATATAATTCCTGTTGAAGACATACGGATATCTAGGGGTATATTATTATTTTTAACACATTTTTAAAAATTAAATTGTGTAAATTGAATTAAAATGTCTTAAAATTGATGAAATTGTAATTTCCAATGTTCTTTCATCGCCTTATTCCACTTTATCATCTTATAGAGGAAATGGCAACTCTAAAAAACAGAAAATTATCTATGACATTTATCTGGATTAAAGCTCCTGTAGGAAATTACTGTAGCAAACTTGCGAAAGTCCCTTCAAGAAGCAGCAGCGAGAGTGTGCATCACATGATAGCAGGGTGTAGAAGAATCGTCACAGAGTAGGATGTGACTGTAAAACGGTCAACAAAACAGAGAACCCCTCTCAAACATAAAGGACAGATTAAAACTAAAAAGTATATTAATTCCATACTTCAAGGAAATAGCGATAGCCCACAGCAATTTGAGATCAAATTTATACCGCTTCAAACTGCTAGGTTGGCCCATGTGTTGGATGCTGATGACCTGAGATATTAAAAAGCGTTCGTAAATAAAACAAATTAACAAAAAGGCCGTGTACTCTTGTGAAAGTATAAACCAAACAGTGAATCACTTACTAAAAATTACAGCATAATTGATATTGAAAGAGACAAAAAATTTGAAGTGTTTAAAGGGAAGAAAACTGGTTGATTGCAAAAATGTCTTATTTAAAATATACATAAAGAACTTCGTCAAATTTGTAAAGTCAATAGACTACGCAAAGCTTTAAACAAAAAGCAACAGCTGATGTTAAATTAATACTTAATCAAACAAATATGCAAATAGAAAGATTGTAAATTAAGGCGTGTTATTAACCGAAATAAGAATGGTACAATAAACATATCTATATAAGTATAAAAATAAATATAAAATGCCCTTTTTGAAATTTTAGACTCATTAGTATTAGTTCCTTCTGCATTTATTTTGCGAACACTAATTTATGCTAAAATGTCACTAAAAATCCGTGGGCAAGTCAGAAAAAAGGGAGAATTTTTTTTCTCGCGAAATACTTTAAGTAGAGTTCAGGTTGATATGGTCGTTTTCAAAATAGTCTCCATCGAGTGTATGCACTTGGCACAACGTGTCTGCCAGGCCTGGAAGATGTTCTACAACACATCCTCTTTCTTCAGGATCATTGACGAACTGAATGCTTTTTGAGAACATAGTAATGCAGACAACTTTCATCACCAATATTGGGGGTGTTGAGGAAGGCCTTGCCTTGATCCACCATCAGACTTGGAAGCTTCTGACACAATTCTATTCACACCTGCTTCTTAGCAAGACTCTGCACTCCTTGCATAAACGCGTCTCATGCACAAATGGTGAACGCACTACCGTGGGGAATGTTTTAACATATCCGCCAGTATCTAGCGTTATTTGTCAATCTTCCCGAGCATTCACCGTAGTTCCCACAGTACGTGGCCCTCCTTAAAATGTAGTTGCTTTTAAAGAAGTTTTTAGAAGAATATATTCACCGTAAGCCTGGTGCAACATTTCGTATTCTTCCATGGCGGGTTCCGCAGACGGAAGCAAAATTTCAATGCAATTCCATTTTCTGTACGCGACTGTTGCCCAGCCGTGTTTTGTCTGTACAGTGTTATATACATGCGCATACGGGCTTTCAATTTTTTCGCAGATCCCAAGAGGCCCGCTTTTCTCACATTTTGTTTCACTGCCATATGTTCACTGAGTAATAAAAAATAAGTCATTCTCATTCTACTTCTCCTGGGCTTCCTAGAGTTAGTAGGAATTATGAAACGACATTTCCAGCGCTAATAGTTCGCAGGTTAACAGAACAAAATTAATTGCAATTTGCACTGAAGAACACCTCTCAGTTTTAGAGCCTTCAGTTTTACTATGTCGTAGTTAATCATAGTATTTTTCGTATTTCACCTTAATACTTGTGGTACCAGCAAGTTGGTTTTTGATTTAAGACTTATAACCAAACCAAATGTAGATAAAATGTGTTCGGATCAATTTTTCTCTCTTTGTTCCAGTGAAACAGAAGAACGGTACAGCAATTTCTCTGAATTTACAATAAGATGAAGCAAATCACTAATAATGGTTTAAACACATACACAAGACACAATTACAGTGAACGGAATGGAAGAGGTAAGAAACTCAATGCACACATTGCGATGCCATGAATCGGTCATTACGTTGGTTTTTGTGTCACCGGCAGCTTGTGCGGTGCATCTGGTATGTGGTCATTACGGCCAAGTCAGATTCTCGGAACACAAAGAAAACACACGGAGCTATTTTAAACTAATGAACGCCCTTTGTTTTTGAACCATCAATTTATTAACTCGAGAACCTCACAGAATAAACAAATGCCTTTGAATAACACTCGCTAAGACATGTATGTCAGAAATAAATTGCTATGTTTGTAGTTTTGTTGCCCAAAAGTAATTAGGTTAATATTTCTAACAAATATCGGTAACAATTTTCATTATCGCATATATATAGTTATTTAAGTTTAATTGCTCATAGTTATTTTTTTCATTTTCCCCGCGATCTTAAAAGTTCTGGCACTGTTTATTACAAAAGAAATGGAGTTTTACATGATAACGAATTTACTGGTATCTGTGGTCGAATTATAGATTTCCATTACAAGTAAAAGCGTTCTTTACTTATTTGGAAAGAATTGGTATTGCCTGTATAAAATCATAAAATCAATTAGTCAATGTTATTACGACTGTGAACGCAGTTTTTAGCAGTCTTTCAGCTATTTCATACTAAAAATGGTTTAAGAGCTGGTCCATATAATGTGAGTTTTTTCCAGCGCTCGTCAGCTATTAACCCAGCAGATTATTGGTTGTGGGGTTGGTTATCTGAAGGAAAAAGTATTCATAAGCAAACCTATATAATTAAGTTGATGGACGGCCGGATTTTCAGGTGCAGCCAATCCCATATGCTGTATATCATGGTTTTCCATTTTTAACTCAAATTTAAACCATTTCTGAGAACGAAATTCGATTTATTGATAACAGCGCGTTACATTGACATTTTTACACATATATCCTCTGGTACAGTTCTATCCCGTCAGAACAAGCTTGGTTGCACTTTAGGATGTTTCATAACGGTTGCTACGGCAACGGTAGACGCTTGCTTTATGCTCCGAGATAGCAAATACAGCCAAAAAAGAAAACGGATAGTTGGCAACATCTAGGTTAGAAAGAAATGTGTGTCATTGATTGCCAGTCCCGCTGCCATAGCAACTCAGAAGAATGCGCGATCTGACGAGCATTGCCACCGTGCTAAAACAGGTTTCATTTAGGTACAGCATTTTTAAATTTTACTCTTATTGACATAGTGATATAGCTGCATATTTGAGAGTCTTTAGCTACAAAAATACAAATTTTTAACTGACTGGTGTGATACTACTGTTTCGGTTTTCTATGACGCCATTTCTGTGCAAAAAGTGCATTATTGCATTTGCATAAAATGACAAGCGAACAGTGAATATTCTAAAAGTATTTTAAGTTTTTTCCCCCTTATTATACACCTATTGCAATATCTCTGATGTGTTGTATTTTATGTTGAAATATATTCGTTTTTATTTTATTATTTCAACTTCCTATTGTTTAATAAGTAACCTAAAACAATGAATACATTTAATTGTGAACACCAGTGCATTTTTGTACTTAAGCTGTACATTATACACGCAAAATTATTTTCAAATGAAATTCTTTATGTGGAGGAAGAGCTGCACCAACTGGTAGAAGGATAACATCGCATCGTGTCAGATATTCAAGAAAACGAACTCAAGAGTTGCAGAATTCAGCATTGAAGAGGGACTGTTATTTGAACAAGAACAAAATGGTGAACATGTATAACATCTAGGATAGAGCAATGGGTGACGATGAAACAAATTAGGTAATAAACCAGTGCTATAAATTTTAAAAATATGTTTATAGAACATTAAGCAAATGAGAACAAATAAAGTTAACTCTTACTTCTGAAAAATCGCAATAAACATAACAAAAAAGGAATGAAATATGTTAAAAATAGATGGAGAAATTGCATGCCGTTCTCAAATATTGTATATTTGATAGATAAAAATGGTTACATATAAAATTAAAAATTTATTCAGCTGTAAAATTTTGAAGTAGTAAATAATGATTAAAATGTATGAAATATTCCGGCGGACACAGAATAGCTATGGATTTTTAACTATCAACATGAACTGGTAAAAGACTGTTTTATTGGAGACTTTTCGGGCAGTCTTCTGACAGAAAGTTTTTCCTTGAGGAAAGGCAATGGTACCTAATAATATGCCCTGCAACTGTTTTAGCTTCTTTTTCTAGATACGAGGGTAAGTCCATAAGTTTCCGTCCTCACCGATAAGGATTATCAACGTCACAAAATCCTATCTAGTGCTATACCTCATCTGTTAAGTAAATAATTGCAGTTGATACATTCGCTCCGCTGTATAGTTCCATAAAGAAGGCTCTGTGTAGAAGATTGTGACATGTTCAAAATGGAGTTTCGAGCTGCTATTAACTTCTTCACAAAAGAAGGACTTACTCCAAATGAAAAGTAAACAGCATTTGGACGATGTGTATGAGGAAGCATCCCCCTCATATTCTACTGTAAACGAATGGGCCAAGCTTTTTCGATGCAGGTCGGCCCTTGGAGGCGCTCACTCCTGAAAACATCGCTCTTGTGGAAGTAGAAATTATGGAAGACCGGCGCCTCAAAGTTATAGAAATGGCAGCAAGATTGACCTTTCTTAAACAACGGTCCTTGAGTTATTCATGAACATTAAACATGAATAAGGTTAGTGCAAGATGGGTGCCTAGACTTCTTTCCTCAGTCCAAAATCAGCAATGAGTCATCTGTTGTCAGGCATTTTTGGAGCTCTGCAGTGGCAACGAGAGAGAAGTTGTGTAAACCATTGTTACAGGAGAGGAAACTATGGCTCTCTATGATCCCTTATCCAAAAGAGAATCAATGGCGTGGCGTAAACCTGGCGAAGCCCCGCCTCTAAAGGCCAAGGCCACTCAGTCAACCAAGAAGATCGTGGACACAATCTTTTGTGACTGTGAAGGAATTCTCTTGATTGACTTCAAGGAGATGAACACCACAGTAAATGGGGAGTACTATGCTGCTCTACTGCACAGACTACGTGCTTCCATCAAAGAGAAAAGGCGAGGAAAACTGAGAGGTGGTGTGTTATTGGGAAGACAGCCTTCCAGACTATCTTAAGATGATTATTTCGAAATCATGAACACGTTTGTATTATATCATTGAATGTGCTGAGCCATTGTCATTTTAAGCATTTGCACTCTGGATAGGCAATTACTGCTTGGGACCGACTAATGGACGAATATAACGAAGATGGCGCATTCTCTTTGGATGCATTTAGACATTGTTATATAGAAATAATATGATGACAGGGTAAAGCACTAGAGGCAAGAGGAGAGAGAAATATAGAAGGATGAAGAGAACGTGGAGAATACACCTAAAGCTAATTTCTGATGGCAGTACCAAGACACTTTTAATTATATACGAGGGGTATACGAGTATAACGGTACAAATTAATAAATTCATACAGACCACGTCAAAGAGGGTCAATAAAAATCGTGAACAAATACATATGGACCATTACAAACCAAAAATAACACATCACTTGAAAATAAACAACAGAACTTATCAGGAAACTATTTTGGAAGTAAACTATCTAATAAATGTATTTGGAGCACATCTACTATGTTGAAAAATCATTATTGGTTATTTAGTAATAATTACTTTTCTTCTTTTTAATTCTCTTTTCGAGAATTTCCATGCCTGTTTCGCTTTCCACTCATCCAATTTTGAGCGTCTTGCTTGGTCTAGTCCTTGGAAAAACAGAGTTTTACCATCTTTCTACATGTTATTTCCATATTTTCTATGATAATTGCTGTCTAAAACTATGCTCCTCAATTTCAATTGTGATCATATAAGTGTCAAAAGTGCGGCTCTTAGGTACATTCCTTTCATAAATTTTTCTTCCTCAAACTGCATGTACTTTCAATTCTGCGTTATAAATATTTAAGCTTACAATAGTTTTTGGATAGAGTTGATTTATGAATGATTTTAAACTATGTTATTATTAATTATAATTTTAAATAGTTAAATGCTCTAATCTTGAAAGGTACATTATCCTTAGATTATAAGCATTATTGTTGTTGTTGTTTTAAAGCAAAATTTATTTTGAATGGGGCGCTTACAGATCGCCGCAAGATGGTTTTAATTGCGAACACTAATCATTGTTTCTGCTTAGAAAAGCATTGTCTTAAAAGGGATGGAAGGTTTCTTTGCTGGAGGTAGATAGAACAAAGCTGTGTTATTATCGTGAAATTTTAAAGACTGTGAGAACAGACCAAGTGTTGCAATCGATAGCGGTTGAATCATTTTTCAAATCTATTGTATATAAAAATGTACTCTTCCACAAAAGGTCACAGTTCATTTCATTCATTTACCTGACATGTAAAGTAAATGACAGTGCAAGAGAGGTTTTCATCCCGATTGTTCTTCAAGTTATTAATTACCATATGTGTCTAATGAACAGCATTATCAAATGCCATTGTTTACATTATTCTATAGGATGCAGTTTGAATTTTGCAAAAGAAAAAAAAACACTTTCTCAAGAAATTTAGCCCAATAGAGCCAAGATGTGGGGTTACCTAATATTTTTAACTTGAAAAGGAGAAAAGTTCAATCTGTGAATGATAGTGAGAAAGCTACAAGACAGTTGATGATGTCTTTGACATTGTGAATTGTTTTGAAGAATGAATACAAGCAGTAGCAGAAGTGATATCCATTTACAATTTTGCGCACCGGAGTCCTGCTGATTACACTACTCCAAATGATGAAGGTGAAGATGGGAATGAGAGCGAAGATGAAGCAACGGCGGAATGAATGACGGAAAACTGAAGGACCGAAGAAAACCTACATAGACACACTAATCATCACCAAATCCCACTTACAGCCACTGGGATCAAATCCAGGATGCATTGGTGAGAGGCGAATCATGCCACGGCCTTGCCCTAAACACAATGTTAAGTTGATTTAGAGAAATGAAACTAACTTTTCATTTAAATATTACAAATGCAATTACACACATTTATTATTTATAGGTTACTAAACCTGTACTAACACTTTAAAGTAGGGGACTTTTTTAATTCACAAAAGAAACATTTTGATCTGTAAATTAATCACTTAATTGAAAACACATACTGAATAGATTTTGCGAAAACAGACCTCCATCCAGATCCAAATATTTCAACACTACCAAGAGAATGTACATTTTCATTAAATACATATTTCTAAAGAAGAAATATGGTTTTATTTAATGTCCACTAAAGCATGACTTTACTACTAGCCGTAATATAAATATACATTCACAGTCAGTCACATTAGGACATATATAGAAGTTATTTTAATGTGTCAAATAATTATACTTTTCCTGTCTCTATTTAATATTAAGAATGTTAAAGTGTTCTTAGAAAATAGGTATGTAAAAAGGAATATTATTCTGTTCAAGTAAATTTAAAGGAACTGTATAATTTTATTATAATACATTGCAAATTTTGAACTTATTTAGTGTCTATTTTAATTTTTAGGTATTAAAAAGTAATTATAACTTATTTTATTATTATTCAATATTTTAAAATAAATATAAAATCTTAACTTACACATCATCGTAGCAATAGTACAAGTTTATAAATGGCTAAATAAATTAAAACTAAACCAAATACTTGAGTAAAAGTGCACGGTCCAAATAGGAGTGTTTTGAAGACTAAAATATGCTACTAGTTTTAAACAGTACTTAATGGCTGAATATCCCCGGTACAGACTGCTCTATGTGATATACCTAAATAATACGATGTAAGACAATGCTGTTAAATATAAATCTGAGAGATGTTTTAATTATTGTTCTCGTGCATATCATATGATCACCTCGAATATAACAGTACTCAGTTGTTCTTTTCTGCCCGCGTTATCACAACAAACTACACAAATGTGAAAAGGTTAGCATATAAAATAAAAATAATATATTTTATGTGGATAACACAAATGACTGAGTAACGTTTGCAAAAAGCCAGTAAGTTAGAGCGGCAGTTCGATTCGTGGTACGAATACAGTAATTTAGTATTTGAAACCACACCGCGGTTTAAGTATACCCGAGGACGGTGAACTTGATTACATTACCACACCGGAACACAAAACAAAAGCCTCCTAGTTGGTAGAAAGCTGATTCAAAATTAGGCTATCTTCCCATATTACAGTTATAGGCATAGTTTGCTTCCCGAGTGCCACCTTCTTCCAGGCACATTCTTGGAGATCCCTCGATCCCACAGCTTTTTAGATTTCGTTTTCGACCCGCCTCCCTTTTTGTTACCCGCTTGATTTCAGTCGAATACTTTTTTGGTCATCTATAGTCCTTCATTACCTGAGTATGCTCAAATCAATTTATTTATTTATATTGTTAAATGTAATCTGCAATTACGTCTTCCACATTCACCTTCTGTACTTCCTCTAATGTTGAGATTTGAGAATCAGTTCTAAGGCTTTAAAATATTTTTTTCCGCATACAAATATGGAACGTCCTGTTTTATGTATTGTTGACTTTCCTGCGTTTATATGCAAAAGTGAACTTTGCCGCGCAAAATCGTCATACCAACACAACTGTTTATATAAGAAACTTATAACCCTACTTTATTTTCTTCCCAATTCATATTAGTTTTGGAAGCTAATAGAACTTTATTAGCACTCTTTCATACAACTGCTCCTAATCAGCTTGAAAACGTCTATTAAAATTATCAAAGGAAGGTCGTTTTCTGAATCAGATATTTTCATTTGAATTTGCTGTCTTACTTATTACAGTCATGGTTATTGTTTTATGTATAACGTTACATCATCATGTCATATTATGAACAATTTTTGCTTTAAATTTATTTTAACAATTTTAACTAATCAGAGTACAGTTTCAGTGAGTATAATCACTGTCTTGTCTCGTTACGAAAGTATTTTTCGTTTCGTAAATATCTCACTCGTTAGAAAAAGCATTCCTTTCCGTGCTAGACACCAAAATAATTATTTATTTTAACAATAAAACTTTAAACAAATCATGCATTAATAAATGAAAAACTTCAAAAACAAAATTCACTTAATAAATGTTAGGATCCAAGTTTCCGAGCTGTGTGCATATACACTTTAAGATTTTGTTTTATAGATGAATATTTTATTCCACTTAATGGAATACAACTGCCCTGAATAATAATTGTGTAGTTTACATCTACTTTTCTGCCTTATATCTTGAGAAGAATCTTTTGTAATTACTTAACATTTTCCACAAAATTTAATTATTCCATTTTCAATTTCAAATATTCAATACTCGATCTTTCTTTTATGCTGATTTTAACATTTTGACATTGTTCTTTAAGCTTAACAACATATATTGTATTTAGTATAGTATTTATTTCTAGATAATGACACATTATCTGCTAAACCGCCACGGGTGGCCAAGGCCGTTAAGGTGCGAACTGTGAGTGGGAGTTCTGGGGTTCGAATCCCGCCAGGACCGTCCCTCCTGATTGAGATTTTTTCCACGTTTTCCTCAGTCCTCATTAATGGCAAATGATGGGAAGGTACCCTAAACTTTGACCTGGAACGTTTCCTTCCTTTAAAAAAAATTCTTTCCCAATATATCCTTTCATCTCATGTATCATCAGTGTCCACCGCCTGTGGTGCCTCAGTAGTAAAAATGGGCGCTAAACATTAAAGGAAAAAAATTCTGCTAGTATTTTCATGCGCTGAAATTTATATTTCTGTAATTACACGGCCGTGTTTACACACACACGTATGCTTCAGTGTATGTAGCAGTCGTTGTGTATTTCTTTCTTTATAAAAAATCTTTGATATAATTGGTTTTGTGCCAGATTGTTACAAGGTTCTTTATTACCAGCTCTCTTTTGATCTGCTATATGTGCATAAGCAAATCTCACTTTATGTAATTTAAGCCTACTGCTAGTTCTTTTAATTTGTAATCCTTTCTCTATTTCTTTTACGTTTGTGTCTGATGCCTACTCAAAAGATACGACTCTATTTTGGAGCGCTTCCCGGGAGAACCCCAGCGTTGTCTACGTTACAACGTTTACAAAAATTGAGAAACTGGCTAATATCCCCAGAGAACCTTACTGCTCCTTCAAAAGATCCATGTGCTTTTATACCAAACTGTAATTTACTTTACGATCATATGAGTGAACTTTTAGCGCAAGATGTCTCTACTTGGCATTGCAAAAGGATGAACAACGCATGCTATTTTTCGTGAAACAATCACGCCAGACACTATATCACATTGTATTGTGTTCAGTTAAAATGAAACTTGCTAATGTGTTTTAATCAAAGCTAAAAATTGCTTAATGTTCTAAAATTACTTAATGTTTCCTTAAGATTCATACTTAATTGAGAATAGCAGGACATCCACTCTTAAATTCACAAAATTGCTGCTAAATTTCAGGCTATGATGTGAACAGTTGCAAAAAATATAAATTTAAGTGATGCATTCTATTTCGTTACTTTGCAAAAATCTTGGAACCACATGCTTTGTGATTACTTAACTACTATCGTCACATGTTCTTATTGTTATGAACTGAATGTTATGCAAAATGGTATGTTTTATCATGCTGCTCATGGCATGGTTTTGTTTTGAACCCTATAATTGTAAATAAAATGTACACGTGAAATGAGGCATATTAATATGTCTTAATGTTATAAGTATATGTAGGATTTTAATGGTAGTATTTTTTATGAAAATGTTCATTTATTGATTTTACTTTTGTTTCCCCCACCTGTATTAATTACCCTAATAACCATACACCACAGATAATGGAAGAATATATCATAGAAATACTTTATTAAGCTCGTAAACGTCATGGTTCGTAATTTTGAAACTTACATATTAAGCAACATATTGACTGAAAGTATAGGAAACCAAGTTACCTTTAATATTTCCCTTGCTGATTTTAAAATTAACTTTATTCACAATTTTCTATTGCTATAATTTTCTTACCTCCTTTTACTTTTTGCTTTCATTGCTTTAATTGCTAACCTCGATATTTTATATCTTTTAATCCACTACATTATATTTCGATTCCTTTAACTCAATTATTCTGTTTGTATAGGTATGTTTATGTTATCCTCACCTCTATATTCTTTCATGTCTATTGCAGTTTTTAGCAATTTCACTTTTTTTATAACACATTTAATTTTACTGTCATTTTTGCGCCTTGTGCAAGATACTCAACCTTATAGAAATCTAAAAGTCGCAATCGTTCTCAAGCTTTCAATAATGGATCATAAAAGTAAAATACACCGCCACTGTAGCCTAGTAGTAGCGTTTGGAACTACTAATCCGAAGATTCTGTGTTTAATCTAGCTGCCTGGTTAAGTTTTTTTTTTCGGGTTTTTTCCTTGCCCTGAGAAAGTGATAGCTTTAAGGTGCCAAGTACTCCAAGCTCTTTTGCGCCATCATTAATTCATTTTATCCCTACAGACTTACACCTACAGTATTCCGTTCAAAATCTACAAATGTCGCAAGAAGGCCCAAAGCGACAATAAATAAAACATTAAAGAAACAATAAAATAATTTGTACAACAAATTCCGAAAACTATTTTAATTAATAGATTCTTCCTAAATAAAATGTGTATTAATAAACTCGTTCATATGGAACCATTAATCACCACAAATGACCCTGATTCTGTCATTCCATTACAAATGAAAGTTTGGAGAAGAAGAAACTTGGGTTTGTTCGAAAACCGCTGCCTCAGCTTCTCAAGAGCAAACAAGACGTGGGAGTGTAAGAAAAAAACAGGAGATCTAGCCACAGACTTGCGTTGAGCGATGGCCAAGGCGTTTCTTCTATAAACATGCTTAATTTCTTAGCTAAAGATTATCCGTTTCACCAGCAAGGAAAGCGTTTAAAGTGTTCTTAAAGATATGTAATTGTTAATAAAATATTTCAACCTTAAAAATCCACTTGTATAAATAAAGTTTCTCTCCATATTCCACCATAAGTTAGGAGGATTGGTTTATGCAAAATATGTTCACTGAGGCATTGATGATGATTTCTTGTGTGTTCTTAACCCTTTCAGTATGACCAGCTATGGGTAAATATAAGCATTGTATCTGAAAGTCAAATCTTCTGCAATATTCGACAAGTAAGGTCAATACATTACTATTTATAAATATGTGTGGGAAAGGAAAAGGATTACTAGAAACCAAAAACCTTTTTAAATAACAGAACAAATAAAATAATAAAATAGATAGTTAGAATTAAAAATTAGATAAAAATTCCTCCACATAAAACACGTAATTTTTTGTATAACTGAGCATCTTTCGTATGCAAGTAAAGCAACAATTGAAGGTTTACTAGTGGATATATACGGGGTGGCGAAAAAGTCACTATCTACTTAATGTCAACGTACACTAGCTGCAACGATGTTCTACAGCGATTGCAGCTAATGATTTATTTTCTATGCATAAATTGCTTTTCTTCTGCATATTATCTTTGATATTCCTATGGCTTTAGCATGAAAAACTTCCTTGATGTATCCCACACATGAATAGTATATTACAGTAGAGCGCCGTCATGTAGCAAATATAGAAATAAAATAAAAAACATAACACATCTGTAGTGCTGGAACCACGAACGTTATCATTTCTAAATTAGTCTCTCCAGCTACCATACCATCGTTTATAGGTATTCTCTGGCATGAGATTGCATCCCAAAATGGGCTTGTAAAGGTTGTCTAGTGGAGTCAACTCTGAAGACAGTGTTGTGGTTCTTATCATGCTAATTGTGCACAAACTATTTCAAATTGGTTTCGTCACTCCAAATAATCTTCGAAAATAAATCTGGTTTACTTTGTTGATATCATTCAACATAGTTAACAAATATTTAGCCTGCAATCAGAATCGTATTCCAATAGACATTGTATCAGAACTTTGATCTCGTTGAACTGATATTTAAATGGTTGTTCCATTGCCACTCTGCGTGCTAATTTTTTATACTCTGCACTACTGCTTGCAAGTCCGTATGTGCCTTGTCTTTACTGGTAGCAATAATGGACTGAAAATTCATGACAGAATCTTGTTCCTCAAAAGAAGAACGTTGTGAAATGTTTTAGGAGCGGTGACAGAGAACGATCATTCCATTTGTTAATAAGTACATTAAAATTGCCCATTGTCATTATGAATCTGCTTGCGCCACTCTCCACAACGTTCAATACTCACTTCGCTTACAAGTATGTATGTATTGCATATTTTTTGTGTCAACTTCGTGTTCCGTTTTTATTATACAGAGCACTTAGTTCTTGACAACTAGCAACGCTATTAAGCGAGTGTTAACAATTTTTTTCATAATTGAGCATTTACTGACTGTTAATACGTGCGTACCTTTACAAGAATCTGTGTAATTTTTAATAATTAGTCTATTCACAAAACAGCATTTCTTCATTTTTGATTGTTACCTCATTAACGGTGTTTAGCTATTGACAGAGGGCTTCCTGGTTATTTTCTGCCTTGTGACTCCTAGATTCACTTTTATTATATGAGTACTCCTAATTAAACATATTACTTGCTACCCATTGAGATAAACTGTAAAAGATTGTATATTATTCACATCAACTACTGCATTCATTGTAAACTTTTCATCTCCTAAAAATAAATATCAATAAAATGTATTGATTCAAATGTACGGTTAACCGTTAACTTAGTGGGGATAGAGTAGCACATCATAGCAGTTCTCAGACTAAGGAAATGATGGATGATGTTCACCGACTAAAATGGGTTGAGAATTTGCCCTTTCTACGAGGAAGGGAAATCATCGATACATATACTGGCCGAATGTAAAGGTATGGAAAAAAGAAGAGAAAAGTATCTATACCATGACCTTTGAGCGAATCCATCAGAGGAAGATTGTCAATGCTGGGCTCTATTGGCGTGCAAAGAAGAGGAGAGAATTGGTAAATTTATTATGAAAGTGCAGGGTTTGAAAAGACTCAGACAGGTCAGGGGGAACAAAAGAAGTAAATTAAGTTCTGTGCTTTGTGTGTGTGTGTGTGTGTGTGTGTGTGTGTGTGTGTGTGTGTGTCATTGCTACCATGATTGCATTTATTTTATTTTTATCCTGTTTAATTTATTGTTACATTTTAAATACTATTTTTTATATTTTAGTCTGCAATGTCTTATATTTTTTTCCCAATATTTTGTATTAAATCAAGCATTTCTAGTGTAATTTAAAAGCACGTGCGCCTGAAGAAGGTTTATTATAATGGTGCTACTGGAATAAATGCAGTTCTAATATTAGCTAAAAATGAGCTAGTTTAGGGGTATCAGGATTGAAATTTGATCAGAGAATAGAGTGGCTAGTATAACTAAAGTGTAAAGCATTGACACGTAGGCGTTGGGGAAAATGTACTCATAGCATCATTAAGTACTTTGTTATGATTGACAAGGTATCACTTTCCTTTCTGCATACTGCTGGTAAATGACAATTTATTTATTATTTGTTTCCGATTTTTTCCACGTCTATTGCTTACGGTGTTTCCAGAACTGTAATACCACTAATCCTAAACAACTGGCCTGATTTCATTTTCGCAACATTATGAGCACACGTGCAACAGGTTCAGAAATTAATCGCATCGTTTGCATGTCGCTCCTAGGGAGATTGGTAAGGTCCGGTTCACCTGATTTGTTGTCATGTTACTTGAATGTTAATGGAGATGGTGAGAACATAGTGAAGACGCTGTAGTAGGCATACAACTGAAGATGCCCTGAGGAAGGCAAGAATAGAACTTTTTGACCTCGACTTCTCGTGAAGCCGCTAGTCTAATAACATGGTTCGCCAAACCTGTTTGTTTCCCGGTAATGTTTCTCTCTCTACGGGAGTGTGTTGTATGGAAGTCCCACAAAACTTCCTTTCTCGTTTACGTAATTTCTAACGAGTATGCCTTTATTTTTATTCTACATATAAATAAAAATTAACAACACGTTGGTACATATTTAAAATAAATATTACTTAATTCAATGCAATAATTTATGCTGATGAATAGTTTTTAATAGTATTTAACGCCCTTTTTAACTACCGAGGCATCACAGGCGACGGACACTGGTGACATATGAGACGAAATGATAAATTGGCAAATGATTTTTTAAGGAAGGAAGCGTTCCAAGCCTAAGTTTAGGGTATCTACATTTTCAATTTATGAGGACTGAGGAAAACCTGAAATAAACCTTAATCAAGAAGGGCCGTCCTAGTGGGAATCAAACCCTGATCTGCCGCTCATGAGTCCGCTCCTAAACGACCTCGGTCACCCGTGGCGTCGAATAAATGTTAGTATTTATATTAGAATAAATTCTAATATAAATACATCTAAACATTAACCATAAACTATTTAAAGAATAGGTCGTTAAATGTATCACTCTCTAAAACATAAAAATACTTTCCGAAAAATAGAGATGGTAATGTGTGTTGTCCTTAAAATTTAAAAATGCATTTTCAAGTCATTTGAAAGTAACCTGGTACATCTATAGCTATAAAAAGTTGTTAAATACAATAAATAGTTACATATTGTAAGCACTAGTATGGTGTTTTTGAGACTTGTTTTTAAAACGTTGACAATGACTTATTGTAAATCGGGATTTCCCATTCGTGAAGTAGGTTTGAAGGCATTCAAAGATAAATTTTTAACCCATCAACACTGACTTATCACCAACTAATTTCAATTTCTTTATTATCATATAACAAAGGCAACAGGCTCCCTATCTCAATTTGCTTGTCTAAGATCCCTTTACAATCTCTAAACTATTTCGATGTAGTTCATTAAATCCGGCAAATGTAAAACACTTTGTGTTTTGCTTACAGATCGCAAACCACACACAACGACCAGGCAACTAGAATACTGATCTATTAAAAACCAACCATCTTATGCCAGTTAGGATCAAAACGATATCAATAAAAATATGGGAATGAAGTCCCAACTTGAACCCCATGGCCAGTATTGTGTGTTGGATAAGGGAACAGTGCCAATGAATGAAATTAAATCTACTCCAGAACCACTAGCCCCGCTTCACCAATGCTTTCCGCAGTCAAGCTGCCGAGGACAGTTGTAATATCTTTTTGTTTTCATTTCTGGCGTTACATGCGTATTTTAAACACTGGCGAGCTTATAAACACATTTTTGTAGTGAAGTAGAAATGTTTACATCATGCCACTCAGCCAGAGGGTGTTTGTACACATAAACATATGTTTTTAAACGACTGGTCATGAGCTTAGAGAAATTAGGCCGTTATTATGCCCATATCTAGTTTTGCACTCGAGCTCAAATGACACGACGTTTTATAATTTCGTAGTGAAATAGCTGCAGTTTTTTATAATTACAATCCCAATCTTTAGCTATAAAATAAAAATTGCAATAGACAATGAAAATAAAAATAGAAAAAATAATAGAGAAGCATAAAATGAATTTTAAATACTAGAATAGCTAACATAAAGCATGAATGGGAAGAAGACATTAATTGTTACGATCTCATTGAGAAATAAAAGAATAAAATTAAACATAGTTCAAAGATAAATAAAAAGATAAATAAATAAATAAATTTACTATACTCCTCTGGCCACCGCTATCTGGCGTAATTTGATGACTGATTTAAAAATACTAAAGAGATTATGATGATTGATTGATTTTTTTTTTTTTTTTTTTTATTTACGGACGCTCTTTAACATCTGAAATCATCAGCGTCCCATTCTATTCAGGGCGTGAAACGGCCGACAAATTTTGCTCAGAGGCCTCTTCTTTCAGGCTATTGAGATGATGATAATCTAAGGGATGAAAATAAGAACCATAACAATTACAGAATGTTAGGGTTGATTTAAGTTATTAGTATATAAAGAACGACGGACAGAGACGGAGATCGAGATCGCTAAGTCAAGGACTGGTGAACTGGAGATCTGCGGTTCAAATCCCCCCAGAATCGCTCTCACTGACTGAGATTTCTCCGTGTTTACCTCAATTCTTACCAATGCCGGGAAGATTTTCTAAAGTCCTGGAGAGTCCCCCCCCTCCAACTGAATACTTTCCAAGTTTCATTTCATCTATGTCGTCGTCTATAATGCCGCAATATAGAAACGGGCATTAAATACTATCCGAAAGAAAAAGAAGAATGATTACTTTTGTTATTACTGTTAATACTCTATTATGTTGGTTCTAACTACAAACACATCTAACTGTGTCTATTTTAGCTTAACTATTATTATGTTATTTATTTTCCCTGGCAGAGTTAAGCATTCTCTTTCCTCCATCAGGTTATAATAACGAATACATCTAATAAATGAATGAATTGACTATATTGGTAAAATTTTTGAATGATTTATTTATGGACGCTCTTCAACAGCTCAGGTCATCAGCGTCTCATTCAACTCAGGGCGTGAAACGGCCGAAAAATGTTGCTCAGAGGCCTCTCTTTCAGGCTTGAGGTTCTTTTTCGTGCCGTAAATGTACGACACGGGACCCACGGCTTTACTTCCCTTCCGAAGGAAGCCATATTTAGGATTTTTACGCACCGAGAAAATCCATCGGTCCTGGCCGAGTTCGAACCAGCGATCTTGGGTTTAGGAGGCAAGTATGGTAACCACTACACCACCAGGACCGACTACATTGGTAAAAGACAAGATGATGATACATATATAAGTTAATAAGAAAGATAATATAGACAACACTAACAAATATTAAATGACAAGAAATACAGTGAAAGCAAAACAAATATTAATACG
This sequence comes from Metallyticus violacea, assembly GCA_030762175.1. Lineage (NCBI taxonomy): Eukaryota > Metazoa > Arthropoda > Insecta > Mantodea > Metallyticidae > Metallyticus > Metallyticus violacea. Next base: position 110,894,579 of record CM060832.1, read on the forward strand.
AGTAATAAGTAAAAATAATCTAAATATATACAGCAAGGTCAAAATAAATCAGAAATATATTAAGTATACAAGAGATACTGGCAGATTCTACAGTTGAGCATGAATATAAAATAATAATTAGCATTAACAAAATTAAAATGAGGCGCCTGAAGTTTATTACTAATGAAATTTCTAAATACTCATAAGTGGTTTTAAAGATAGTTAGACCTTGACAGTTACCCCTGATACCATGCAATATGAATTCTAAGACTGAGCAGTGGCTACTGAGAATAAAACTGAGTACAGAGATTTCTGGTGATCTGTTACCCTCATTCAAACATTTTTTTGTTTTTTTTTTTTTTTTTTGTTATGTTTCATTCATTGTAGCTTTAACTGCATTGGTCTTCTCGCAACGTCTATAGATGGTGGACTGAATATTACAGGTGTGAGTCTGTAGGGATGAATGGAATGAAATATATTAATGATGGCGCAAATGATCTAGGAGTCCTTGGTAAGAAAAAACTCCGAAAAAAACTTAGACAGCTGAATTGACTGGGATTAAAACCCTAGACCTTGAATAAGTAGTCGCAAATGCTACCACTAAACCACGGAGGAGATCTACCTTCAAACTTCTGATCTCATTTAATTAGATTACTCCAATTGTCATCTTCTTTTCTTCCCGTTTGTAACCCATTCTTTTTAGTGACTTGCTTTCATCCTGAAGGTTCCAAAGCATTTATTTTGCACGAACTGTAAAAATCGAATATCTGGCAATCGCTTTAAAATTAACATATAAACTAACTGTTTAAGTTAGTTAGAACAATTATAGCTCGGTTCGTCTAGTTTGTTGACAGATACTCCTGTTTCCTCGGACAGGGAATTTACTGCAGTGTTCACATTTGATAGCGAACAACGGCTTCCACCGAACAACAGGAGACTGGATTCCTATGCGCGGCCGAAAAGGGCATGTTATTTACTGATAGTATCTTCCTGTATATGACCGCCCGTACCTCCATGAAATGCTGCTGTCCGAATATCGCATCATTACACGCTGCTCCTGTTGGTTTAGCTTGCCCGCATCACCCTCAGGTCAGATAGAAGAAACTTCATGAGTTTCCGGCCCACGCACTAAGTGACAATTTTAATGACTTTGCCAAATGTTTATTGTACGTTGCGCATTATGTATTTAAAGTAAGCTTTTGCAAAAACGACCTACTCCAATGTACATGCTAAATGCTTAAGAAATGACAAAACACAGTTTCATAATGTCCTGCATAATCAGTTTTGTGTGTTTATAGTGGGACAAAATTATATTTATTTAATTGTTTTAAAAGAGAAAACTAACAATATAAATAAAAATGAATGGTAGTAATTATCTAATATGCATATAAGTAAAAGTAACCGAGATAAAATAATTTCACTATTAAATTAATTAGTTTTATTTGTTCAAAATATTTAAGAAATTTTCATTCAAGAATTATATTTTATTGTAAAATAAAATATAACTGTTATAGTTTCCAATTTAAATTATTAAATTAAAGGATTAATAAAAAGCTTTTCGTTAGACTTACACTCTGAACTAAACCATTATTAGTGTTAGGCAAACCAATAATGACTTTCTTCTGAAATGAAATACGTAATAAACTTAACAATATATGCTGTTGCTCATAATGACTACACAGAATAGAATACCATAATAGTTAATACCAAAATTATATTGCTCAGAAACAAAAATATGTAAAATACTTGCTGTAGTAAAAGCATTAAAATAAATAGTTTCTTTTTTGAATAGTGTTTTTGCTACCGAGGCACCACAGGCGGTGGACACTGTTTATACATGAGATGAAATGATATATTGGGAAAGGAGTTCTTTTTAGGGAGGAAACGTTGCAGGCCTAAGTTTAGGGTACCTCCCCGGCATTTGCCATTTATGAGAACTGATGAAAACCTAGAGAAAACCTCAGTCAGGGAGGACGGTCCTGGTGACATTCGAATCCCAGACCTCCCGCTCCCGCGCCTTAACGAATTCGGTCACCCGGGGCGGTATGTTTTACTACATCTTGTCATATATAGTTGGTTCTATTGTTTGCCAGGCTGGAATGTAACGACATAAAAACATTCAAATTTTAGGTTGCATTGCACTTTATGCTTAAAACATGACGTGTTACAAAATCACTTACGAGTGTATAGCGCCAAATGTCAACATATGGCACTTCTTTTGAAAATAATTTTTCCTTAATTCATATATTTCTTGTGTGTTAACCTGAAATAAATGACAACATATTCTCCAAAATCCGATATTTCGTGGTTTAAAAGTAAATTTAAATATACCTTTATCGACATATATTTCTTCAAGTTATTTCCAGAATCCGACACATGTATTCATTTCCAAAATTCAACAATTATAGTATCGGATCTGATGTGGTTTTGCAAAACATGTTTCAATATATTTATTTATTAATGTATAAATAACGATTTAACATAATGGCAAATTTGAGAGCAGAAGATTAGGAGGCAAGCACTTTATGAATTCTCAGAAGACAAGAAAATAATAAACTGAACTAAAAGTATGACCATCTGAAAAATTTACTGCACCAAAATTTACAAGACCGCGCTAAATGTTATTCTATCGCGCGCGCGTGTGTTACAATAACGTAGAATCATTTAAGGAAGCATCAAACAAAACAGAACACTTTTATGTATAAGCAGCTAGAATTGTCTTGCCCCGAAATGTCTAATAAAATTGCTTCCTCGACTATGTACATACCCATATTGGCCTTTCCTAACCACATTTATCTGGTTCCCGATGGTTGCGGATGTCAGAATAAAAAATATGTAAACGATTGGAATTGTTTGATATTGTTGTATAATGATTTCCAAAAGTACATTCAGTAACAGAAATGTTTCCCGCTGCGTACCACTATTTCATTCCTTCTGATAGGATTTTTGGAAGGTCTAAGAAGGCAACAACATTACGAGAAACCATGTAAATGCAAAAGATTAGAGAAAAAATGTGAAACATTTCTGGAGTTGGTCATTATGACTGAAAAAATCCATTCAATTTACTTTCAGGATCATGGCACTTCGAACTTCAGTCTTGCAAAAGAATTATTTTTAAAAAAGAAAAATCGTCGATTCCTCTTAGCGGAGAGCATAATTCCATGAATGATCCGAGTTCATAGAGATAAGAAAGGAAAGATATTAAGATATTTTAATAAAATCCAGTTTTCATATAGTACCACAGTGAAACAAGAAATATTAAAGATTTTGTTAAATTCTTGAAAAGTACTAGTGGGAAAGAATGGAAAGAATAAGAAGCACCTTCAATATTACAAGTTATGGATGAAGAAAGCAATAAAGAAGACAGTCTCATTTATGAGCCACTAGAAGAGAAAAAAAGAAAATTATTTCAGGATTTAATTTTTATGTTAAAAAACGTTTAGTTGCTAATTGGCTGGTTCTTTACCTTATATTCGCATTTTTCATTTTATTTTTATGAATTGAATAGTTACGTATTTTCTGTTATTAATAACTTACTTATTAATTAATTTAAATATTATGTAAATAATGCTGTAATATCTTTCTCATAAAATTCCAAATAAATTCCAAAATTCGACATATGAAAAATATTCCTCTCAAAACATCATTTTCATTTAATTTATTTCAAAAACTCGACGTTTTACATTTTATAATGCCTAAAGATCAGGAACATACCTCAGCAAAATTCTCTTGGTTTTGCTTACAAGCATGTAACATATAAGAATACCGTTATTTATGTACTCTTCCAATTTCAAACAATGGTGCAACTATTTCCATAATATCACATTAAAGCAAAATCTGTAAATTGGCGGTTTAGCTTATTCATTATTTGTTTACTTGATCACACGTTTTGTGTTTGCCCTGAATAAACTGTGGGGGTTTCTTTGTCAAACATGGTAATAGTGGGGTCAATACAACATGAACAACCAAACATGTACAAATATTTAACACTTTAATTTAAAATACTGGAAATCGTTCTATTTATCCAAACTTAAATTCTCATCTCCGTTCTAAAAGTAAAGGAAATAAATAAAATTTGTAATAGTGTAACAAACTAGAGCAAACTACAAGGGGAAATTTAAGGATTGCCGCAGGGTTAAAAGAAAAATCATAAATTCTGTTTTAAAGAATTCAATGTTCATGCTATAAGTTATTGATTGATGTAAATGCAACTTGCAATTTACAAAACAGATACGACAGTAGGCGATCAGAAAAGCATATAATGACAATGAAAAGCTAACATGAACTATGACATGACGAAATAAATATATCACAATAATCCATGAAACGGTTTTAAAATAATCTCATATAATTAGATTTGAAACAGCACAAATACAGGGGAAATGGATTAAAATAGGTAGAAAAAAACTTGAGTATAGGCAACGAAGCACCACAAATAACAAACATTCACAAAGATAGGCCAACATTAACCCAGATAGGCATAGACCAGGTAAAAACATAAACTATGCTAAGTGATCTAAGTTGCAAAATCAACACACACATCCCAAAATGCAATGATAGCTCTCCATAGATATCCGTCGAAACCAAATACGAGTAGGTATACTAAAGCATTCGAAGTAACGTGGAAACAAGCAGCAATAATGTAAACCTTTAGCCTTAGCATCTCATTGTCATTTTAGTAATACAATAGTACGATACGATGCTTTTAAAATGCGGTTACTAAATACTACGAAATCTTAGTTTTAAAATGAAGACATTTACAAAATATACATACTAAACGTAGAAGCATTTCAAACATCCAAATTAAACATTAAATATGCATTTTTGTTATTTATTATAACTTTGCACTGATTATCTGTTAATTCCGTAGATGTAAGTCTGTAAATGAAATGAAACGAATTAATGAGCTCGGAGTCCTCGACGCTTTAACTCTATGTGGTATTAACCTTCTGAGGAGCGAAAAAATTCCGAAAAAAAAAATCCTTACCTAGACAGCTTGACATGACCGAGAATCGAACCAGGACCTTCGGATTAGTCATCGCAAAAGCTAGCACTAGACTATGGAGACGGCCTTCTGGATTCTTGTAACGTGTAAAAAGTAAGTTTTGCATATTTAACAGCGAATAAATAAAAATACATACACACCAGTATTGCAGTCAAAATATATATATATATATATATATATATATATATAAAAAAGAAAAAAAAAACCATGTTCATTGCAGATGCTCTTGGTATTTGCAGATATAGGTATGGGTACAAAGATGCTTTGAAAATCTTATATTGTTCAGTTTTAATTTTCAACGTTAATATATCAATGCTTTTATAAGTTAACAATAAATTCAATTGTTAATTGATGCATTAGAATAGTGTGTTTATGCATATTAACCAGTAAACATAATTCCTAGAACAAATGAACCACAAATTCCCAAATAGGAAATAAAGAAAACAAATAAGGAATAAAATAGGTTACAGGTATGTACGTTGTATTAATTAAAATTAGCTCCATAATATTAAATCTATTTAAATCTAAATTTAAAAATTGCTTACTTACGATAATACCAATTGCGGAACGATTTAAATACATTAATATAGCAGAAACAATGAATTCATGCGCAAAAAATGAAATAATAATAATAATAATAATAATAATAATAATAATGTGAAGAAGCGCATCCCAGTTTTATATGAAACAGATTAGATAAAGTAATAAATTATACAACTTGCAACTTCTACTAAACATATGCATATTGAAAGCAGTATATCGTATATTTATTCCTTTTTTAGAAATGTCCCCAGAATTAGTAGAAGTATGCCCAAAATTCTATCAGAAACGCACATGTTGATAAAAGTGGATGATGCAAACTTTGCAATTTCCTATCTATATTATAGAAAAAAATATACTAGTTTTTCATTTTTCCATTTGTATTCTATAAATGCAAATAAGGTAGCTAGATTGTCGAAACACATACGAAGAAAATCCTAATATTTTAAATTAAATGAAATTTAAAAAAAAAATATTTCTGCTTTAAACTGTTAATAAGTTTGCCATAAGGTAGCTTCTGGTTTTACATCATTGTTCTTTTGTCTTCTAACACTGTGCCGCGGCGAAGCGATAGATAATCAAGTCACAATCGAGCCCACGTTGTCAAGCTAGAAATACGTGCAGAATGCAATGTGGTACAGCTTTGTGTTTCGAATGCATTGAAGGTGTTTCTCCCAAGTTTTCAAGACTATTTTAGTAGAAATAGTTTCTATACCGTTATTTCTAAAAGATGAGCCATGACGTTCGCCTGAATTCAACAGTTTTTATTTCCTTCATTCCAAATATGCATCAATAAATAATGCGATATTGAGCGGAGTTTTGGGATACAAATCTAGGTTAAGTGAAAACAATACACCGTTTTTATGTGAAAGCTTTAAAACGTACATTATATTGGTTAATTCTTTGGGACCATTGTTTAATATTTCTTTCATGATCTATATATTGAATGGAATACTGTAAGAGAGTAAATAAGTAGCAAATGTTAATCATACACATTAATGTTTTAAGAGTTGTGTTGGATTTTAAAAGTGTTCTGTGAAATAAAAATTTATAAAAAAGGTAACATACTAGGATATTGTAGATAAAAACATAAAGGTTTGTATTTTTCTGAAAGTATTAGATAAAAATGATCTAGTCCTAACATTAAGTAACTCATTATTGAATAGTTGACGTTCTGCAAATAGACCTATTCAACCACTGCCACTCTCGTAGATAGTGGAAAAATCGAAAGCTAATTCGTTTGTGTTACCGAACAGATACTTATGATCATATTCATGTTGTGGATAAAATAACATAAATTGATTCTGTTCATCACATACAAAATCTCAGTAATCTGCATTAAGTGAGCATTAACCTGTGACAGGTTTTCCGTCTACATTCACAAACTTTGTCATACATTTTTATTATAGTTTTATCTTTTAAAGCATAGAGAATATACCAATTGGAATTAAGAGTCAGATAAGAAAACGGGATTCGGACCATCGATCTTTGTCTTATCGTGCCAATGTTCTTACCATCTAAGTTACTGTACCCTCCCCGATCATAACCGCAAATAGTCTCAGATGGAAGAGATTCGTGGTTCGGGCAAGGCACGGTAGCTCATATGGTAAGAGTATCAGCTCGTTAATCCAAAGATCCATGGTTCGTTGACCCTACCTGACTCTAGTTCCAAACTTTGTACAAACATATGGTTTGTGTAAAATTGTCATTTTTCAAATAAAAATATGCCACATTTAATAACTATTGTCTAAAATTGTTCATAAAATGATATGGATAACGCACCTTTTGTGTGAAATTATTAAAAAAATTGGAATGAAGTTTTTGTGAGTTCTTTAGAATTTAAATTAAGCAATATACTCTTTTAAAAAATAATAATGAAAAAGTTGAATCGTTTAAAATGATTAAATGTTTGATTTGATCCATAATCAAATATTGGATTGATTCATTTATTAATTCCCTTATCTACAGTAAACATTTAGATATATATAGTGATAAGTTGTTGCAAAAATTTGTAATGTGTTGAAATTATTTGTAAAAAATTTAAACAATGATATGCAATTAAACATGTATTTTGTATGGGATTGAAAAGACAAGAAAAGTCTTCTTATGTCTAAAAGTCATGAAATTAATTTTAAAAAATATGTGGTTTTCATATGAAAGTCTCTCTTGTATAAATTTCGCACCAGGTTTTTGTTATAAACGTTGTCCGCTTATGCGAGTCTTAGCTATTAAGCATGCCGCAGCCGATGGCGCCCTTGCTTCAACTCCGTATCCTAAACTTGTATAGCATTAATTTCATATAGTTCTTCTTATGTTAAAACTGTACGTTTTCCTAATGCGTCCATATTGCACTGAACCAGTAGATTCATATTTGTGCACAATAACGTGAATTTCAGCTCTAAGATATGAATTAGGAATGCGCTGATTAAATATTGCACGCACATGAAGAGCTGATTCGTGCTTGTACAATGTTTACACACAAAAGTGCGTTGCTCTAGAGTCAACTTCCTAAGACATTTGCAAATGAATGTATAATGCCGTGAGACAGGCAAAGAACGTTGAGAAAACAACGTTCAAGAACTTAACAAACAAGGTGAAGCGTGGTTGAATTAAGAGTAGCACTGCCTGTCATACCCATAGTAGCCAGACGTAAAGTACAGCGTGGACGGACAAGATTTATAACTAAAGCCCGATAAATTAATCATACTTTCATTATCCTAAATATCTATAACTTAATGTGCTCATATTTTCACATTTACATGCAGTTACCATATTCATTGTGTAAGCTTTAATGGTTATTATGAATGCCATATTATTCCATGCGTTTGTACCCTTAATGTGCAAATTATACTTTTTGTTAAAGCATTAGCTAAATATATAATAAACTCTTTTACACATTTACATTACAACAAGTATTCTGTACCGAATAGGCAGATCTAGACTTTCACTTTGTTTGAAAGCATTAACGTTGGCTTGGAGTGGTATTTCCACTTTAAAAGGCAGTCGAGTTCTTCTGCTCTCAATACCCAAAGTACCATGTGAACGAAATGCTTCTCTCTGTACGCATGAAACATATCCCCCTTTTCAGCTTCCTCCTTCCCTATCATTTAGCTTCGCACTCCCATTCTTGTTCAAGCAGTGCCTTCTTCTCTCTCCGTCGTTTTAAGTCCACATTTATTTCCTTTCTGATACCCTCCACTTTTACTGTCTATAGACTACCAATGTATTCCTCTCCTTCCGCGAAAATAACATCTCTTTGTTTATTTTCGTATCAAATTCTCGAGCACCAAACAGTACATTTTCTAAATTTAAGAGCAGTCTGTTTGTTTGCAAAGATCTGTTTAATGTGCCACTTCACTACATTGGGGATTGTTTTAAATATTTTTATTTTTAAATGTGTGATTTAAAAATATAAATTAGTGCTATAAGTACATTTTACACCTGTTTTTAAATTTTTTTCTTGTAATATTATGCAGTTATTACCGAGTTCCTCTGGGCGAAATAAATACGTATAGAAGTTTTAGTGAGGCCTTCTAAATTTTGGAGTATGTGACTTGAGTTCAGTTTTGTATAATTTTAGGAACTTGCTATGGAAATGCCTTCAACTTTTCGTGTAGGCTTTTTGTATCTAGTAAATTAACTGCATTAATTGCAACTTTCCCAAAGCTTTGTTTAATTCTGTTAACAAATGTCATATTAACAAATAAGTATTTTGTATACTTCTTCGTGTGTACTCCATTTCTTCATATAAAAGATAATTTTGTTAAAATTAGCAACAAATTTATTTTAACAATGATTCTAATCGTACGGAAAATTGAAATCAATATATAAAATCAGGTGCATCGTGAGAAAATATTAATAGGGAACTAGAACTCTATCTTCTGAATTTTATTAATGATCTATTCTCCTTCCTAATTAAGGATATGTCATTTTGTATTATTTCAGATAAACTTATTTTAATTACATCGAATATATTTTATATGTTCAGATATCGTTCTCCTTTAAACAGGTAAATGGTTAACTGTTATTAATTAGTATAATCTGGGATAACATTTGACCGTTCCCGTTTTCTAGTGATAGCGTTTGCGACTACTGATTCGGTATTATTGGGTTCGAATCTCGGTCAGGTCAAGGTATCTGGTTTAAGGTCTTTTTTTTTTTTTCCTGGAGTTTTTATCTAAACAGCTTTAAGGTGCCAAGGACTCCGAGTTGCGCCATAAATAATTCATTTCATTTTATTCATCCCTACAGACTTATTCTAGTATTCAGTTCACGATCTGCAGATGTCGCGAGAAGATCAATGCAGTCAACTAGAAAGTAAATAAAACACAAATATAACAAAAGGCAAGCGAAATGGTTCGACGTGTTTTATGGTCAGATTTATGAAAGCAGTTCTAAGCGTCAATACTCAAGTAATGATGTCGTACTATGTTTACTTCCATATGTGAAGTAATATATTGAGCGAATTCTATAGACAAATACGAGGTGCTGTCAAAAAGTTCCCGGACTGGTTTTATTTCAAAGAAAGTGTTATAGTAACCTAATTTTGAGCAGCATCTACTTCAAAGTAGTTTCCTTGGGCAGCAATACAGAGGTTCCAGCGTTTCTTCCATGTTTGAAATGCGGCCTCAAAGTCATTGTTTATAAGTGAGTGTAAAACCCTCTGCGCTTTACGGTGTTGAAACGGCGGCTTTGAAATAAGTCTTTCATCTTCTGGAAAAGGAAGAAGTCAGCAGGGGACGATTGTTCTCCTCATGATCCTCACGAACAGTTTCCCGGACTTTTTCAACTTCCAAGGACGTCTTTCAGGAATTTCTTGCACTTTTGAAGCGCCCTTACCACTCAAAGCATTGCGTGCGTTCCATTATATCATTGCCGTAAGCTTACCGAAGCATGTTTAATGTCTCTGTGGCCGATTTCCCAAATTTAATGTAAATTTCGCTTAAGCTATTTTTTCAACTTGTTTCCCCACTACGAATTCGCAGGCTAGCGAATGCACATGATGACAAAAATACCGACTGCAACACTACCAACGTAAATACAGAGATATCGCTTAGCACCCTGCTAGTTCAAGCGCTGCGCATACTACTGTTGGCGTGCTACAGAACCAGTCCGGGAACTTTTTGATACCACATCGTTCATAATAGTTATGGTAGAAGCAAGTGTAGAGATTCGTGTGGATCGTTTACTATATATATACATACATACATACATACATACATAACATAATAAATGAAAAATAATGTAACACTATTAACAATGTAACTAAAATAGCAATAACTAAAAAAGCGGAAAAGGATAAAACACTAAGAAATAGTTACATATTAGTATCACTATATTTCAGCTTTTTCCACTTATCATAGAAGAACTCAAGCAGTTCGAAATATAGTGATTACTAATCTGTGACTTTTTCTTAGCGTTTTATCCTTTTCTGCTTTTCTAGTTGTATCTATATATTAAAATAAAATACTTAAGGAGCTCTTTAGATATTCATTTGAAAATCTACTTCAACGAAGTGAAGATGTGTAGCGTTTAATAAATTAATTTACGCTATATTTCACAACGGCCATATTGCACTCTGTTATGTAGGCTTTCTCAACAAATGTACTTATATGGGATATGAAAATGTTTGCCTTATGTCCTAAAAATGGGAAGTTGATTCCAAATTTGGTACTAAAATGTTTCTATTATTCATGGCTTTAGAAACACATGTCTCTAAACTAGGATAGTTATTATACACTTATTAGTTAGTGCACAAATTTTTATCCGGAGAACGCTTCCATTTCTTAAACTATTTCAGTAAAGCATCAACGGACTGCTGTATTTTTTATTTGTTTTTTATGTTTATTAGTTTGAAATTTCCGCAATACATTGGTCAGATGGTCGAAAGCATAGATAAGTCCGAAATTATTCCCTAATTTGTTTACCTAATCCACCACCTTTGCACTTAGTGCCGCTAATATACCATCACTCATTGATCCAACCCATGCAAATAACGAATAAACAAGCAAGATCAACTGTTACGGCATTAAACATACAAAGCCTAGTACAACAATAAATCCTTAACTCTATTTCTCATCCCGGTTCCATTACCCGTATATTAAACAATGCCGGTGTTGTGTCCCGTATATATCTGACATGTAAACACTAATTTAACGCTTAAAATCATTAAATCTCACAACATAAACCGAGGCGCATATTAAATCTCAATCTACGGGATCTCCTGCGGGCCCTCTGTTGGTTATGCAATCACAATAGGAAGCTTTCAACAATTCGCTGAATTACCCACAGCGTTAACTGTCATGTTCTTTTGTTTCTGTTTGTAAAGAATACTGCAGCTTTCTCCCATTCAAGGTTTTTAAAACGTCAAGCTAATAAACCTTCAGAGGCAATTGTGTAGCATATAGTTTGGGACCAGCCTTAATGATTAATAACGACAAATTTAGTCCTTAAAAAAGTTTGAAATTGCATAATTACTTTATGCATTTTAATGATGTGCTGTTTTGTTTCATACTGTTACACATAACCTTAAATTATACACAAAACTGGCAGTTGTTTTCATTTTAGTGTGTTTATTTAAAGATGTTAATACATATACTCTACCGTTCTATTGCAAATGTATGCAAAAGCAGCCTTTTGAGAAGATAAAGGTGTTTCTCGTTGACACACTCTTGATTCAGTTAACAATAGCAGTCTACACTAAAGCAAATGTCGATCGCCATAATGAACGGATTATCAACTGTAGGAAATCGGCCAACCATCTGTCGGTCCTGGTGGTGTAATGGTTACTTGCCTCCTACACCCAAAACGCGGGTTCGAACCCGGCCAGGATCGATGGATTTTTTTCGGGCGTAAAAATCCTAAGTATGGCTTCATTCGGAAGGGAAGTAAAGCCGTGGGTCCCGTGTCGTACATTTACGGCACGAAAAAGAACCTCAAGCCTGAAAGAAGAGGCCTCTGAGCCAAATTTGTCGGCCGTTTCACGCCCTGAGTTGAATGGGACGCTGATGACCTCAGATGTTAAAGAGCGTCCATAAATAAATAAATCAATCAAAAAAAAAAAAAAAACTAAAGCAATATCTCGTTTTTCACTTGATTACTTGTTCACGCATGCGCTCTATTTCCATCCAGTATTTACCAAGAATTTTCTTCTCTAATTCAAGGGATGATAATTTTCCGGTAATTTAATTGGGGCTTAATAAACATAAGTTTAAAAGCGAAATCAAATACTTCAGGAAAACTTTATGACTTGTATTCGGAAAGATACAAATTATTATTATTATTATTATTATTATTATTATTATTATTAATATTATTATTATTATTATGCCAGAAGAACGATCTTAGCATTTTGTTATAAACAACTAAGCATTAAATGTTATCATAAGTACGGGGAAAAGTATCTAACATTTGAGATTATACTAATAAGTTTGAGCAAAGTAATCCAATCATAGCGTATGTGTTCATTCTTCAATAGCTTTACTTATGTTTTAAATAATAACTGTGCCAAATCTTCGCATGTTTGCTTCGTATTTTTGTAGTAACCGCTAACAATAAACAGAAAACTGCCTGAGTTTCGTTTTATTTTCTCAGTAATTGTACCAAAGTAAAGTTGTTAGGAATAAAACAAATAAATGTGTCAGAATGCCGTAGTAAAAATTATCACATACGATTTTTGAGGACCATGTAATTTGCGCTATTTACTATCAGTGTAATGCTATTCTAATTGTTCAGTGTAGTATCAATGATTTCATTGAGGAGTAAAATGAATTCGTATATTGACTAAAAGACGTTTGCATGGAATTGTCACAAGGAAATTCCCGCCCGTAAAAAAAGCCATACACCCACACAATATGGTAGAGAATATTGGAAACAAAAGAAAATAGGAAAGTTTACAAAGTTACAAATAAGAATATCATTGGGATCAATCAGATAAATGCTGCAGCTTCTAAATTTGATTTTTAATGAGAAGGTAGTGGTTTAAATGACCAAATATTTAGATTGTAATTCAAATGTTTAAATCGTAAAAATTGTTGAATCAATAAATATCAAACTTAATAGATATTCACCTATGAATACACTGCATGTACTGCATTATTTCGTGTTAATAGGATAAATATTTCTGTAGCTAAGTTTTCTGAAAATACGTTGTTCTACATATCAAAATGAGTTTCCTCCAATGTATTTTTCTCCAAAACTAAGAGAGGAAGTAGATTGAATTTTTCTCCCCTTTTTCAAAAGTATAAGTTACCATTTGAGGAACAGACAATCAAGTCCCATTGTTTAAATAGTAATTAAAATTATTTTATATTTAAAAATGACAAATAAAAAGCTTATGGGGTTTTGATATATTTAACATGAATTATGAATGAAGTTTTATCAACATCGACACGAGGACGGACCGCCACGGGTGGCCGAGGTCGTTAAGGCACGGACTCGTGAGCGGGAGGTCTGCGGTTCGAATCCCGCCAGGACCGTCCTCCCTGACTGGGGTTTTTTCCAGGTTTTCCTCAGTCTTCATAACTGGCAAATGCCGGGGAGGTACCTAAACTTAGGCCTGGAACGCTTCCTTCCTTAAAAAAAATATCCTTTCCCAATTTACCATTTCATCTCATGTATCATCAATGTCCACCGTCTGTGGTGCCTCAGTAGTAAAAACGGGCGTAAACACTACTCAAAAAAAAAATCGACACGATTGTGTATGAGCTATTATAATACATTATGTGCTAAATTTGGTCAAAGTTAGACTTGTAATTTTTGAGAACAGGTATTTGTAATTTGAAAAATGTCATTTTTGAGAGAAAGATGGTTAAAGATTTTCCCCTTCATAACACAAAATGTCCTCCATACTCAGCTGCTTCTTCCCCAATCACTTTTCTCTTTTTATCCCCTTTTAGGATCCTAATTATTGTGCCCTTATAACATTTAATCACTCAGTATAGAACATCCTACTAAAATTTTATATATATCCTTGTGTGTTTTCATTTACAGCCATATGTTCTTTTCTTTTCTCCCCCCCCCCCTCCCAGTTTGCTTGAGCCTCACTTTAAGCAGCAGAATGTCGGCTGTTATCGCGCTCTATACAGGCCTGTTCAAGAATTTTTTTTTAAAATTAATAAAGGATTATCGACTCTCTCGTACTAACGACCTGGAATGTTTATTTGTGGGCCAATTTAAAAAATAAAAGAGTCTATAAATCAGATTCTCAAACATTAGATGAACTGCAAAAGTAACCTATGAAGAGAAAAAACGAACATTTTGTAAAAAGAGTTTTGTAAGCATGAATTAAAAGTTGTTTGGGCGCCACAACTGCTTTACAGCTCATTCATATGTTAATACTATTATTTACCTCGAGAGTTCTTAATTTATAAGAATGTGTTATATTTCCTGTTTTGCTTATCGTCGATAGTTCTCCGTCTTCACAGCACAGAGCAAATCGATATGGCATGTTGTGGACTACCAGACTACTGCATAAAACCCAAATATATGGAAGGCACAATATTTATATTTTCGTGCCTTATCTATGTTCATTGCACAATTTTTCTATAATTTATCTTTGTTTAGTGGGAAGATAACATTCTCTGAAAGATAGGACCTGACAATCTGTACTAAACATTTTTCATAACCTAAAATTGGAAATATACATCTAGTTTGACATCAGGAAGGTATGGTGGGAATGTTTTTCCTACATTATTGGATCCCAGCCCGTTTTCCGCTGTACGAAAGCTGGAAGACTAAAGTAAAGGTGGTTAGCAACTCGAAAAAAAAAAGCATATCGGTCCATGGAATGAGGTTACATGCACCTCGAAAATTCAAATCGATGGTTCGTGAGCGCAGTATTCTGTAAAACTAGTTCTGCAATGTCAGGCACGCCCCGCCCTCCATTCTCAGCTGATTAAGGCTGCGATTGTGCAGCTACAAAGCACACCGACTATTATTTGCACCATTAGGCCTTTCACCGACACTATAGCTCAAGGTAACCTATGTGACAACCAGAATACCTGAAGATATCATAAGTTAGTGAAATCTGTTGGAACTGCAGAGAGAAATAAGAAAGCGTTCGTATATAAACATATTAATGAAAACCCCAATGCGTTTGTCCAAGATAGCACACGAAAACACAAGAGTTCCTGCAACTAGCTCTAAATAAATAAACTGGTTCCTCAGAAAGTATGACACTGCATTACAAACACTCCAGTATGAGATGTAATAAGCTGATAGGATAGGTGCAACCCAGGCTCAGAATAAAAAGAGAGTACACTAGCCAAAATATAAACTATAACCATTCGTATAATAATTGCAACAGTTAGCATGTAGCCTAATGGTTATTTATTACGTTCCTTTATCTCCAATGGATGCGGGAACGTCAACAGCTCCGTTGCAAACCTTTGTAGCCTGAAAATGCTTCTAATTTTGCTCTATCAATAAAAATCAATTATAAAAAATAAAAATATTATTTCAGCATAAGATTGAACAATTATCTTTATTAATAAAACAGAAAATTAAAAACAGAGCTCATTCTAAGCATATTAAACTGTGTAATTGTGCATAAATTTTACAGAATAAAATTACAGAACAAAATTACAAAATATGTAACAGCATAAAAATAAACTCACACATTAATTTATTTACTGTCTACGCAATGCACTTCATCAAACGTTTACAGGTTTTTTTTTTTTCCAGAAAGCATATATTGCCTTATTATATAGCACGTCTTTTGACGTGTCTCTTTTTGCATGCTAAAGCCCTTTAATTGTGTCTGTATATAGTTTATTTCTTAGATCAGTAAGAATAATTTTACAATTAGAAAATATTCTTTCAATAGCAGCAGTTGAGTGTGATAAACTAAGAAGCTTTCTTGCAAAGAACATTAAAGTATTATCACCTGATTTCGTTTTGCTTACTGTTTCCTAAAATTTACCTGGATTTTAATTTGAATCTGTTCTGCATTCCTTACAAGTGCTCCCCCATCAATACAGTCACTTTATGACATATGAAATATTATAAAAAGGAAAAATAAATAAATTACCCAGACAATACAGGTCGACAGTCACATTGATCCAACAATGCTCTAATCTTAGTTTATATATAAGTATGATAATTTTCAATTCTTGCGCAAATATTTCAAAACAATAAGTTATGACGGCAACCTTTACTTATTATAGAGCAAAATCTCGCTGCCTTAGCAATGGTGGTTTTGATTATGCAACATTTACCCCAAGGATATGACAGTAAATTTTGTTAATTCACTGTAAAAATAATTATTGAACGCGCTAAAAGGATGCACGTTTTCCAAACGTTTGTGTTGACAAATGATGCCAAGGGCGTTCACTCTATATGAAGCACAAGCATGCACAATTGACATTAAATGTTAAATAAAATATCTTTAGGGATGTACGATAGTTAATGCTTGTTGTATTATAATAATAAAAATGACCAGGGTATTTTTCATTTTGGATGTTTACAATGCGATCAACAATAAAAATCTGAAAGTGGGGGGGAGGGATGATTGTCCCCAAATGCCCCTTCTTGCGGCGCAGAATTGTTAGTAATATTTGCTTTCCTTTGTTAGTTCACTCAGACGTGCTAGCCTGTTCTGATTTATAATTTTGCTTTATTCTAGTTTATTTAATTGTTTATATTGAGTTTTTATCCTAACCAGTACTCATCCTATATGTTCCTAGTGCCATTATAAGTTTAGTTTAAATTATTTATTTATTTTTTGTGTGCTTTCCTAATCCTGCAACTGAACTTAAGTGCTCTTAGCTATCCGCATCACTTTTGTCATCTTTTTATTGTTTTTGTTTGTGAACTTTTATTAGCTTGCACAGACTATAATGACATTTTTATTTATTTAATTTTATTCTTTTATCATCTATATATCTGCCTATCTTAATGTATCATATGTGCATCTAATTGGTTTCACTTTTTATGGTTAATTTATTGTAGCTTTGACTGTATTGATCTTCTCACGATATCTGTAGATTGTGGACTGAATTCTGTAGGTGTAAGTCTGAAGTCATGAATGAAATGAAATGAATTAATGAAGGCACAAATGAGCTCAGAGTCCTTGACGTCTTAAAGCTATCTGGCATTCGCCTTCTCAGGGTAGGGAAAAACTTCGGAAAAAACCTTATCCCGGCAGTTTAGCCTTACTGATATTCGAATCCAGGAGACTTGATGATTAGCAGTTGCAAACGCTACCACTAGACCGCGCAGGCGGCCCTTGCTTTTCTTTTGTCTTTATTATTACTTTATTTATATATTTTAATATTTGTGTTTGGAGATCAAAATTTTCTTGCATCTTCTTGGCTTCTCTTTAGCTTCATTGTTTCCTCTTTGTTTTTGTGCTCGTGTTTGCTTAATCAAGTTTCTTGGCTTCTCTTGTATTTTTATTTCTAATTTCATTTATATATTTACTGTTAATATTTGCCTATCCAGGCTATTCTTGGTGTTTCTTCAACCTTCATTACTAATTTTTATTTTATAGTTTTGCAAGATTGCCCAGACTTGCGTGTATGTACTTGCTTCATTTGCCTCATATGTTTATGTCCTTTAGGTAGTTTCATATTTATGTATATTTGTCTAAAGTTTTCCTATTGTTGGATTCTCATAATTGTTTTCATTCATCTCGTAGTTTATCCACACCACACAACTTGTTATTGGCGTCTCTTGTTAAATTGATTTTGTTTCTATTTTATCGGCAGTTTTCGTGTCTATTATATTATTTCTGTTGTACTTGCTATTGTTGCTACCTTGTCTATTTTATTTATGTTAATTATATGATTTTATATAATTTTTAATTATATAAAAATTTTATTAGTTAGATTTTATTATCCTGTTCCATTTTTAATTATTTAATTTTTAATTATTATTGATATTCCCTTATCGTTACTTATTCCGACTGTATTTCTTTGTACCTTTCTTTTAATGTAATATCTCTGTTCTTTGAGCAAAGGTCTCGTCTGTATATAGGTTATTTCGTAATTTTAAGTTCATCGAGAACTTTATCTAAGCTACGCAGTGTTTCGGAAATATCTTATGGATTACCAAGGTTAAATATACTATCAAACATTACAGAATAATAATTTTATGCTGTAATTCTATAATATTTATAAAACTTTCTTAGAAAACTTTTTAACCAATGAAAAATCAAATCAAATCAATGAAAAATCAAAAATTTTAGTATTAAAAAGTATCTGTTCTGAAGCATTATAAAATATATTTTCGAGTGAATTCTTTCACATTATCTGATTGTAGCATAAAAAACTATTTTTCAATCACAATTCTTCTACCTGGTCTTCTTTTATATCATTTTATATTAGTTAATTAACTTAAAGTAATTAAATAGCAATACATTCCAACTCTCAGCTCCAAACTCGTATTCCCTGAGTGCAGTTTTTTCTACATTTTTGTCAATGCTCATAAATGCAAAGGCCGGGAAGGTACCCCAAACTCAGACCTGGAAAGCTCACTTCCTCAAAACAATGCCTTCCCAATTTATTATTTCATTTTATGTATCGAGTTAAACACTACAGAAAAAAATTAAACCGTGCTGAATTGCAACAATATAACTAATGAGGAAAGGAAGGGAACACGAAAGAAAAAATTTACCCTTTTAATAGAAGACAATCGATTTTAGTAAACAATGACGTTTTCTAAGTTTAGAAATTAAAAACCTCAACATTGTATGTAAAAAATTGTTTCAAGAAAAGGTGAATACTTGTCAATTAAAGAGGAAATTACAATAATCAATATGACCAACATATTGATTAAACTAAATTGATTGAACTAAACACCAAAGTAATTAGAGCAATAATTATGAAAAATATAATCTAGGACTATAAATGTGTAATATGTGCAGGAATTCTATTGTCATTCGACCCTCTGAAAATATAGCTGGTGTTCAATGTTTCTTGCCTTGTTTGTTTGGATATCATAATCAAAAACGGTTTCAAAAATTCTCCTTAGTATTAATACAAATCCTGAAAATGTTTTGCAATCTGAAACGGTAGATGCTATATACTTTATTGAGAAGAAGAATCAATCTCTTTAACACAAAAATAGATTAGATAAAAGTCGATACATATGCAGAAAAGTAAAAAATTCCTTACAATCTAAGCAGAAAAAATAACATGCTGTCGAAAAGAGTTTGATAAACCGTATAATATTCAAACAGGTATTGTAACTGTTCAAAAGATAGTCAAATAATACACCTATATATTTGTGTGAATCTTCCAACGAAAGGGTACCCCCAAGGGTGGTCGAGGTCGTTAGGCGCGGACTTGTGAGCGGAAGGACTGGGGTTCGAATCCTGCCATGACCATCCTCCCTGACTGACGTTTTTTCTAGGTTTTCCTCAGTCCTCATAAATGGCAAATGCCGGGGAAGTACCTTAAACTTAGGCCTGAAACGTTTTCTTCCTTAAAAATCCTCTCCCAATATATCATTTCATCTCGTGTATTATCAGTGTTTACCACTGATAATACACGTTAACAACTAGTTAAACCCATAAAGAAAGAAAGAAAGAAAGAAAGAAAGAAAGAAAGGAAAGTAAACGAACACAAAATCTGTTACTCCGCCCAAACACGTGCTATATGAGTAGATATGGTGTTGAACATAGTTTAATATGTTTCTATTTTGTTAATTTGTTAATTATTTAAATAATTATATGTTAAAGATAATGTATTTGTATTAGCTAAAACCTTGAAGGTGCGTGTCTCAGTTGCCACTATGAAAAAATCACCACTTTCTATTCAAGCTTTAAATAGGAGATTAGAAATAGAATATAATAATTACTGTAAGTTAAACAAAATACACAATATATCATTAATAAAGCTTAGCCCGTATAAAGAAATTCTCTCTAATGTATCTAATGCGAGGCTTGTCATTAATTAGGTCATATTTCATCTAAGATAAAATACACTCAGTACATCAGCAATTTAATCAAGCCCACAGCTATATAAAAATAGTTATTATAATTCTTCTAGTGTGTAAATACATTTGTTAATTAAAAGGTTTTTTTTATTTATTTTCTAAATAGTTTGGAATTATGGAAGCATCATCGTAGGACACTACAAAAGTCCACCTTTTCTTTAAATTGCCTTCATGAATCAGATTTTTAACTACATATCACAACAAATTGAAATGTTTATTATACTAGTAAGATTTATGAAAATACTGTAGAACATTTTCCTTAGTGTTTATACCATATTTAATGTAACTTATCTCAAAAATTATGGGATATAGCGAACTAAATTCTACTATTTTTAGGTGGGAAGAATAATAATGAACAGAATTAGATTTTTTTAAATTAAACATGTACAAAAGTATTTAAAAACTTAACTTCTGAAAAATATTTACTAATACTTTTATAGTAACTAATTGTTAAAAGAATAATGAATTTCCAAATTATTCATATTGTTTTAATATATATATATATATATTTAAATAAATTACAACAATTTTACGTGGAATAGTTTCTGAGAAAATGTACACTACATGAGTAAAGTTTTGCAGAAAATTAGCAAAATGCTACATTCTGTAATATAATGTACCTTTCTGACTTGTGTTAAATGTCTCCTGCTTCATAATTGAGGATTTTTCCTCCCTTCCTTGGCTCCTAGCTGCTGTTCTTAGCTCTCTTATTTCTTGAGTTTATTATTCTGAAGTCTGCCGTCATCGCTTCGTCTAGTTTTTGTTGAATTTTTTTCTTTTGTACAGGAAGTACCTGGAATAATTCCTATTTAGAATTTCTCTCCTTGTTATATTCTTATCATCGAAGCAAGTTACTGCCTCAGCTTTTTCTACTTTTGATTTGGATACAAAATTAGCATTTTTTGCATTATTCAAAATAAAGGAATTTATTGGCTTATTTACATTTTGAGTTTTCCGATGCAAATCCTTTTTCAGAAATTCTAGGTTGCAGGGATCTTTACAAAGGGTCGGCTGTTTTAAAGCCAGGCTAATCTCGAGGTTTTTTTTTTTTTTTGAATAGTGTTTAACGCCCGTTTTTACTACTGAGGCACCACAGGCGGTAATCTCGAGGTGAGACAACGTATAAAACATACAAAAATGGGTCCAACGTAATCAGAAGTATAAGCCTTGTAGATCTGGTTCTGCGATATGGTCTTTTAAATGTTAGATGCTTTAAATTTTAAACTTAAAAAGAGCATTAAAAGGCTTCATTTGTATAAAAAATGCAGTAACCTTCAGCTAAGCATTATTAAGAAACAAAACAATAACAAAACACACAATAAGAAAGACGTTTAATGTTTTGATTTTTTTCTTGTTAAAGCCTCTTTAAATATTTTTAATTATGGTGTTATAAATTGCATATTAGATTTCCCATTAAATTTGCATTTTAAGAACTATTGCATTTGTTGATGTGTATTTGTGCATATCCCTATTTCTAATTTTACACTTCTTCGTTATAAACAGTACAGTCCTGTTATGAATGCATGATAAATATATTGTTTGTTACAATAAATTGTCTATACTACTATTTACAGTCGTGATTATCATTATTGTGCAGGTTTGCTGCGCTAGCCCCGCCCCCCACTGCCCTTGCGGCCTCAATTCTTTAACCATTTTTGTCAAATACATATTTTAAAATATAACAATAAATAAATTGATTAACTTGTTTTTACACAGATAATCCATATGCTTAGCTCATGTTGGTTTCCTATACTGTACCGATAGATTCTGGTATTAATTTCATAACAATGCCAAAATATAAATAAATATCAATTAACACTATTTCATTGTTCTTCTTTAGTAGGACTTTCTTTCACAACAAAAATCGACGAATGATAGATACACTTACGTTCTACTTACCAGTGCTGATTTCCTAAATCTGCCGAAGCATCCCGACAACTGCCGATCATGTTCGAGACTAAGCGTGGGAGACCAGGTTTCTCTCTGCTAATGTTGCAGAAAATGTAACGCCAATACGCATCATATTACTCACGGAAGATAGCTCTGATACAGACATTGTAACCGTCCCTTCACTACAAATTCTAATTTATTCAATCATGAAAGATACGGTCTGTAGATCCAACAATGGAGAACTTCAAGTGTGTAAGATGTGACAAGACTATTTGTATTCACAGCTATAACTAATCTCAATAAGTTTACCGCGGTTATTCACAATGTCGTGGCTTAGTTTTCATTAGATATTTTCAGAATAATATTAGTTAGTTAACCAATTATTAATTAACCTGTTTCGGGAAAACATTCGGAGACAAGAAACATTTTTCACGAAAAAAAAAAAAAAGAATACGAATACCATAATTGCTGTGAAAAGTGGTGTTTTCGACAATATTTTTAAATGATACAAAATTTTCTTTTAAATTATCTAAAATAAATTCAATTAAATGATATTCGTGAAATATCATACTCCTTTAAGGTAATAATTTGGCATTTCCTAGTTTGTTTCCACTAACCAACATCACAATTATGGTACAAATTAAATTTTATTACTTCAACATTTGACATTTTAGAATTGAGAATAACCTTTTTAGTAGCTCTAATCCATTGCAATAAACATTTCAATGAAACAAACAACATTTTCTCTGAGCTTAAACGTTTAACTTCTAGTACATTAAATGTTAAAGGTGTTCTCCTATATTATATTAATGATTAAGAAACCACTTGTACATTTCCTGTGCCTATATGCGGTATTTGTCTACAGCATAATTGTGTATGCTTTTGTTATCATATTTCATCATAAATTAAATTCTTATGTTTTCTCTGCAAACTTTATTCTATGTAAAATTACATTAAATTTATCAACATTGTTTTGTTTTCATAAGTGTGCATGCTTCTGCAAAACAAATAAAGTGTAGCATAGCGATATAATAGATAAATTATCTTTCTGATAAGATGAAAAACTATGTCACTTAAAAAGTACATTTATGACGCCTTAACTTGCTCTACAATGATTATAAAAATGTTTGGTCTTTGCAAAATTTTTTCATATAAGCTTAAATAAAAATATGAGTTTACTTTGCAAAGACTTGTTTATGGTGTACAAAAATTGCCACCAAGAACAATAAGACCTATTAGAGCATTAGGAATATTGGCTATTATTCTTATAGGTTGTTGAACATAAAAATGTATTCGACCTAAGCAATTTCGTATAACTGGCACTTTGAATAAAAATAATTATCTTTCTTGAAACTCTTCCGTGTCGTGACTGGTTAATTAAAGAGGTAGCTAAGGCATGGAATCGGCGCTTTGAATCCCCTGCTTCAAGGATCTCCCTGATCAAAGTTGTTCTAGGTTTCTTCCTTCCTCATTAAACTTGGCCTGTACGCTTCCTTCTCAACATCCTTTCCCAATTTATCATTTTATCTCATGTTTCAACACCTGTAATATCACAGTAGTTGAAACAGGTGTTAAATACCCTTAAAAAAACGGAAGTCTCCACTGAAATTGCGCACAAAAAGTTTAAATAAAACAAACATTCAAATACTTCTTAGAAATAAGCACAGCATTGCTAAGAAGCAGATATCTTTTTAGTACTACTATTTTATTCATTCATTTACGTGCCCATAATATAAAAACACTTAATCAAGATAATATAAATAGACGTAGGGATCTATGAAATGAGTTCATACAGCGGTTTATCCAATTGTTTGATATCCGATGCGGGCGGGGAACTGCATCGGCCGATAAACCATCGCTCAATGCTGGAGGAGTTGGGACGGGCGAGGTTTACTGAACTGCAATGTTGGCCTTGAGTTATATGCCACTCAGTCAATGTCGTTTGAACAGTGGAAGAAACAACACGTGTCTAATCCTAAAATAAAGTCTGCTAGGAATATTAAATGCCCATTACTAGATCTAATTATCTATTCCACAAAAGTTGTTCATTTATGTCCTTACCGAAACCGCTGGCGCTGTCAGGAGAGATTAATTGTAGAGAAATACCCAGATGATGGAGTTCCAAATCGTAATGTAACTTTTAGTCGGTCCTGGTGGTCTAGTGGTAACCATAATTGCTTCGTAAACCAAAGATTGCGGGTTCAATCCGGGCCAGGGTGAATTTTTTTCGGGTGAAAAATCCTAAGTATGGCTTTCTTTGGAAGGGAAGTAAAACCATGGATCCCGTCCTGTACTTTTACGGTTTACTAGGAACCTCAAGCCTGAAAGAAGAGGCCCCTGATCCTCTGAGATGTTACAGAGCATCCGTAAATAAACCAAATAAATATAATTCATAAATTGTTACATTCATACAATTTTAATTTCTCAAGGATAATTAAGACGAGTGATGGGTAAATTCATTAGTAGATGTCAGAAGTGTGTGGAAAAGGAAGGGGGGGCTGTTGCAGCATTTCCTTGCGTGACATGGGTGAATTCGTAACTTTTTCAGTGCATTAGAACACTAATATTTCTACGGCTGGCCGTAGACTATGGTTTATCTGCCGATGCAACCCCGGCATCCACATCAGCCATCACATATTTTGGTGGTTATGAGAAGACATTCATGGAAGTGATTGGACATGTCTAATGCTGTGGCTGACCGCACAGCGTCATTGCAGTATTAAACAATAAAATTGCAAATGCAAATCGTTCAAAATAAGTTAATATTATTAAATACGACTCGTTTATAAAATATGTTCAAAATTGTATTTATTCAATGTTACATTTTACAAAATTTGTTTAAAGTTACTACCCTGATATGACTACATAGAAGTGTGTTATTCCACCACGGACTGATGAACTTTACGTATCAAATCCAGCCAGATTTTCTCTGATTTCTACTATATTCTGCATCTTTTTTCACTGCGGTTCCGTATACAGGTGACTTTATAATTGCGCTCACAAAAAAAATCAATTGAATCATATACGGGAATTTAGGCAGCCATCGAATGGGCCTACCTTCACCATTCTACCTATCTAGAAATAATTATTTAAAAAATGTTCTAAATTACAAGGCCACTGACAGCGATGGAGTGTTTAAATCTAATATTGAGACACTTCCACCATTTTCATTGTTACGGTTATGGCAGTGGAAATCTGGGTTAATGTGTGTTACTTCAGAGTGCTTGCGTCAATATTTGCTCACGTCTACTGAAATAACTGCACTCCTTCCTGGACTTCTACAGGTATGTCATATATAAGCAGGGTTATTTCGGAGCTATGATGATTTCATTGTATGCAATATCTTAGTATATCTACATAGCTATTGATTGTGAAATAATTTTTATGCTCTTCATGCTCTGTTGCTCTTGTGCAGTATTTTACACACTGTATAGACGGTAAAAAAGAAATGTCACTAAAACTCAAACTTATGATCTTTAAAAATAAATCTTTCTTAAAGTAGGTACCACTAAAACATGCCTACTTCCACTCTTAAATATATTAAATTTATTAAAGCTGATAAACAACATAGCAAAAAATGTAGTTTATAAGAGGCATGTTGTACTACATTGTTATGCAATGTTATGTTTAACTATGGAACAAAAAAAACGTCTTGCAGTTGCCTACATCGGATGGAAAGGAATCGAATTCCAAGTGCTATAAGCGAATGCAAACTGACGGAATGTAATATTCCAAGGCCAAAGAAAAGACAGACGAATCAGCGTCTGTGACTACGAGACAGACCCCAGAGGGCTAAACCGTAAGAAGGAAACCAAGAGAAGAGGAAGAAAAATAATTTCTATTCCATTACGCCCATCGGGTAAGTTCGGCAGTATTCGGCCTGGCTCCATGAAATCAAGAAGTAGGACCGTTACGTGGTTGGTTAACCGTGACACTATGATTGACAGCTAGTAAGCATGCTTAATGCAATACATCTTGTTAAGAGAAAGTATTCAGTACTTTAAGCATATCATCGAAAACAGGTTCGTTATCTACATGTTTACTTTCATAGGTTTAAAGAATATTAACAGAGTCTCGATAAAGTATCTTTGTTTATTTCCATTTTAACCTTTCAAGGACCTTATACACAGAATGTCTTTTATTTAACAAAAATGGTAGAAAAGAACTAAAACAATACTTTCACCATATGGTTTTATAGCACTTAAAATCGTTACCTAAGTTAAAAATAATAAATTTATAACTAAATGATCGGAAAATGTTTTGATTTTGTTTTGTTTGTTTGTTTTTGTTTTGTTTTGTTTTGACTTTTAGCATCATCAACAAGTTGGTAACTTTAATAGTGACCATAATAAAAAAATGTTCAACTTTTAAAATGTTTTCATTGATAAATTCAACTCTTATTAGGGAATAGAAGAATTATATGCAGAAACAGTCTTAATTATTAGTGTGAGTCAAATTAAAGCCTTAAATATTTTCAAATATAATTTATTGAACAAAGTTAATACAAAATAGTATATCATTTTTCCATACAAGTTCTTCGGTGCTTACATAGTGTATGGATTCCTCTAAAAAAATATTATTTTGGTTGTGTACGCAGTCACTTATGAACCGCCTGGTTTTGGTGATGAATGGCGTCATTCCTTGCTTACTCTTTTTGTTTGCAGAAATAATCCAGGTTTCATCTCTATTAAAGTTCTTGCAAGGAAACCATCCACTTCTGCTTCAAAATGTCATAAAAGTTCTTCACAGGCATTAACACGTAGCTGCAGTTACATCCGAAATTGGAGCACATCAGAATAAGGCGGTCTGCTGAGCCACGAGGAATGTTCAGAATTGCGACTTTTTTATCCACCATCACATGGCTGTACTCAGCACTATAACTTAACTGCTTGATGCAGGTGAGGATCATGTTACTGAAGTCACTACTCCCTACTCCACTTGTATACATGTATCACCATGTTGAAATGGCATTTACCAATACATTTTATTAGTTCTACACCTTTACTGTTCAAAAAAATAAATGACAGAACGTAGTTATTCTTTCGTGCACGTTGAAAGTGGGGCGGCCATCTTAGAACTGGTATTGTGACTGCAATATGGTATTGGTAACAGAACTACCAACTTAAGATCAATGGTGCAATATTTAGAATTTCTGTTACATTTTGAATTATCATTGTACAATATATATATACATCATGTTGAAGAAATAAAATGTTATCCAAGTTGCCAAAATCGGTTTAGTCTCTATTGTTTGTATAACAATTATGAATACTAAAATATAATAAAAGTATTCGTTAGATTGAAGTTCTTCTTTAACTAATGAACACTAAGTAAACCAAAAGTATTCAGATAAAGTAAAAGCTTTATCTTATGTTCCAAATTTGACCAATCTGGTCGTAATTTTGTACAAGTACTCTTTAAAATTAAACCAAAAAAGTCTGCGTTGTTCCTTAATTGTATCTTCTTTAACACATGAAAAATTTAAGTTCTCTTTCGAGTGTTAAATCGGTCTGAATAATTTCTTTAAAAAAGTAAATATATAAATAAACGAAACCACAGAAATTCTAGTAAAAAAAGTAACTGAAAACAACAATAAAGTGAGCATGAAATAAAACAGCCTTTCTTCCTTTAATTATCAAAGCATTAAAATAATATAGCTAAGATAATAATCAAAGAAGAATTAAACACTAAATTCCTAAGAATTTTGGTGGGTACAATCCCTCAAGGGAGGGTTATGTTACTTGTTTTTTTTTTATTTATTTATTTAAGGACGCTCTTTAACATCTGAGGTCATCAGCGTCCCATTTAATTCAGGGCGTGAAACGGCCGACAAATTTTGCTCAGAGGCCTCTTCTTTCAGGCTGGAGGTTCTTTATCGTGCCTTAAATGTACGACACGGGATCCACTGCTTTACTTCCCTTTCGAAGGAAGCCATACTTACGATTTTTATGCCCGAAAAAATCCATCGATCCATGGACCATGGACCAGCGATCTTGGGTTTAGAAGGCAAGTATGGTTACCACTACACCACCAGGACCGACCGACTCATGGGAGGGTGACACACAATACTTAACACAATACCTAAGTAGCCTATACTATGACCACAGAGTGAAAAATAATAATAATAATGATGATGATGATGATGATGATGATAATGAAGAATGTAATAAAACTTATCTTGTAATCAAGTAACAAAAGAGAATACTACTGGGAGCTGGAGAGATGTTTAGTCAGAGGAATGTATTGATAATGTCCAATTGCTGACTATTAATATTCCGCTTCTGTTAACGAAAAGGGATGGCCTACTGTTAAGTGTTTGAATTCAGTGCGTAATGCTTTTGGCATACGTCGCATAGGTCGCTAGCCATCTCTCCAGCTCCCAGGATATCAATCATTGTCAACGTTTTGAACTGCAGAGGTGGAAAGAAGACTCAAGAGGAATTGGCATGAGTTCAAATGGCAACGAGACAATGAAAATAATAAAAAGTTATGAAAGAAGATTAAAACAAGGCTAGAGGTTATCAGCAGGCTGGGGAATCGAGGCAGAATAACACGAAATTCTTCTTCAGCTTATCAAATGAAACTAAATTAACCTGGGGTAAAGAGGTGTATACACCAGGTTCTGTAACCGATGCAGAATGTATAAATAAAGATATATAATTAATAAAATGAGAAAATACACAATTTTTAAAAAATACATCATAAGCCTACGTCATATCCATTGCTTTTCCTGGATTTTATGACATATGGGATGGGAATTCTCGTGTCGAAATATCTCAATTAAATGTTATTTCTGCTATATTTTTTTGGCGGAGAGACGAATAAAACTAGGAAGTTAATTTGTGTTCTAATAATTTACTCATTTTCTGCGATATAATAAACGCTTAAATTCACGGTTTCACACTTAATTTTTTTCTTAAGTGAGATGTCACCGAGCTAGGTGACTAAGGATGTAACGTTTGGGACTCGCATTCGAAAGTCACGCGTTCATATCCCTTCCTCATCCTAAACTTGTGTATTTGGTTCCCCCTCTCCTCTCGGTTTGCTCTGGTAGCTTAGGTGAATACTGGGGTGGATTTTTCCTTTTCCACGAATTTTCCGCTTTCTCATTTCATGTCAATTGGGCCATTGCTTCTGATGCAAGGTCGAAAGAGTCAGGCGAGGTGGACAGGTGCGGTGTGATGGTGACTTGCGCTTTGGAAAGGCTTCTTCCCGAGCGTCTGGTATGGAAGTCACACTTCTGAGAAGCTCTAACTCTATCGTATTCTATCTGAAAGCTTGTTAGGTACCCCGTCTTTGTCCATGCCCAACAGCTTCTGGATCCTGGTGACCCGGTGACTCCCCCACCTCATCCCTTCCTCCCACTGAGTACATAGGCACAAACAGATAGCCCTTGAACAAAGCTGAAGTACCGAAATATCTCCTCCGACCTTAACAATTTTATCCATACTAAGTAAAGTAGTTTACATGTTTGATTTTTACTAACAAAATTATTCCAGTTTCTTTTAATTTTTTATGAATAACCTTGAAAATTTTAACTTTATATTAAAACTGTTTCTTAAATAGCATGTCGTGTTGGATGAATGGGTGTGTCTGGGGCAGAAGAGGGTGCTTTCAGTACTTAAGCCTTGCTGACGGTTAACCTTTGAGCATACGCCCCTAATGGGGCACCCTCGGAAGAAAGGGATGAGAGAAAGGATACACAGGACAGCCAGTATCTACGGGAGAAACACGCACAAACCTATGTCCAATATGTTTCCAAAGAGAAAACCCCGGCGCCAATGGATATCCCCACCCCCAAGTAGCTTGAGCCCTTCGGAAGGTTCACTTTCATTCTAGAAATCGGAGAAGAAACCATTCCACAAAGCGCAGTAACCATCTATCGCTCCCACGAAAAAATCCAAAGTCAGGAGGGCCGACCCTTTAACCTTTGAGTGTATGCCCCTAATGGGGCATCTTCGGGAGGAAGGGATGAGAAGGATACACAGGACAGCCAGTATCTACGGGAGAAACACGCAAACCTAGATGTCCAAAATGTTTCCAAATAGTACACCCCGATGTCGATGGACTACCCTACCCCAAGTAGTATGAGCCCTTCGGGAGGTTCGCTTTCATTCTAGAAACCGGAGAAGAAACCTTTCCACAGAGCGCAGTGACCATCTATCGCTCCCACGAATAAAACCAAAGTCAGGAGGGCCGACCCAATAAGAATTGAACCCGGCACCTCCCTAAACCGTTACCGCATGAACCATACGTGTGGACTTATCGAATAAAATATACGAATTAACTACACAAATGCTTTACATAAACCATTAACCCACTTATTTATATAACTATATTTATTTCATGTTCATTTTTTGTGACTTTTTTTATCGCCAAGAGAAAGCAATGCGCTGCTAAAGGAAGCATTTCAAACACACTAAACGACAATTCCTGGAACAGAAACTAGAGACGTCAGTCTCGCGATATCGCAGTCCTACTCACATACACAAGGGAACGGCTTTCAACTGCACTGTGAGAACGTATAAGCATGGGAACTGTAGATGATAAAAAAAATGTAAACACTGAAGATGAAAGCATGAATTAAGAATTCGTCCTTCCCGAGAATCGGCTAAAAGCATTCTGGCTGCACGTCAAAGAAAAAAAAATATAACGGCAAGTGTGAAAAAGAAATTAAAGACTGCACAAGCGTAGGTCGTGGAATAGCTTACATCTTGAAGTTAAATCTGCATAATTAGATGTATTCTTCAAAAAATAGCATTCCCTCTTTCTCCAGGTGACTAAAGCTGTTCACCCCATTCTGCATGATATGCTAATTAACACGATGTACTACCAAAAGCAAGAGCAGATAATTGTAGCTTCTATTAACTCTGCAATTATTTAAAACTCCACATTTTTATCCGTGAGCATTACTTTTCTGTTTTCGCAGATTATTTATTTATATAAATAATCGACAAGGATAATCGAGGTAATGGGTGATTTTTCCTTCGCGGATAGCTCAACGCGTAATGGCCGGTCGGTTGGTTCGAGCTGGTACCGCGGTGAACGAGAGTCCGCAGCTATATTTCTTGCATAAGTTATTATTACTAACACAAACATTTATCAAGCAACAAAATTATGGAACTTCCTCCTTTCATTTTCTATACCTATTTGGCACCGGCTTACATAATTAAACATTACACTCTGAGAAATGGAAGAATTTTCTTCCAAGAATGTTACTTTTCAGTTCATCTCATGTGTGTGGATTCATCTTGTGCTCTTTTTCTTTGAATTTACCTCAGATATAAAACTTTCGATGCTTTAAATTAGGGGAGTGACTGAACCATATGTTGTTAGTGATGACTCTATCGTTAAATATTTCATAAATTGCATACAAAGAGACATTGGCTGTGTGTATATATGTCGTTACAGAGGGCTGTTGGAAAATTGCGAACTTTCGTCCCTTCCCTCACAGTTAATTCACGGAAAAGGGTTGCAAAATATTCTGCACAATCTATAATTACTAATTGTTTATTTAAAAGAATAGGGTATATTATTCTCTCGACGCTAATAGCGCACCACACTCCTGTCTTTTGATCATGCAGGGTTTCCTCGTGAAGCAGGTTAAGTTTTTCTGATTGGTTGTTTTGTGAATTATCATACCCAATTAGATGGAAGAAAGATTCCTCCATAAAAAACATTAAATTGGGGCCAATTTCTCCGTGTGCACACTATTCAAAATCTATCCACAAAATCTCCTGGACGAAGGGTCAACCAGTTTAAGTTCTTGCACTACCGTAATTTTATAAGGTTTTAACTTCAGTGACTTTATAGTCGTTCGTAAGTCCCTAGAGCTAAACTAGTACTGACCTTTCCTCCAGCTCCCCGGCCGACTTTCAAGCGTGGAAAAAAGACGAGAACTAGAACTGCGGACAACTGTGTGGGAAGATTCCCGGGAAGGAAAAATCACCCAGTATAATATGTTTTGATTTTGATGTTTATGAAAATCGCTGTTACATTTCATGTCATAAATATTATATTTAATAAATGTTCTTCAATTTTCTGACATTAGAGCACACTGCAGCTCCTTATGGACAATATAAGCTTTGATACGCAGGTGCTAAGTGTATCACGTCCTGTGTGTTCATAAATGTTCCGTGGCCTCCCAGCTGTGACTTATAATTAACTCTTAAGCATGGACGTAGTTTTTCTATATCTCCAACATGGACATCAAATCTCAATGACTGCTTGAAATTAATTAGATTTTAACTTTTGAAGAGGAGACAACAATTAATGTTTTTCTTTTTATTTTATCAACTTCACTTCTAATATCTAATAATATAACTGTGATTTACACATACACATTTTAGATATTTTTTCTTTTAAATTTCAATAAGCATGTGTAATTATAATTATTTCTATCAATTCAAAATGTATATGCGTTCTCTAGTTCAGCACTTTAAATGCAACATATGTGTTTTTACTTTATAATCAGTGTTTTAGTGTTTTAAGTGTTTATCTTATTTTAATACTGCAATGTTCTAGTTTGCCCGACAGAAAACAGAAATACAGGAACAGAACGTACCAGTATGCCATATAAACTCTTTCTTACATGAAATGTTCAAAATACCCTCCGCTAGCAATGATACATCCAAAATGGAACGCCAAACACTGGCGGTGAATCTAAGAATTACAACTTAACCAGACATAACCACAGGGCATTTGGAACATTTTATGCAAAAAAGAGTTTTATGTGATATGCTGGTACGTTTATTCTGTGTTTCCCATGATTAATGGTACTATTAACAGTGTAGAAATTTTGATTTTCTTTTTTAATAGTGTGCAACACCCGTTTTTACTACTGAGGCACCACAGGCGGTGGACATTGATGATAAGTGAGATGACATGGCATATTGGAAAAGATTTTTTTTTTGTTAAGGAAGGAAACGTTCCAGGCGTAAGTTTATGGTACCTCCCCGGCATTGGCCATTAATGAGGATTGAGGAAAACCTGGAAAAACCCTCATTCAGGAAGGGCGATCCTGGGAGGATTCGAACCCCAGAGGCGATGTTGTAGAAAATGATTTCTAACTTGGAAATAAAGCGTTTGGGAAATGTGCCCATATATTTTCTTCTTTTATTTCTGAAGAACGTGTGCTGAAAGTACATTATGGTTACACCTGGCATATATATATCGCTAACTTGCACTGCTATATATGAAGCAATAGAGCGTGTCAAGAAGAGGAGGGGCTGTAAATAAAGAAACCTAGAATATGATACGTACATAACAACGCT
This sequence comes from Metallyticus violacea, assembly GCA_030762175.1. NCBI lineage: Eukaryota > Metazoa > Arthropoda > Insecta > Mantodea > Metallyticidae > Metallyticus > Metallyticus violacea. Next base: position 110,928,203 of record CM060832.1, read on the forward strand.
TTTTTTTCCTTTCATTCTTTTTGCTTTCTTTGTTTCTTACTTTCTTCTCTCTCTCTCTCTCTCTCTCTCTCTCTCTCTCTCTCTCTCTCTCTCTCTCTCTCTCAGAACGGTCTCAGACTTCATGTCTAAGATTAAAAGTTAATATATAATGGCGAGATTCTATGGTAATATGGCCATTGCTACAAATAGAAATTGCTGGATTTAAAAATAATTGGAGACTCTAGGTGAACGTGTCTTAAAAAACTATGCAAGTCCTGGAATCCACACGTTTTTGTCACCTGAAGAATGGGGGTAATATTTTTATTCCAAACACTTCTGTTTCTCGAAACGTTTAATTAGGTAATTAATAATTTGACGACTTGAAACCTTTTGATACGGAGGTATTTTTTATCAAACTTGGTCAAATGTGTCAGTGCTAACCAACTTTATATAATAATTCATACAAAAAAAAAAACATGCTGAGTCTTAAAGCACAATGAACAATACCCATGTAAAAATAAGTAATTGCTAACTTAAGTACATTTGTTCTCTCAATAACCATGCAATAGTAAAGAAAAACAAATACGAAAGAAAAAATGCATCTAACAAAATGATTTTAGAGTATGCATTATCCATGAATATATAAAACCTAGCCTCGCAAGCTAATACTTATAACTTAAGAGACGAATGAATGACAACATAAATTATCAAATGTTGTTGGTACTTAAAATCACTTGGCTTTTGCAGTTTCAAACTGCAAGAAACAAAATTTGGAAGAAATCTCAGGCAGGCAAACCATTTTTACCAAGCATCGAGTTTTGGCCTGCTAGTTAAAAAGTAAACATCTCCTATCTGAATTATACAGTCATCCAATTATAAACAAGTGACTTTTGCAGGTGCAAGTTAAACAAGCTCGTACAGGAAACTGGCGTTTTATAATTTGTTGATTATGTAATCCAGACTAGAAACCCTGCATCTTAATGACCTTAGCTAAATATGAGAGTTGACATTTAATATCGTACAAGAAACGTGTTTCGATCTTTTAAATATTGAACTACTTGTTTTTTATGTTTTATTTATTGCCGCTTTGACTGCATTGGTCTTGCAAAGCTTATAGATTGGACCTAAATAGTATAGGAGTAGGTTTGTAGTCATTGTAGTCATAAATGAAATTAATTAAGCGCTAAAGCTTCTCAGAGTAAGGAAAATTCTGAAAAAAATCTTATCCAAACATCTTCACCTGACCGGGATATGAACCTAGGACCTCCGGATTAGTAGTCGCAAACGCTGCCACTATACCATCGAGAGGGTCTTAAAATATGTTATTCTTAACTTCTTTCCATTCACGTGTGCGTTATAAAATGTTCGTTGTGTTATTATCAATCTTCTTTCGCTGAATGTCAATGCCAGCATAGACATTTCAAGACCAACTCCAATCCTCAGAAAATAATGCGGGTATAGCATACATAAAATGGTGGCAATCGAGGTTTAGACATGTTGCTGCTTAAGTACATGGCTTTCTTCATTTGGTTCGTTACGGTTACCTAGTTTATTGGGTGGTTTATAATTGGAAGTAAATCAATAGCAGTGCGTTTGCTGTTTTTTAATTATTAACTAATATTGAATTAGTGAAATTTCACCAGAAACTTGTGTAATAGAAAGTGTTGCTCTAGTTGCGTGCCCGGTGTACCCCTAATTATAGCAATGTACCGCATAATAGCATATTTAAATTCCATTAAAGAAGAAGTGAATAAAGAGTATACACCGTGCAAATTTTTAACTTCATGATAAAAATGTAGTGTGTATTAAAAATTTCGTAGCAACATTTATGGTTAAGGAGGATATTTTTCCTGCGCAATTTTTCCAAATTTGCCATATGTACCATATTGGGCTTAGCAATGAAAGGAAAGATCCGGAAGAACGCATGAGGCGGGCTTTGGAGGGAGATGAAGGGAATTTTAATGAATGGTATGAGCAGAATGTTTAAACATGTTTCTACTCCTTTATAAGTGAGGTTAAGAAAAGACAGGTCCACCCGATTGTAACAATTGCCAAGAAAGACTTTGTCCTTTCCATTAACATAGATGATAAAAATAATGCTGTCCCATCTATTAGATGGGATTAGATTAGATTTAAGGTTTCCAGTAATTTTGAAATTAGTGTATTGTTTTAGAAATATGCACTTGTCTGTGGAGAATTTCAGTTTGATCTTGGAGTGCAGTGGAAATAAGAAGTTAAAAAGTAACGAATGGAGCAAATTGGATAATTTAGTGAATTGCCTTGCTAATTATATTATATTATTATTATTATTATTATTATTATTATTATTATTATTATTATTATTATTATTATTATTAAAATAGTTTCGCTCATTGAAACAGTGAGCTCATTAATAAACGTTATCAAGAAATGTTTGTTATTAGATAATGGTTTGGATATAAAGAAAGCTGGTAAAATAAATTTTGCATTAGAACAATTGAACATTTCTAATGCAAATCAATCACATTTACCAGAACATTGATGAGGGCTGCAACTTTTTCTCTCACATATATAAAGTAAATCGCATTTTGCATTACATTTCTTTTCCGGTAGTTTGGCTAAAATTGTTTGTTTTACTTGTAGAGAGCATTGTTTAGGTGTAAATAGCTAACCTTTTAATATTTCTATTGCCTTTACAAAACCAAAAGTCAAATCTGTACATAGATGCATGTGTGTAGGTTATAAATTAATTTTGCACTGCAGTAAATTTGCTTAAAATCATTTTTATGCAGACTACACTAATGAAAAAGATTATATTTTTCTTATTTGTGTATGTTGTTAGTTTTATAATTATGACTCTTATTACTATTTCAATGCTAATAGCAGTTGAAATTTTTCAAAACATTCACTTTTCCAGTGTAAATCAACAAAAATATACTGCATTAGTTAACTTCGAAACAAGCACGAGAGGGGGGGAATGGGCGCTTTTTTCCTGCGTGTTTCGATATTTTCATGCTACTCTAATAAGCAATGTTTATTTGTTGCCTAAATTCATCTCAGGAATGGGGTAAAACGTTAAACAATGAATTTCTAATGTTATTATTTGATTACGTCACATATAGTGTTTTAGATGACTTTTAACACTTGAAATGAGTGTTGCTAATATTAGATTTGGATGCAGGTTTTTTTTTTGGATAATTAGAAATGGGTTATAATTAACTATTGAATACGTTACTGTTTAAAATTAAAGTAATCAAAAGCTAACATCTGGTTCATTACTGTTGCTATGTAATTTAGGCTCCGTTATTTGTCTTCCCAGAAAACATAGTCCCAGATTTCCACTAAACTGGTGTATTTACTTTTAACCCACGCTCAGATTTTCCTGCATACTGTTCCTGGAAAATCGTCAGCAATAATGTGATGCACACCTGGACAAAGCGTGTAGCGATGTTAGCAATATTTAATCTTTCCAAGGACAAATCAATTCAGCGAATATTAATCGGAAAAACATTACAGATTTATATACACTGCCATAAATCAAAGTGCTCTAAACAACTATATTACATTTTAGAAAACCATAGGAGTCTATTCTTTTCATAAATTCAGTCACGAGGAAATTTGTTATTTTGTTAGAAATGCCTTATAATCCAGAAATAAATATACTAGCCAACTAAAACATATGAACAGCTGTACTTTAAAAAAAAAAAACAGAAGATTCATCTACCTATAACTCAATTCGAGAATTTTTGTACTAGAATAAAGCATGTGATTACTATTGCTAGCGATTCTCACATGTACATTGGTAAAGTATATAAAGAACGTGACAATGAAATAGAAAAATATGTCGTGCTTACTTTGTGATGCTTAGAGCCAGGATCTAATGGAATCATCTTCAATCATCTTCAGTTTTGTTTAACCTCCCATGCTAACCACAGCAGGCCTTCAAGATAATAAACAGAATGCATTCTACATAGATAATTTTACCCACGAAGAATTCAAACTATGTCCTCCGAATTTTCGGTTGATTTTAACTGGCGTTTTAACCGGAGTCATGGAGATTTTTTTTTTTTTTTTTTGAGTAGTGTTTAACGCCGGTTTTTACTACTGAAGCACCACAGGCTGTAGACACTGATGATACATGAAATGAAATGATAAATTGGGAAACGATATTTTTTTAAGGAAGGAAGCGTTCCAGGCCTAAGTTTTGGGTATCTCCCCGACATTTTCCAGTTATGAGGACTGAGGAAAAGCTGGAAAAACTCCAGACCTCCCGCTCACGAGTCCGTGCCTTAACGACCTCGAACACCCATAGCGGTAGGGAGATAATTTTAAAAACTCAGGGAACCTAATGGAGTTTCAAGATGAATCTGCATACACTTTTTGAAGAGTTGACTGGTGTTGTTGACGGAAGGGTTCATACGAAGTTTAAAGCCAGATTCGACGGAGGTGTTGGTTGTTGTCGCAACCAATGGTTCCCCAAAGTCTCTAGTTTCCGAAAGACTCCAATTTACAACGGACATTTGCTGCTAAGTGTTCTGGTATAGTTTAACGACATGTACTTCTTCACACCTTACAAAAATCTTATAAATTACATCAAGAATGCGTACGATTCCTGATTACGAACAATAGATTTATGCCAACGTCACCAAACTTCAATCACTTACGCATTCCCAATATAAATTTAACGTATTTAACAACATGCTCAAATATACAGTAACAAAGCAGAATACAACATTGAAATTTTGGTTCTATTCCTAACGCCTATATAGTTCCACTTTGAAGTAGAGAGTGACGGAAGTGCCAAGGGTGCATTTATGCCATGTGCTCGTTCAATTATGGCATCCTGTCGTTTCGGTACACATTTGCATTGTTCGATAAGTATTTGTATAGTTTTCACAGTGTTAACTTATCAATATGTCTGCTATTGTAACGTTTCATCAAACTTATGCAACTTTTCGTTTCCGGGTATAGAAATTGAAATTTTTACATTATAGCCAGAGCTCTTTCATTTACATTGTTAGAGAAGACGCCATATACTAATTCTGTAAATTTTGGCATATCTTATTATACTTTATAACCTAATTTTATGAATAAATGCTTCTTTTTTTCCTCTTTCGTGTGAGATAACATGGGAAATTATTCCAAATCCGGGGAGAATTAAAATATAGAGTTTAATGATATTTTGTTTTATTTATGTTATATATTTTGGAGTTTTTTATTAGTTGGCGGTACTGCAGATTGGATGGTGTAACATTAGTGAAAAGTATGCTGGTTGCAGCTGAAGGCTTGACTAGTGTTTAACACCCGTTTTCGCTACAGAGACACCACAGGAGCGGACACTGATGTTACCTGAAATGAAATGATAAACTGGGAAAAGATATTTATTAAGGAAGGAAGTATTCCAGGCCTAAGTTTAGGGTACCTCCCAGGCATTTGTTATTTATAAGGACTGAGGAAAACCTGTAAAAAACTCTTAGTCAGGGAGGACGGTCCTGGCGGGATTCAAACCCCAGATCTCCAGCTCACGAGTTCGCGCTTTAACGACTTCGGCCACTCGTGGCGGTTTGAAGCCTTGAGAAAAAAAGCACGGTGTTTATTTTGTCCATAGCATGCTCTATGTGTAGAAAGCAAGACTAGAAATGGAGCCTGCAAGTATGTCGGATATTGTGACGGGTCGTACATAAAGATCGGCACTTTACGCAGTAAAAACCTCACAGAAACCCACGAAGCTTGCGGGGAGTTCACAGTAGACCGTAGTTGTGTTTCTCGTTGGATGAGCCGTTTTCGCTTTACTCGTGTCAGCATTGTCGATGACCAAGACTAGGAAGACCAAAAACCCTCGTACATTTCAGAATTTTCTTTTCATTCCGTAGGTTTATTTACAGGATCGAAAGTGCCAGGGTGTGGATCGGGGCTTGAACTTTGGGAAGGTTTCTATCCCGGGGAAGAGGACCTACTGAGGGGCCTGAGGGTTCCGCCGCCTTCGGGTGTTCCATTTGGTGTCTTCCCCAACCTCACCTCATCCTTTTCTACCAGGGTGTCCCATTGGGGGCGTAGACACAAACAACTTGCCGTGAGAGGCAGAGGTGTTCTCTGTTCTGTTCTCTTCCGCCCCTGTCAATGTCTAATGCTACTCATGGACTATCTCTTTGTAAATTTAGCTAATTTTATAGTCAATATTTCAACTACAACAGATTTTCGACTGCTGCAGCTCAGATGTCAGATTACCCAGTGTAGGGTTCTTATCTAGGTGAAGTTTAGTAAAGCATTTCTTCCTCTTAATGCTATTTTGATATATTATTTCACCGTTCAGTAGAACTTTCAGAAACTTTCTTAAGTTAAGTACTTAATTCTAATAAAGACATCCGATATCTAGTTGTTAGTAATAAATCTCTTTACGGAACCCAGTCCTTTAGTAAGCAATGCAGCGTGAGGTCAAAATTAGACATTTAAAAAACGCATGGAATCTCGTAAAACAATTACTTCAGAAAATGGTTAAATTAACACACTGTTTTGTTTTTTTTTTCTCTCTCTCTGCCATTTAAGGCTAAGCTGATATCTTTTTAGCCCTTATTAATGTAAATAGTATCATTCCTAAAGTGAGTTTAAACGCAGGAGTATTTCTGGCTTTAAATGCCTCTAGGATTTTAGTAAATCTGCATTTGGCAGATGAGGATTGATGTGACATATCTGGAAAAGTGGCGATAAATCTGAGGGTGAACATTAAATTCATATCTCAGCTTGAGGCTATCGTGAAGAACTTGACCCTACCGTTGGAACAATGAGCTCGTAAAGTCAACACCGGCAATAAATATCTTTGCTCATCCTTTTCCCTTATCGGGAGGCTTACACACACATAATAACTTCTTGTGCCTCCCTCCCCCAATCAACTTGCCCGCAACTGCCAGCAACAGGCACTTATGTGTTTACCCATCATCAACAAATATATCATAATATCTCACATGCACTTCTGCCAAAACTTCGACAAAATTAAACACGTCCCTACTTCAATAATAGGCGTGTCAGCTTCAATAAAGACATTCGTCCCCAAAATAAAAAAAACTTTATAAACAGCAGTTTTCAAGAACTATATCTTTCAGAATTACACCACATATGGAGTAATATAACACATGAACAATATAAGGCAATTGTTTATTGTTATTGTGTACAATAATGCACAACTAATACTTGTAATTGACTTGGTGGAAAAAGAAAAAATTATGATAATCGGCATATGTTTTTTTTTAGAATTTTAGTCTGTAAATGCTGTGATATAGCCCACGTTTACACATTCATTGTATAATTCATTGCTGATGTGCACGTATCTCTTGTCAGACATTTAATTTATGGCCACAAAACTTCTTTGCAGTCGTTCAAAATAAATCTACTGAAATTTCCAAATATTCCCCTACAACAACTTCAGAATAAATAATATATAAGTTATCGTGCATTCCAATTAGAGTCCTATAGAAAGATGTCGAGTTCATGACCGGGAATGAATTCAGGATTTACAGTGGTCTGTTTGGCCACAACCTCGAACTTCTCCCATCATATCGATATAACTTGGAAACCTCGCAGATTGACTCTTAAGAGATTTGTACCTAAAAGTAGTTTCAAACATGAAAGTGTTTTCGAGGCTCCAGCCTGCTAGTTAGTGATTGCGACCGATCACGGCACGGTAGCTCAGTATTATAGCCCCGGCATGGTAAACAGAATATCTTTGGTTCAACTCCCGGCCATAAACTTAACTTTACATATCTCACTCCAATTTTTAAATCCAAACATGTGTGAAAACCTCTTATTATATATACAATGTGTATAAATCTTATTGGGTATTTTAATTTTACTACTTTAATGATAGATGGTTCCCCTTACTTTTATAATTACATTTTCATTATCTGTAAACTGAATATACCTAACAACTAATCGTAGGCGATTTCATAAGTAGCATTTCTCAACATTGCATATTCTCCTTAATGAAAAGAAATTTATTTCCTTTGCATTAAATTACAAAAATAATTTAACAAATAATTTATTTCTTTCTTTTCTAAAGTGGCCAAAGTCATTTACCAAATGTCATCATCTTTAGTGCAGCATAGAGAATAAATTAATTCAGCAACACTGTTCAAATTATTAAATAAGGCTTTCATTAAGTCGATTCTACCCCGAGAAATAGAAGGTCATTGTACACCTAGGTGTAAGAAAATTGCACGAACTCGTTTATAAATAAAGTGGTGTTTTAATTTTTTTTATTTCGCTTGATATGTTTATTGAGCGAGTGGTTCTATTTTAATTTTTTCAGAAAATTTAATCTCTCTGAAGTGATATGCTTCTCATTTTGTAATATTTAAAACTAAGACTTGAGATTACAGTTTTAATTTCAAATTATATATATTAAATACATTTTGATAAACAAAAGTAAACATGCAAAGGAATAAACAGATTTGAAACATTCGCGTCACGGGCCGGAATTCGAACCACGGATCTTTCGCCTTTGCAAATCTTTCAAGTCTGATTCTTTCTTTTCGACCATGACCCGTAATTTTAAATTTGATTTTTTCTTTCTAACTCGTGTTCTACATACAGCAGAACAATCTCTATAAATAAATTAACTTTTATATAACTTGTGGTTAAACTAGAAACCTGATATGGGTCTCTGGGATATACAGAATCAGATGAAAGATCTTCGTAGTTCCGTGCTTGGAGGAGAACACGGTATCTCAGTTGATTAGAGCGTCAGCACGGAAAACCGAAAAACCATTCGAATATTGGTCGTTGCCCGAATTTTTAACTTTGATTCTTCGCATATATATGAAAATAGTTAAAATCACTCACTTATCACAACATTTAAAAGAGTTGGACTTTAAAAATTTTCAAGTATGTACGTCCCGAAATCAAAGGGAGTAAGTAATGACGTTTACATTGCTAGAAGCTTAATCAATTATTGAAACTAGCGATGGAAAAAAAATTGAAAAAAAAAACTTTTTCATCTTTTCTCTTTTTTTACTAATAAGTAGGAAAAGAGAGAAGAAAAAAAACAAGTTGCATTTCTATGTCTTCCTGCGAGACTTGTAATTTCTGAAACACAAAAATTGAAGTTTTCGTCGCAAAATGTTATCCTTTTCACTCATCACAATTTGAGAATGAAAATAAAAATTTTAAAATTAGTTTTATTGCAAAAAAGAAGTATACATATGCAACCTACACTTCTCAATGTTAATTAGTCTATAAGGATGTGTTAAATTAAAATTTAGTCCACTGAAGTGAAATATAGGATTTGTTCTATCTGCTGTAAAAGAAATGAGTGCTAAACTTATACGGACATTGTCCTCTAAAAGCATTTTCTCCTTATTCCAGTCGATAACTCAAATGTATTGTACATAAGAATGCATTCATAGAAATGTAAAAGAAATGGAATTTCCGAAAGTCCAGGAAAGTAAAGTGGACGTACCTTGGGAATGCCGATGCCATTCTTTCCGAGCTTATCGAAGGAAACCACCTTCGTGCAGTGGTTGGCTAGCCTGATGTCTTGCGTCTGCATGAAGAAACGTGCACTGTGTTTCGCGGCACTGAACTGACTGGACCTGATGCAGATACTGCCTTCTTGTGCCGCTTTATAACCACGTGGAGGAATCACCACAAGAGGGATATAGGAAATCACCTTCGTCCCCCTCCCTTCCCCTCATCCTCCTACGCTCAAGCTTCACGATTTGCAATAGCATCCACATACTTGACTGTTTCTGATTTATTTTCTTAATATTTATGGTTATTAAACACAGTTTCATATTCTAAAAGTAGTTTTAGAACTACAAAATGAAGAAATTTCGCAGTACTTTGTTGTTTAAATATAACTGTTTTAGAAGACGCTTAAAATTGTAAATTCTTATATGACTTCGTGTGAAATGATTTGTTTCCTATCAGTGGGAGTTTAGTGTCTGAAATCATATGCACTTAACACTTTCTTCTGATTTTAAAATTTCAGTTTTTTCGTCTTTACTTTAGTTAGATTTAATTATCGCCTAAGAAGTTTATTCTGTGAGTTTTATTAAGCAAGCTAATATTTATATAATTAATAGTTTACATAAATATAATATCTTGTTACAGAAAACCTTAATAATTTTCAATCCAAAAAGGAAATATGTGTAAGCAGTTGTTTTAATTTACATTTGGTTCAGAAATATTTCATATTCAGCGTACGAAAAGTCCTGTTCTATAAATCTAACGTTTCCGTTTTATTCTGTCTTTTCATAGTTACAATGCAGCTTGATTACTTTTGATTGGGAGTGTACATACTAAGTAAGCAAAACACCAAAATAATTATTTGCAAATAAAGAGTCTAGGAGAAAAACAATCAGAGACACGTTTTCTTATAATGGTTCTATTTAAAACAACAAAAATGAAAGCTCTCTAACAAGATTTACTGAATCGTTAAGTTAGAAATAGTATTCTAAATTGTACAAATTATATTTTCTTGCTGTTGCATATCACAGTTTATATATAATGTAACAATGTTCACTTTAATTTAATTAGTACACTCTTTAGTACAGAAAAACGATCAATTCCCATATTACTAATTAATAAAAAAATCACTGTTGCGAAAGAAGCTCATCATAAAATTTCTGGGCTGGACCTCTTAAAAGCTTGCAAGGCATTGAATTTTGCTTCAGGAAGTGGTTCGGTATGTATGCAAAGCTTCTATACAAAACTTTTTTGTGAAAACCTGCACGCTAGTGTTTTTGAATATCTTATAAATGACATTACCACAGACCGTTGTGTGCAGTCCTAAGGTTATCTCATGAAGTGGACTAAATGCAGACTTAATTTCAGGCCTATCCCTCTTAACCTCACCTATAATGTGATTCATTGGATTTTCTTTTATGCACCACTGACTCTCCCACTTCTCTTGTTCATCTTACAGCTGTTGGTTACTCTTTTATCACATTTGTTACTGCTTCCCCTTCATTGTAGGTCATGAATTACACACAAGCTTCTGCGGGATGGTTTTCCTTCACGAGACCGCTCCGCGTGCAATTAACTGCAGTTGACCGAGCTCTGCCGATCTCGTCTCGTTCCCACACATGAAAGCCGGCCGGGGAGCCGCAGGGGAGGTCAGTAAGAGTTTAACTCTAGGAAATTAGAGTTTATTCTGTGTGCTGCATGACAGTATATTAAGTATTAATTATGCGGCGTAAAATAGTGTACTAATTAGGTTAATACGGCTCAATTCAGCTATTCTATTTTCCAAAGCGTATTTATTTACGATTCGTACATGCGTACATCGTATGTCATGTCGGCTCATGATATACGGAGATTGTTTCAAGAGGGATTTCCTTTATTTATTTCGTGAAATGGGAAGCATTCTTGACAAAAAAAAGCGTAAACAGCGTAGAGTGTTCATGAAAGAAAAATTAAACAACATTGAAAATCTTTGAAACATTCCTCTTAAAAAATCACTCCGACATCTTTCTCAGCAAATGGGAATTTCATATTTCTCTGTTCGAAGGGCTACATAGCTACTGAAGTTAAAACCCTATAAAATTACTGTAGTACAAGAACTTAAACCGGGTGATCCTGCATTCAGCAGTAGATTTTGTGAATGGATCTTGAATAGTGTCATTTTACTTGATATTTCAAGTTTTCATTTTGTATGATTTTTATAATTTTGAAGTGAATTTTGAAACAATCCTTTATTGTAAGGTCTTTTAATTTTGAAGAGGGTAATGCACTAGCTCGGTACCATTTTCTTCATTCTCTGTCGTCGAGGAAGCCATTCACAACACCTTTAAATTATATCTTGCTTCAAGTTTGTAACAAAACTTTATAAACATCATTGATCATCCATCACTCTGTTTTAACCTGGTATCTAATGAATTTCTCTTCTTTTAATTTTGTATCGCTCAAACCGAAAAATTCTTCATAGATATCTGAAACCCTCAAGTACACTGTCTATACCTCTCACAAAATTCTTCATATTCTCCAGTTTAATGTGTGAATGAGGAAGTAATACGATTTATTTCGTAAATTTTGATTATAACAAACCTTTCAACTTTACATAATGTTCTCCTAAAATAAATTCTTTTCTTTTGGCCCTTATTGTTGAGTATCACCGCTACCACATAGGCACTAAAATACTTAGTGAATCTTATTTTGCACGCCAAATAGAAACCAATTATTATCTGAAAATATGCTAACAATGACTTTCATATTTAATGACCTTAATAATATCGCACATAATTTCTTAGGTTTCTTTCATTGCTACAATGTTATTCTATAAATGAACGTATATTTTTATTGTGTAACGAATTGGCTTTCAATTATTTTAGAAGCATCAGCATATTATTTATAAGAGTAAATAAGATACGGTAATGCAGCCTTACCCTTATAAATGTTTCTCGTATATCAGCAAATGATACATTAGATAAGGCAAGTGAAGATATTGGTGTAGTGAAGGGAAACCTAAGAAACACTGTATAGTTTAAAACATACAAGATCGTTCAAGTACGCAGAAACTTGACAAGATGGAAAAAAAAATCTGATTACATATTCTTAATAGCATATCAAACTTGGTAATAGTCAACAATGTGTTTTTGGGCAAAAAACAGTGTTAACATGCAATTTTTTCTCGTTACTTTGTTTATTTTGTACAATATTTCCTGATATTGTGTCCTAAAAATTAGCAGTAGGTGTAAAATTGTTTAAATATAAATTATTGTAATGTGAATTAAGTAGAATAATGGAAGAGATTTAAGATTATCGTTTATACACTACGTTTTTCTTTGCCTAAATTCTGTTGTAGTCGTTGAAAACAAATTACTAAAGAGAAGCTGAATTATTTAAAAATTGCTACAATAAATCTATAACTACTATTATGTAATAAAACTTAAATCGGCAGTTCTGCCTCCAAATTCACTGGGATTACAAAATTCTAATATATTAATGTTCCTTTTATTTTACTCATATCAAATATCTTGTACAAACCAACGGCTCAGTCCATTTCCTTATTAATGTACAAACATCATATTTAAAAAGCGTAACCTTCTCTCTCCGGCAGGTACTTGCTTACCGATGCCTTAATACAACGGATTATCTCGCGAGAATAAGTTGTACAATAGTTCGTACTTCAATGGATCATCCTGGATAATAGCCTTTTTTTCTGAAGGTTGGTAGATTTGATATGAACTAACGTCAGGAAGTGATTGTTAACAAAGTTTATATTCACTAGAAGTGCAAAATAATTCCAAGTAAATGTTATAGAGAAATTGAAGTTGAGTTCGTGAATAAAACTATTGAAATGATCTGCACTATATGTACAAATTATAAATGTATCATCGCTAAACCTCAACCAAAGTATAGGAACATGAGTTTCATATTGTAAAAATCCTCTGTCTAGAAGGAACGTAAATAAATTGGCATTTGTGTGTAACGATGCAACATCAACGGTAATTAGTATAATGTCATCATAACTTGAGAGAGCTACATGCTTTAGAATTGTAAGAATGTGGTAAGATGCTATGATACATGACCTCTGAGAGTGTCCAGATGCTTTCAGTTGGTGAACCATAAGAGGCATTTATAGTGCGACCTGTGCAGCCTTCTTTATGAATTTGGGACAAGAAATAAACAGAAATCCTAGAATTACGGGGAGTAAGTAATGAAATCTGTGTTTTGTTGAAGCCTTCAATAATAGCTCGAATGACCAAATATTGGGATATCTCAGTCAAACTTTTGAGTGAGGACTTAAGAAAATGATGAATAATAAAACAGCCACGAAGCTGCAGGAGCTTCTAAGATAGAAGTGACGCGATCAAGGACAACAACAGATGAACCTTTGTCAGGAGATCTCCTCCAACCATTGCTCCATGTTTACTGAATGAAGGACGAAATTTCAGTAAACAGAAGCAATGATGGGAGGAGATTTTAAAGGTTATGCCAACAATATCTCCACCTAATTTAAGAGGATCTGTAATCAAACAAAACCTTTAAAATTTAGGTATAGGTGTAAAGTACATGCCTTTTAGTAAAATAGATGCTTTAACCTCAGAGATAAATAAAATAAATAAATAAAATTTGTATGCGTCACTCTGGAACCTGGTGTCCTAAACCAGGGTGTGTATAGAAATGTTTTCATTTATTATTATAAACTATACAATAATCTCTTATTACATTGTTTTACAGACTTTCTTAAAAACTATATAAATTAATATAATAGTAAAAATAACTAAAAATTCATTAAATTAAACCGAAACATAAATTTACTAAATTACTTCCCAATTTAATATTACAAAATCTACAAAATCTACCAAATTAACAAAATTACTGGGAGCCAGTATGAATTACAGCTGATAGCCAGCTGTTCTATCCTAATTTACTACATTACTATATGTTACCAGCGGTATGTTCAGGTATCCAGTACTTTGGCAGAAATTTCTCTTAAATTTACACTCAATATTTAAACATAACACTTATTAACCTTTTAAATCTCCTTGCCTTATCTCAATCATATTTTGATAAACATATTTTATTTATTTTATAAACTCAGAGGTAATGTAGCTGAATAAAATAACATTAAAAGCAGATTTATCTTGAGGGGGAAGGGATCTCCTTCATTCAAGACCTTTGTGTTGGCAGTCAAATAACCGAACGTGGTAAAATTAAAATTGAGGCTAAGTAGTTAGAAAGTTTGGACAGATGGCGTTTGGTAAGCTCACTTAATGAAGCAATGATAAAGCTGAAACATTTTATTTAGACTAATAGCATAATTATAATCATATAGAAAGGGTACTTTACACATAAGTTCGTAAACTTTGTAAGTGATGCTGCTGTAATTGTAGCATATTGTAACAAGCTAACGTGGAAACATATTGAAGCAGATAAAAATAGCGGCGTACCATAGGAAGTGGTAGCTTTATAGTTAGACCTTTTCTTGAGAAAGAACTTCGGCTCTAAACATTGTATTTTATTAGTTTATGTTTCTTTTATAAAAGTGTTGAACAATCTTTGTGTTTTAACATTACTTATAAAGGTTACTTTATTTTTCTCAAAACATTGTGTGGTCGCTAATTATGCATACTCATATAATAAGGCGTTTCTTCACACCAAAATAAGACGTTAATACCCTTTAAAATGGATTAATTTTCTCAAAGTTCTGAATTTAATTGTATTCTTTTTATTTGTAATAATTATATTGTGCATCATTTCCTGAAAAAGTTTACATTAATCTGCGTAAATAAACTGATAAGGAATGTGAGTCTATAAAGATTTAAAGATTAATGTTATAAACGAAGATTTTCATAATGTCTAACACAGGTAAACCCCAGTTGGAATATCAGGCAGGCTCTTTTTCATTCTCTTCTTTGTATCAGGGTGCTTCCCTCCAACTGCTAATTTACATATTTCTTCATCTGTCTACAGCATTTCCATTTGAAACCCAATTTGAGCCTTTTCACCAATTCCTTTCCCTTGGTAAAGTCCCGAATATCTGATTTTGGAATTCCCGTTTACCCTTAAACTGGCTACGCAATCAGACCACGTGTTCCATTCTTCCAGGTCTCTTCCGGTAAACACTGATCACAATCTCTGTGATTTGGACACTTTTCAACAGTCATAATGAACCTTCATGTCTAATTTGACAGCAAGCCGCTTATCTCCTTCTTACCATCATGTTATTTTCTGTTTCCTTCCACGGAAATCCCCAGAAATCAGCACTCCTCCACCAAATGCCTAAGAAGTGAACGACTAAATCTTCAATCTGTTTTAGAAAATTACGTAACTAAACACATTGTGTAAATAGCATTAAAATTTTGTCTGCGCCTAACCAGGGCTTTACAAGGGACAACACAGAAAAAGAAAAGGAAACTTATATTTTATAAATAGTTTATGTAAGTACTACTATCGTTAACTTCAGCACCATATGAAGAACAGAAGAGCTAATTTTACTGAAATCAGAGACTTTATTGAACTGTGCAAATTTCGAAAACTTTGCTACCTCTTAATAACATATCGTTTCTGTTAAGCCAAACTAGCTTTAAAATTAACAAATGATCATAACTTTAGACAGGTAAAACTACATAAATATTACAGTTTTTCTATTCTATACGTGAATTTTAAGAGTGCATATTCCTTCCTTATGATTTAATGATTCAAAAAATAAATAAAAAGAAAGCAAATCAGATAATAAATTTGGAGTTTTTGTTAATAGCATAGTAATACTACACTGAGATGATATGAATTTATAAGCCGCACTCAGGCTGAGGAAATGCAACCACTGTAGCCGAAAAAGGGGAGATAGAACAGCACTAACTAATAATAAGCATTAACTTGTGTTATAACTTATAAGAGATGTTAAAATGATGCCCCTTAGCGGCAACACATTGCCGACATCTGCTTAGGAAATTTCTGTATTTCTTCCAACTTTTCTTCTGTAAGATCAAGGTATTTTGAACACGTTTCTTGTCACTAAGATCCTTCACTCTTGTAACGTTTTAACAAAGTGGTGAACAATTTCTCTACTTGAACACGATTGCCTTGATGTTTTCTTGCGAATCGTCTCTGCACATCTCGGCAAGAATTAGTTTTTATGTATGTATGGCACATAAAAACCGTTTAAGACTATTATGTAGTGGCATAACTAACGAACAATTAGCATGTCATTTATGCATAATGAAAGGACCAAGTAACACACGAAAGCATGCCCACTTTCTGACTGTCTTCCTTAAACAAATTATTGCCTGCCATATGCACGTGCATTGCATGGGCTTGACAACTGGCTTCTCCTATTACTCTACTCAAATAACCTCACTGCAGAAAAGACCAAGATTTTTATCAATAAAAGAGCACTTTTATTCATAATTTGCACAGAAATTTCTTGTGTTAGATTACTGGCTATTTCCAGATTAAGTAAAGTGATCGTCAATATATCGATTCATAAATGGATATAGAGCAATGACATATACCCCTTGTACACAGCAACACCCAGGCTGCACTCCGCACTTAACCCTTGAGAGTGACTGAAACCAGTCAGGCTATTTTCATTTACAGTGGCATTAACAAGGCCATCTACTTCTGCCTATAAAAGAAAGTTTAGCAATGGTTGGGAAGAAGAATATTTCTTTATGGAGATGATGTGATACGTTTGGAATGTTCCAAAATATTACAGGGGCGTTTTAAAAGCAAATATCAGACGACATTCTGAAACCTACCATAAAGAACACAATCAATTAGTGTTTCAATATTAAATGTGTGTATGTTTTGAAATTCGGTGTTTATAGTTAAACAAAATGTATTGTTAAAGCGAAGAAATTTATTATAACAATAAAAGTAGCGCATTGTTGAATATTAAATACGCGCAACAGTTTTCACGAATGAACAGAATGTGTGTCGTTTATTTTGGCTACATCGAGAAAGACATTTAAAACAATTAAAAGAAGCTTTTAAGGAATCGGAGTCCATAATAAATAATTTAGATGATAAAATGGCATATACAAGTTGTCACGCAGCCTGAGTAATCGGCAAATCGTTGATATCATTCACAGAAGGTGAATGTGTGAAAAATATATTTTGAAAATAACTGGAATAATATATCCAGAAAATATAAATTATTTTGAAAGATTGAGGATGTCGAGCCGCATATTAATAAAACGAATAACAGACATAGGAAAACACAGTGATAATGCCATTGCGTTAAACATTCAGAAATGCGAATATTTTCTCCTTCCATTAGACGAGAGCTCTGATATTAATGATATAGTTCAATTGGTAATATTCTTTCGCGGCGTGGATGAGGAGAAGAGAAAACAAACATTAAAATGGCACAAACCGTACAGTATGTACGAGTATATGTTATAATGAAGGAGGAATATATTTCGAATGAACATACTTGTTGTAGCATGAAATCTCCTATATATATCTCCTTATAATGGTTTTGTTAATGTCCTTTGTTTAGAAAACTTCAGCTCCCATAGGCCTATTCTCCATTTTGCTAAACTAGATGACTAACATGTTAATTGGTTCTGTAACTATGTACTGCTGTATTTTTTGTTATGTTCTGTTTATGAATCTCAGCAAAGGTATATAACGTCAAATAAAATGAGAAGGCATTGCATATTATTTTGGATGTATGAAAACAGACATTTAATTTATTTTACGTTCTCAAGTATGTACTGTACACTTCCCAGTATGCCATTGGTCCCGACGGCTACGTTGACTCCGCCTCGGAGTCAATTGCAATGCGAGCCAGTCTCGTTTTCTCGATTCGGCGCGGCATAAATTTTGCCGCCACTGTCAGACAACCCATACACAGACGTTCGCATTTGCATCTCACTTGGTTTTCGAAGATTCCAAGAAAAAGCAAAAGCTGTTATACAGCGTACAAAGAAAGCAGTTAAAACGTTAAATCCTGCAAATGAACTCGAACCCACGTTGTAGTTTTCACTAATTCATTAAGATTTTGTTACATTCACAACATACATTATTTTATAAAGAGTTGAATATTAGTACTCCGAGTATCGTATTTTATTTCAAAATCATTAATTATGATGGTTCATTTGTATATAAAAGTAATTTTATATATTCTGATTTTTCCATAATACATATAGACGTGCAATTTTTGCAAAGATTTTGTTCCATATGATACGTTGATGATAACAAAAAGAAAAACTTAAATTTTCACGATTTTCTGCCATGCAACCCAATATGACAATATTCTTCAACAGTTTCTTCTACATTGTTCTAACATGTCTTATTTTAACAGGTTATTTTACAGCTCATTTAAAAAAAATAATTTCCATTCACTGGTGCAGAAGAAAAGGAAAGAAAGAAAGAAAGAAAGAAAGAAAGAAAGAAAGAAAGAAAGAAAGAAAGAAAGGTGCGTAAACAAAAGTAAATAAAACAGTTTATCGACAAACCCTGCTTAAAGTTTCAACCAAGTGAAACGTGAGCAAACATTGTCATCACGTGACCTAGGGACACTCGCATAGAAAAATAAAATTCTACTGAGAGAGAGTGTTTTATTCCACTGTGAGCAGTTTACGGGTGAGAGAGACTGGATAGAAGATTCTTAAAAGTGTTTGATTAATGCATAACACATAAAGAATTAATTATGCACGCAAGAAGTATGGCTCATAATGGATTTTCAATTTTTTTTTTTTATTATTTTATTTTATGAAGCAAAACATCTGAAGATAGTACGAGAAGTATATCTTAAAACATTTTACTACAATATCAGCATAGGTTAGGAATGGACTATTCAGCTCTGCTTTTAAATTTATAATACCACAATTATAGGGCAAAGGGAATCAATTTAATGTGCAATTCTATTTTCTAGTATACTCGTATTATAGGAACAACGTTCAAAAGTCGGTCCTGGTGGTGTAGTAGTTACCACACTTGCCTCCTACACCCAAGATCGCGGGTTTCGAACCCGGCCAGGACCGATGGATTTTTTATGGCTTCCTTCGGAAAGGAAGTAAAGCCGTGGGTCCCGTGTCGTACATTTATGGCACGAAAAAGAACCTCAATCCTGAAAGAGAGGCCTCTGAGCAAAATTTGTCGGCCGTTTCACGCCCTGGGTTGAATAGGACGCTGATTACCTGAGATGTTAAAGAGCGTCCATAAATAAAGCAATCAAAAAAAAAAAACGTTCAAAATCAGAGGTGATAGGTTTGTCGACAGCCGAGATATTAAAATCAGGGAGTAACATATATTTTATCTACATTTGAAAGAGATCGTAAGGAAGTTTTAAATTAACTTCAACAAATAATCTCAACAATATAATATTAATTTAAAGTATACTTGTTTATAAATCAAGTTAATTTATTGCTGGAAATAATTTAATAAGATTGCTTAGCAAAAATAGCAATGTTTGAAAAGAAACCAATAACACCAAAGACAGTAAACAGAAATTAAAAGTTATCAAAGTATATGTTACAGAGTACAAACTTCTTCGTTTAGAAAGGCTAGAAAAGAAGCATAAGTAAATGTTACTCCATGACAGTTGGTTGAAATGTATTCAGTTACATATACTGAATATTCTGTTAAAATATAGAATCACTGCTTCTTTGAGCTTAAGTGTGTTCGTGCAGGTGATCGTTGCCTTTGGCCTTCGTTTGCATAGAAAAAATGTTTAACATATTGCAACACATAACAAAGCTCGGTGTGATGTTTTTTTAACAAAAACTACTTAATATACTTATTAACCATGAACGTTATTTTAACACACGTAATCTTTGCTTATTAGTAACATGTAAACAATTGATTTTGAAACGCCAAAACTAATAAATTAATAATTCCGATAACGTAATAAATTAATTTGAATAAAATATTGGCAAAATATAGACATTTGATCATTATATTGGGGTAACCGTTCATTATGAAATAATTATGATTTCATCGCAGAGACCTGCTTAAATATTGTTAATGTTTAAAATTAAAATTTAATAAAAATAAACACATAGAGGCACATTTAAAACCTTCCATTTGCAAGTCGGCCGTTCACCAGCATCTGGCGCCGTGAATTCAAGGCGCTACAATATTTCACCTTTTTTAAAATTTGGTATTATAAATAAAATTAATGAATTCCAAATTCACCCTTCTTACGAAAGATACTGGAAGCGTTGCCCAGAAATTCCGTTAAGTAATGCAGAGGAACTGACTATATGGTAGCTTCTTAAGAAGGTGTACATTACCGCAGAAGACAATGCTTACAGCGGGGGGGGGGGGAGGCACCGTTAAGCTACAGACTTGCGAATGGGAAGTTTTAAATGTGCCTCCCTGCAGTTCCAAAATAAATGGCAATTTTTAATGAAAGTTTGCATACAGTAAACGTTAGTTAGTTCACAATTGTGGTAATTTTTTCAGACGAAAAATAAATAAAGAATTAGATATATTTAGTGCCACAAAGAAATATACAAATGTTTCAGAAAGGGATACAATCCCGTTTGTATAATATGTCAGGGTCCTCTATCTGAAAATATCAAGGACCCCGTTCAAGTGCCCCTGGATCCTCCCAACTCATTCTTTCTCATGGAGGTAACCCCTATTGAGGGAGAGGCACAAACGGCTAGCCTTTAGCACGGTTAAGTTCTGAAAATGTCTCCTACTTATCACTCCAATCCAAAACAATTCTAAACTGAAGTTACAAGGGAAGAAAAGAACAGACAGGCGTTGTCTGGGTAACTAAATAGAAAGTTCAACTATTATTAAAAATAGTACTTTAAACTTAAAAATGCAATATACAAGGAAGTTCAGTCGGAATGGGAATTTGCAGCCATTCCTTACTTGAATTTTTATAGGAATTCAGATCACAGGTTCACAATTTGATTGTGTTTTGTAGGAATGTAAAACTTTTAACAAACTAAGAATATCTTCTTTATTTTATAAATATTTTTGAGGCAGAACTGTGTTTTAAAAATGCAGATATTTGAATATATTTACTGTTGGTAAAAATTGTTCAATGGATATGTGGTCTGGAGAGGAGGGGAATACATTCGGTACTTGAGCCTTGCTCACAGCTGGGGACACCTAGAGGAGGAAGGGATGCGGTGAAGGGTACACCGGGCGGGTAAGAAATATGGGCGGTAACTGCATGGACGTAGAAGAATCTCTAGCATTTCTCCCCCCTCCCCCAGATAGAACACCCCATGCCTGTGGAGTTACCCAGAATTACTCCAGCCTCTCCATTACAGAGAAACCGTCACGTCATAGTGGGCAAGCCCTTCCGCGCGACTTCCCGAATGCAAATGCCGGGCGTTCCTGTCTGATTTACCCCGCTTGATTGATCAAAATCCTTTATAAATGTTAAATTATGATACTAATGTAAGATTACACCACAGTAATGATAACATTAGTAAGTTGTTTTCACTATTAAACTGCTGTCATCAACTGAATATCATATTACAATGAGGAAATATTTTATGCAATGCTGAAAACAAAAGCAACCATTCTTCTTTGTTGCAGAATACATAAATATAGAATTAATAACATTTTAATATTATTTAATATTAACCGGTAGAATATGATAATACTAACTTGTTTTGAAATATATACCAACAGTAAATTTTTTGAAATATCCGTAATGTTTTTCCTGTTCATTCACTTAATGAATTTGTTGTTTTCCTTCTGATATTTTCTCGGTATTAGTGATAATTCAGCTTTTACAGCATGGGCTAAGATTTCTTCGATACCAAAAACAATACACAAACGACTAAACAATATCCGTCAATAAAATGACGTCATAAATATAATACTCGATTTGCTAGTTTCCTAAACATTTACTCATAACATTAAAAACTAATATTGTAATACACTATCATATTTAGCGATTTACTTAACTTGCAATAATTAAATCATGGTTTTATACATAATAACTTCAATTTCTAATGGGGGATCATTGTTTAATATGCAATAAATTTATGAAATCATCTAAATTGATGTAATGTGAAAGCCAGCAACATTTTTAGACAAAGTTCCATAAGTAAAAGGCTCTGATATAAAAGGTACCTCTGTTGCCCATTTTATTCTGTATAACACATTTGGAATGTATATCAATACACATGAACGGACATGAAAGATAATGTGCAAAAATATGCAAACCTTTGACAACACAATGAACTACTGTTTACTTGATGCATTTGCAGATGAGCTCACAATTTTTTGTCAGGTAATAGGCAAGCATAGGAAAGCGTGAAAATATAAATTTATATTTAACATACATATAGGAGGTTGGTAATCCATTCGAAATAAGAGTGTGACACTGTTTTTGATATATAGATAAACAAATGTTTATGAAGGAAATGAAAGATGTTGTACAAATAAAAACAAGTTAATAGTAAATCATTGTTATTCATCTTATATGTATGATTAACAAGTTTTATCATTTTTCTGTTATAGTGTTTCTGTTTGTTTTAAACTGCAGTACAGCATCGATTAAACAATCAAGAGTTCATCGAAATGTCAACTATCTGGTCGCAGTTACTGAGAAATTAAAGAATGCGAAAAATTATTATTTGTAATATTTTATATAATGTAATGTGAGATTTAAAGAGCATATATTATCAAAATGTTAAATAAATACTTTGGTACTTTAATGAATATTATTTAATGTATATTGTATTTACGTCCTACTATATGTCTATATTTTCACATTATTTATGTCTATTATACTTACCGCCACGGGTGGCCGAGGTCGTTAAATCGCGGACTCGTGAGCAGGAGGTCTGGGGTTCAAATCCCGCCAGGACCGTCCTGCCTGACTGAGGTTTTATCCAGGTTTTCCTCAGTCCTCATAAATGGCAAATGCCCGGGAGGTACCCTAAACTTAGGCATGGAACGTTTCCTTCCTTAAAAATAAATCCTTTTCCAATATATTATTTCATCTCATGTATCATCAGTGTCCCTCGCCTGTGGTGCCTCTGTAGCAAAAACGGGCGTTAAACACTATTCATTCATTCTATTATAATACATCCATTTTAGCTCTTAATTATAGTTTTAGAGCTCATCAGAAATATTCCAAAGTTTTTAATATAACTTAACTATAATCGGCAGAGTTATTCGAACAGATCTTTTAAAAAAAAAGGCATTGCCTCACTAATACATGAAAACATAGCATTGTCTTTGCCTCAAATGCATTGTGTATAAATTCTGTGATGACATTACCATAGAATATTTTTGTTTACGAGAAAGCATGGCCTTTTAATGAGACATTTAACCAATAAGTAGACTAATATTTCACCTCAGCATTATCGTTAAAGATAAGTGACAAATGATTTTAAAACCACATAAGTAATTCAACTTCCGAGGCGATACGGACGATAAGTTTGGAGGGGAAATACCATATAAAATAAGAGTGATCTACTTTCTGTTCTGACGTGCTTTCAGAGGGAAATCACTTGGATATCTACGTGACGAAGTCCAGCTTCCGAGATTGGCATCACTGCGGAGACGGAAAGGCTCCTGTGACATCGGCACGTCTTCGTTGAAACACCTCCTCTGGTGCTGTAGGTCAAGGAAGCGGCAGATAAGAAACCTAACCAGGAAGCTGAGAGAAATAAATAGCGTGTCTCTATTTACGCACGCAAGAAAAAAGCTCATGTGGTTTTATTTTGAACTGAGCTATATTTACAATGTTCTGGAAGATTTACAGCATTTAACGTAATTTATGCAATTTTCTCTCTCTTTTTTCTTAACCTGTAATATCCATATTTAAAATATAATGATGAAAAAATCGTTTAGCGCTTTTAAAAAGAAATATAAACTAATAAAATACACATCCTTTTTTCAAGAGGGGTTTCTCTCGAAAAGGTGTTTCGACTCGAAATACAGAATGTTTTAGTATGTTTTATTAGATTGTGTTTGCTTTTAAAAACTGTATAAATTGTGGTTTAAAATTACCCTAATGATGATTTTTTAATTTATTTCCTAGTTGACATATATGCATGTTTGATTTAAAATTGACAAATTAAACATAAAAGTAAAACCTCTTACTAAAAGTTAACAGTATATCACCTTTACGCCTAAAATCTTATTTCTAATGTTTCTTAACTTTTGATAACATTTTATAGGAACGTATTATGGACTAAAATATTTTTGTTTTTATATGTTGTTTAACATTTCTGTATGAACTATTCCGGTGGCCTTCATTATGACAATAATAAACAGTAGCCCATATAATATAAACATGCTTTAAAGCAAACGTTCTTATAAACGTTTCCCCCTTCCAAACACACACACTAAGTGCCAACGCATAGTGAGCTGGAGAATGGCGTACAGTAAAGACGTGCATTCTAGTAGACAGCTCTTGGTTTGTGCTATACGGTTTTTGAGTCAGGTATTTTCTCCCCGTTATTCTTAGTTACATTTCTTTTGAGGAAATATCTTCAACAGTTATTCTGATAAGTTGTGATCGTAAATAAGAACATACGATTAAACATTCTGAAAGCTACCATCGACAAAAGTAAGCCTTGACCTGCGCCATTAGATATACATCTCTGGTTGGATACTACCATACGTATAGCCGAGGATCAATTGGACACCCTTCAATTAGTTGGCAAAATGCAGTATTTAAGTTACACAGTAGAGTGGTTTTGCAACAGTTATTATATGCACATCAGAGCACTACCCCCTTTGTAACTGGCTCTGTGACATCCATAATGATTAGTGACCCCAGTGCTGAATACACCCATGCTCGTATGTTTAATTTACCTCCCGAATAACCAAATAACAAAATGCGCTAATGTTTAAAGGCATATGACTCTATAATTAAAATAGAAAATGATAATTAGGCTGTCGGCTATAAGCAGACACATTGATATGAAAACACCTTTCCTCTCTAATTTGATGATTGCAGGTCACGAGACTTACATTAGCTGCACTGGTCAACCACTCAGGTGCAATACAAGTGGTGACAATAGTCACTTTTGTTGTCCTTACAAGAAGTTTACCTCTAAGATCCCAAAAGTTCCTCGTCCAAAATTAATTACTGATTTGTTCTCTGAGAAAAATATTACTTCCCCTCGGGAACAGTCTACTTTCAGCCCCGTTCAATTTGACCAGCAGAAAGACGCTCTCCACCTTAGGGTGACCTCTTTGAATGAGCACGATGCTCATCTTTAATAAATAATAAGCTCCGAAATCCGCGACTCGACTGCACGGAAGCTCATGTTCTGTAGATTCTGTTAGCTATGGAAAATCCGAGAAATCTCTGACTTCATCTGGAAGTCCTGCCAGGCTTCTGTCAGAAGACATCATCCATACTGATGCTTTGATGTCCACGCTTGAAAAACAGTTTATTATTTCTCTCCTCTCATAATGTTACTTTCAGCATGAATAACATCCAAACTCCCGAAAAGTTCTGGCTTCCCGTTACGCCTTTTCATTCACCGGATATTGACAGCGCCTCTGCTTTAAGAGTAAACTCTGGTTATAACTCGCTTATATGGATACAATGTTGAAACTATTACAGATTTTGCTACCGTGGCACCACTATTTTGCTTAAATATCACCTGCATCATGTGGTTGTGCGCGTGACCGCTAATTTTAGAGGTATCAGCCTCATCCTAGAGAGGAGTCTTATCTATCAACGTACCCACCCACATGTGGAAGGAACGACTGAAATGTTTTGCTGGGGAAAAACTTCTTAATTCTCTAATTCTGCACATTATTTATCAGGTAGTGGTATTAATACTGTTTTATCTCCTAAAGATTGCACAGGAGTTTCCTTAGCCTGCCCTACATTGGCAGCTCTAGTTCACAGACTCAAGTTACACGATACATGGGAAGTCCTGTATCGTCCGCTTTATATATTTCAACGCAATCTCTCAGGAGAACACGACACGATCTTGTATTAGCATTATATTGTCCCACAGAGTTGTCTGATCATTTTGGGTAACTTGTTTCCATTGCACTGCCTACGTCATCTTAACTTAACGAAACTTAATGTGCAGATTCTTTCTCACAAAGATGTTCAATGATTTTTTTTTTATTGATTTGTTTATGGACGCTCTTTAACATCTCAGGTCATCAGCATCCCATTCAACTCAGAGGGCGTGAAACGGCGGACAAATTTTGCTCAGAGGCCTCTCTTTCAGGCTTGAGGTTCTTTTTCGTGCCGTAAATGTACTACACGGGACCCACGGTTTTACTTCCTTTCCGAAGGAAGCCATACTTAGAATTTTTGCGCCCGAAAAAATCTATTGGTCCTGGCCGGGTTCGAACCCGTGATCTTGGGTATACGAGGCAAGTATGATAACCACTACACCACCAGGACCGACAAAGATGTTCAAGAAGTCTTTACCGAGACGTGACTTTGTTGGATCTATCAACAATGATTTTATTCTACTAAATTGTCATCAAAACGAAGATAAAACGATTTCTCCAGAATGTATCTGGTCATAAGATCCGTAGTTTAAACAGCGATATCGTCACGTTCTATATGATTTGTACAGTAGCTGTGTCGTTTATACAAAATGTATTAAGATAAAAAGAATTAAAATTCGGGTTCTTAAACTTCAACTAGAACATTTGAGCGGCACTGTTAATTGATATAGAACTCCCGTCAATATATCATGTCCGTTAACAATGGTGTGCTAGAAAGAAATATATTCACAGTGTCCAATATAGTCCAGTGGATATTCGCTGTTATATAAGAGTATTTTTCAACAGTTATATTCTGAAACTACCCTGAAGAACTCCTTATTTCAGAGACAGTCACAGTTCTAATTTCTTTTGTCACAGGTGTTCCCATGCCTCCTTTTAAGCAATATTGGTTGTCTGTCCACGGAACAAGTTCCCCGAAGTAGATGACCTACCTGCAGAATTTTACTCTGGCCGTTGCTGAAAGATGAACTCTTTGTGTACCACTGATTCCCTATGCATTTGTCCATGGCATGCCGGTTCTTGTACCTAAATGTAGTCATCCCAATACTGCATAAAACTTTAGTCCTTTAACAATACGAAATAGTAATTATAAAATGTTCATGCGATGTATTGAACATCGCTTATCACCTATCAATTACAGCTGATATTCTTGCACCAGTACAACAGTCAATACGACATGGAGGGAATATATTGCATGCCTTATGTGCTCTTCGCGAAGCTTTTAGACGGCCCATTTTTGGAGGGTTGGGAAACTTCTGATCTCCTTGTACTTTGATCACGCACTTGATCTCTTCTGAGAGGCTCAAAAACATTGGAGAAGGGGAGGGTCGCCCGATGTCAGGGTCCTCTATCTGAAACCGTTCATGTGCCCCTGGATCCTCGTCGCCTATTGTCTCCCAATTCATTTCATAATGAAGTAACCCCCCCCCCATTGGGGGCAAGGCACAAATGGCTAGCCTTTAGCACGGTTAAAGTACTGAAAATGTCTCCTCCTTATCAATCCAATCCAAACCAATTGTAAACTGAAGTTACAGGACTTCAAAAGAACAAAAAGGCGTAGCCTGGGTAACTAAAATATACAAAATTAACAAAATGGGTTAGACAAACCCAAGCTACTAAATAAAGAAAATCAAAACCAGCAAAAGCTAATAATAGAAATAATAAAAAGTAATTAGTTAAACTAAAGATACAACAGAAGTCAAGAGCGGAATTAGCATGTGAGTAATTAAGTTACCAACAGTCAACACAAAGTTTTATTTAAATAAACTAAGTCAAAGATACAAGGAAACCTAGCACAGCAAGTACGGCCTGAACAAGCTAAGACAGTTCCAAGATAAACGCTAAGGGGTCCAACAAGAGGAAACTGCAATTATCCCATTGCGTCGCCCCTTCCACAAATTTAGTTTGTTTTTAATTGCTAATCCCATTATTGAGAACCAAAATGAAAGATATTTTGGTAGTTTCATTAGTTCTATACAAACATTTCATTTATACACAATACATATATCTAATAACATTATAAGTAAAATTAAAACCGTTTGTTTTTAAATTTGTTTTCCCACCCCCACAAAATATTTTATGATGTCCTTGGTTATGAATAAAAGAATTTAAGATTTGATTGCGCCTTTTTCAATATACTCTTACAAATAGCAAGAGGTCTAAAAATGTAAGTCAATACCACTAATACTCGAATTCAAGGTTTTTCCTTTCTAAGAACCATTTATCAATAAAGATCTGACAGTGGAATAATCTCATACTGTTACTGAATATAAATGATGAATTATTGTTCTGCTAAATTTTTCCTGGTATAGAAACAGATATATGTTATTTTCTACCATAAATCAATTTATATTAGGAGAGAAGTAAAAAAATAATAATGTAAGATTATTACAATGATTTGGACTTTGGGGCTTTTGCAACTATACGAGTAATGATTAACCACAGGACAGCATACTCAATGCTGTGTGCAATGCGAATAAAAATGCGTATATAGTTTTATATTACTAAGGGATTATACATAATAAATTGTGTTTACTTTTAAGATTTTCACATACAATATGAGTTTTCAGAGATTCACGTGTTGTTTAGTTCCTACATCCGAATAGCAGTTAATTATTACAACGTACTTGCATAATGAACTTTAAATAATTCTCAACTGTAGTAGGGATGGAAGCTATTGTCTTGGTCTAAATAAATGTACACTTTTAAATGAATTCAAAAATTAATTCTGATGCACAGGGAGCATTTAGGGAAAATAAACAGCTGAACTGGAAAAAAATTGATGAGGTGTGCCTGGCAAACTAAGTGATTTATGTGTGACTATATAAATAAATATAATCTTTCTTCACACTCTACAACAGTATACAGTAGGAGTCAGAACCTCTGTGACAAATTTGGAGAGAAGGTACATATCATAATGAGGAAAACATTTTTATAAATAGCCTATGTTATCTGACCTTTCGTTTAGAAGTGTTGGTTTTTGTGCATTGGTTGCAAAGCTAAATCACGTGAGCTGCCTTGTCCTCACTGTGTACTTCTGTGTGCTATGTCGATGCGTGTTGAATGCAAGCATCTATTGACAATGGATGTTGCTTTCTCTGATTTTACCGACATGATTAACGTTTTATGGGGTAGCTAGAGGAAATTACCACCTACTTAACGCCCTTTTTTATTTAGAGACATTTGTGCATAATTTCAGTTGATACAAGTCACGAACTGATTGAGCGAATATTAGCTTTTTTCGTCAAAAGAGAGACTAACCTGAAATATTTGCCATAGCCCGACAGGCACTAGGACGGTGTAATGAATGCAATCCGGTTCAGGGAAAGATACTTTGAGTTTCTTCTGTTATATGTTCCAAAGGTGCATGCAGAAAAAATTGATAATATCATGTCATAATTTTTAAATGTCTCTTAACACCTGTTTCCTTCGATGACATTCTTCCTAGACCACGCATTAGATAACATAAATCGTTTAACAAAAATGTTCCTCGTTGTGAGATCTATCTTTCCTCCGAATTTGTCGCATAGATTGTGACTCACTCTGTATGTTAGAACGCTTCTAAATTTAGTTAAATACTATGTTATTAAGAGGTTATAATATAATTTTAACATATTTTTCGGTCATAACTTGTGCCTCGAAATAGCAAGAAGAAGGAAAAGAAGATAAAATCAAAAGCTAAAAAATGCGTATAATAAAAACAAATAACCTAACAAAAGTCAAGGTTTTTAGAAACAAATCTATATTTGATAATGATGTCGAATGGCAATTTACTTGCCTGACTGACAGTCGCATAACCGTTATTAAATCGCATTCATAGTTAATTAGTGGACAATTAGATCAAAGTATATCGCTGTATTCTTTTAGGTTAAGTTTAGTTTAAAAAAGGGCATGTTTTTAGAAAAATTTAAAAATAACTAAGCATAAGTCACAAATTTTTTTAAATATAACTAGATAACACAATAATAAATATTAGAATTGGGACATTCGAATTCCGAATCTTTGAATCTCGAAAAATCCAGATTATAAACTCAAATATTCGTATTTTTATCATTCGAGTCTTTCTTTTCTTAAATTATATTAAAAGCTAGATATGAAACATGAGCTATAAATACTGCAAGGTTTTTCGAATCGCCTTTTAAGATAAAAATTACTGAAACGAGTAAACGTAAGAGGTTTACAAGACATAAGCTCAAATGAGGGAGATTTGCGGTTGTGGTAGACAGGACACTGTAGCTCTGATTGTAAAAAATAGGCACGTATGTCGAAGATCTGTGGTTTGAGTCCCGCCCGTGGCCTCGATTTTTTTTCCTTATTCCGATTCCACAAGATAGATAGCTAATAGACACACTTATGATAGTAACAGTTGGCTAGCATGATTGTTGCGAAATATACTTAATGAAAACCACATACAGATTAGAACAACACAGGCATTCGGAGTAGTCTCTCAGAAGATTGGAGATTCGGAAGAGGTCCCTTAAGCCCACTTATTTAATAATTTTATGAGTGATATAGTGGAGCCAATAAAAGACAAGTCACAAACAGAATATGACACTGTCAATGGGGAGCGGGCACAATTTGCAGAAAGCATAAAAGATGGAATGTTATCTAATGATAAAGAAATACGAAAACCTGCAAGAAGCAATTACTTCAAGTACCTGGGGGTCGCTCTGCAGACATCTGGAAGATGTTTCTCAGTGTGTAAAAACACAGAGACTATCAGCAGCAGTCATACATGAACAATATCCGACGAACTGGTAAGCTGTCTTTAGAAACAGCAATAAATAAAAAGAACGCTCCATGTAACTTGGGATCACCCATCTCGAAGATGATACTTTGCCTATTCAAGCTGTTTAAGATGTGACTAAGGAAACTTTCCATCTGAAGAAGTTAAGCTAAAGTATCTACTCCCTATTGATAATTCTGAGAAAGAACTAAGAATGAGACGTAGGAAAAGGGACGAGATTCCAGGAGTTCTACAGAACGTCCGATAGAAGATGCATTTCGAGATTAGGAATACGTTCACACCTCTAGCGGCGAAAGAATTCTATTAAAAGCTGTGTGTAGAGAAGTGTTTAAGTGAATTGTGTGAGAAAAAATGAGAGAAGTATCATTTCGAAGTGCGTGATAAAATAATTAAATCTGTAAAAGACAATGCTTGTTTGGATGCAGTTCTAATTAACTTTCAACATAAACCTTATTAGGCAAAAAGTAATGTTAAAATATTAATAGTCTCCATGATCATTCTGCCGCTTAGGTGGAAGACGCATTAATTGCTGAAAACCAATCTGGTAGCAAATTCTTCTGTCAGCAATTA
The DNA here is from genome assembly GCA_030762175.1 of Metallyticus violacea. Taxonomy (NCBI): domain Eukaryota; kingdom Metazoa; phylum Arthropoda; class Insecta; order Mantodea; family Metallyticidae; genus Metallyticus; species Metallyticus violacea. The sequence goes on from CM060832.1 coordinate 110,959,845, forward strand.
CTATAAGTCATCTATCTTAATGAGCAATGTCAGAGCTTGAAGAAGCCGCAATATATCGGGTTCTCCTGCACACACTTTCAAAGAATCCTGCAACTTCCTAAGTTGTTTGCTTTAGGATTGGTGGATTATTGAAGGCTGCGTTGGTAACACTGCCATATGCCCTACACATCGGCTGCTAATGTGGTTGAATGGCCTGTCGATTTTCTCTTCCACAAACAGCCAAGTCTTTAAATCCTGTATACCACGCATGAATTGACTTATCTCTCTTGAATCCTTTTACTCTGCTCAGAGGCGACGTTGAAGGAGATTACAAGAATTACTGGCATGGAATTGGAGCACATAAAATACTTCCTCTCTTTATGTGGGCGCCGTTTTCAGTAAGTGCTATCTGATGGCGAAAAGATCGTACTAAATTAATTGCTAGCTATGTAAAACAAAATGTTAATTACACTGTTAATAACCGAGGTAATTATTTTTTAAAACACCGCAAATCGTTTTGACTTAGCCTGTATTCAAAAAGTATCTAATAAGACATGTAAAATTACTAACCTAAGAACATATAGTGCATATTTATAGATATTTAAGTATATTTTCACAGTAAAAATAAAATTTAAAGGTAATAGTTGATTATTAAATGTTCAATATACTAAATATAAGATAAATACTGTATACAGAAGTATGTTATCATTCTATCACTGCAAACTATTTGGTATTTATTTATTTATTATAAAATTTCCTACTGTTTTATGTAAATGTAGTTAATGATTTTCCTATTGATCCAATATCCACAACATTGACGATATTTATATAATATTTTTGTCTTTTTTTAAGAAATAAAAGCAAAAAAGCAGCACTGTGTTTTACTTAAGGTGTCGATAGAAGCCTCACGGTAAAGATCATTAATGTACTTATTACCAAAATGATAAATCTATGTTCTCTAAGATCCTATTTTCTATAGCAGTCATTTATCTGAATGGAACTATAAAAGCATCGAACAACCTGCACACTTCCTGAAAATAATGACGCTGCTTTTCAAATCTTTGATATGGTTAATGATGCGAAGTTGTTTTAATGACATCGTTGAAGGAAAGATCGGCCAGTCTATTGCTGGGATAGCATTCTAACCGTACGCAGTTTCCGACTCGTTTATTTGCCTATCAAATTCCTCCATAAACATGAACAGAAAATAAGAGAAAATCAAGAGGGAGCTGAATGGACTTCTACATTCATTAAGTAGTTGTTAAACTTGTTGTACTTCGAAACATGAATAGCTGAATAACAAAATGTTTTCTGAAAATGCTGCTTGAACAGGTTTATTTATGGACGCTCTTTAATATCTTAGGCCATCAGCGTCCCATTCAATTCAAGGCATTAAACGACCAACAATACCAATGCCTAGAGGCCTCTTTTTTCGAGCTTGAAGTTTTTTATCGTGCCGGAAATGTACGACACGGGACCCACGGCTTTTACTTCCCTTCCGAATGAAGCCATACTTAACATTTTTACGTCCCAAGTCAAAGCGTATGAAATAAACCTTGCAGTATGTTTAGTTTTCGTATAGCATTCTCCCTATATTCCGTTTTTATTAATCATAATTTTATCAATGAATAAAATTATACTATCTTCAGAATACTATATAACTTCATAAAAAGTATTATTTTACAAAGTAAATTATATTTACGATAACCACATACATCACATAGGATATCTTTTGTCATTCGTCTTACAAAATCAAGTAATAAAACATTACAATTTTATGCATTGTAAAGCACCAGTGAAGGTATGCTAACATAGGAAGAAATTAAAAAAACACATTAGAATTAAATTATAATGAAGCCCTGCTAACTTTGGCCTCGCCCACTCTGCTAAGTAAAGTTCTCGTTTTCAACTAATATGTGTAAGCTATAAGCACACTCCAGCGTGCTTATCTTCCCTATGCTTAAGTCTTGTACATTCATTAACACATATAAAGATAAAGATAGCCTATTGTATCCCTTTAAGGTCAAAAGCCTCTCTTAACAAGTAGGGGAGCTCGTTTTTCCCTCACATGGTGAGCTATTTCAAGCTAGTTGTTTGTACAAAATGGGCAGATACTCAACTAGAATAGTGTAGTTAATTTTGTCCTACATCAGTAGCTGAAAGCAAGCCGCGCGGAATCAAGGTCGTGCAAGTCGCCGGCTCCGTCAATGGATAAGTTGCCTAAGCATTTCTATCGTACTGTGCGATTAGAGATGCTTTCCCCCGCAGCGCGAAGTTTTTCCTATGAGCTATGGGCTCCCATTCGTTTGCCGCGAAGTGGAGCAGGTAGCAAGCCTGTTTGCTTACTGATTGACCTTGTTGACTGTCGCAATCGTAGAGCAGCTGTTCTCGGGTGTGTGTTGTGTTGTTCGTTTCTTAATTCGACAGTATACATAAAATATGTTATGCCTCATATGTTTACAACGGCATAGAGTGTCTTTGAACCTGCAGTTGATTCTGTTCCTTATGTAAATACATACAAATCCTCCCCCTCCCTTTTCAGAGAATTAACCGACAGGGAGCGTGATCATACATTTTTCTTTCAACAGGACTCTGCCATGGCTCACACTGCAAAAAATCTATGAGAGCAATTCACAATGTGTTTCCACAAGACAGGGTTATTATTTTAAAACATCATTCCACATTTTGTTGTTTTTATATAAGAGTGATGCTTTTGATTCAGAGAAACATACAATATAGAAACACCTGGAATTGTATGTTTCATCGGCTGCATATATACATATGAAAACAATTCTGCAACAAAATTCTTTATGAAGATGAAATGTTGTTGTATTTACAGATGTTATTAGTAGTAGGTGTGTATTTATTTCAATAATGGTTTACCAGATACGTAAATTAAATACCTATCCAACGCGTGGGTCTAGCCAAAAACACTGTGCTCCTATTTTTACATAAGAAATTTGAGTAAAAATACAGAATTACATAATTACAAGCACTAAGTCAATTACTATAATGTTTAGGAAATAACCCTCCCCCTCTCCCAGTCACGACGGAAAAGATTATGCAATTAATAAGCATCTTAAATTTGTCCTTTCAGGACACAAAATAAGAGAAATACATTATTCAATATGTACGTATATATAAACACCAGAAAATAAAAACCAATAGAAATACATTTTTAAAATATATAAGTACATTATAAGATATGTTCTCTACAGCCAGATATTTTCTCTTGCGCACCTTGTCTTCCTAATAAATTTATATAAACCCTGCCAATTATTCTTAACCAATACAAAATTTAGACATGCAGGCTACTCCTTCTCGATTTCACAGAGTTTGCGAAGAAAATCTGCGACCTGCAGTACTCTATAGCTTCACATTCTGCAAGAATATGTATTCAATTTTCCTTTTTACCACACATAGAACACATTCTTTCCCCTGTGTCACCCGTAATTTTCTGCACTTTCCATCTCACAAGGTGCAACACATTAAATTTCATAAGCGATTTTTATCTCGAACGAATACTTTTACAAACTGATAACATTCTTGAAACTTAGTCGGACTTTCACAAAATGTTACTCGAATAAATAATTAAATCTCATAAATTTCTGCACTGTATAAAATCAATATCTTAAATATTGTTGAAGTATAAAGTACCTAATTACATTTTTATGCTTAATTTTTCTTTTAATGTTTCTGAAATTGGCTGAGTTTTGTTGTTAGTTTTTCATAGGGCCGCTAATTTATTTATGTTCTCTACAGCGTTTCGTTTCATAAAAAAATAATAAAATAAATATATGGTGCAGGAAATCTGTTATACAACTAGCAACATCAATCCGTATGAAGTAAACGCAACAGATTTCATGTGACCTGTAACCAACGATATCACGTCAAACTTAACGATTTTGATGTTGTTTTGTAAGAATTAGGAGGTAGTGGACAAAAGTTTTCACTGCATCTGTAAACCATTATGTCAAAGTATGTCGTTAAATAAACGAACTTGGCGTTTGCCCTTGCTACCACAGTAAACTATATATAAAAATAAATAGACTATTTGGTTTGCTATGGAAGATGATTTAAGCCAACTTTATCGATAGGAATATTTTTAGATCGTTTTATTTTTACCGGCAGAAAAAAAATTAATGCATTATCAACTCCTCAATCAGATTAAATAAATTAATCGCAGTAAAACTATTTAGAACTCTACGCAGAATTTAAAATTAATTATTTAATTAAAATATGATAATGAACGACTTTGTATCAAACAATTTTTAAAGATTAAGAACATAAAATAATATTGCATATAACTGGGAATGGAGCAGTACGTCAGAACAGGGACCACAGCATGGAGGCAGATCAGAATCTCAGGTGAAAATGGATTGAGAGTTTGCCCTTTATGTGGAGAGGGTCGCACATCCTGGCGCACTGTAACAGCACTGAGGTGTTGAGAGAAAAAAAAAATTCTGCCGTCTTCCTTTACTGACGTAACAGAGGGCAAGGGGCATGCTGGGCTCTCCTGGCAGGCAAGGATGAGTAGCAGGTAAGCAAATTCAGTCGAAGGTGAGACAGCTCAGGTCGAAAAGGCTGAAAACCCGGGGGTGGGACGGGGAACTAAACTGAATTTAAAAAAATGTGTGTGTATTGTTTTACTTATTACACTGACAAGAGGAAGGGTTATGTTCTGTATGTGGGATTTTACATTCTGTGTGAGTATATGAAACTATTGTTATTATTATTATTATTATTATTATTATTATTATTATTATTCATGTTATTACAATCATTATTATTTTAACTGCGTTAAGCAATGGAGGTATGACGTATTTACTAATTTATTTAAATAATGTACTTTTGCATATTATGAAAGGCACGTACTCATGGACCCATGTGAAGGTTGTAAAGTATTAATATGTGTGTTAATTTGAATAAATACTTATTCATTCATACTTTCTTATATATGAAATAGTTTATATTTTGGTTAGTTTTCGACATGTGTGTGTAAGAATCGCATGCTCATATTTCCATATTTAACACTATATATATATATATATATATATATATATATTTATTATTGTGTATTGTGATCATATATTACATTTGTTAACACATTTTCATTCAGTCAACGATGAATGCATAAAATTGACTGTAGATGCGCTCCCTTTTCTAGCAAGGAAGCCTTACAAATGACATTAATTGAAGATATTTCCTTACATTCTTTCTTATTTATCCATAGCTTTTGCTTCTTCAAAACGGATCAATTGACATCCACATGTAAATTATGTTTCCGGGCAATATAGTCTTACAATTTTCAGATTGCTGCATTGAGCAATTCTGTGGATGGGCACGATGCATAGGAATACCCGTACATTTGGCGCAGCTGGTGTTTCGAGGATTCAGAAACGAATTTGAGCTTAATGGTTAGTAGTTCATTTTGATTCTGTAGTTTTTTATACAGACTACGAGCCGTTGAATGGTTCCCATCGGGACTTTAGTTTCTAAGCTAATGGAACATAAAATGAATTTAATGTTTCTTTAAGCTTAACCCTTTATGAGTTCTATTTAAATTGTTGAGATAAATTAAGGCTGCTTTATATCCTGGTGTTGAAAGATACTAAAATTATACTTTAATTTGAAAAAAAAACACATTAAGTAAGATTTTGACTTATTATAATATAAAACTCTTAAGTTTAATTCTATAACTTTAACTAAAATATATTTCTTTAAAATATCATTAACCTGAATTAAAATGAATATCTTTAAAAATGCATAATTTTGAAAGAAACATGAGCTGGTGAAATAACATTTATATTTAATGTGTTTCCTGTTTTAAAATACTCATTTCATTTTGTAAAACAAACTAGAATGACTGTTCACCTCATTACTTTAATATTATTGTACTCCTAAATAATTAATTTCATAATATTGTAATCCTAAATAATTAATTGAAATGTATTAAGCTATTATACAAAACAAATTTGTTGAAATATAAAGCAGTGTTTCCAACAAAACAATGCCTAGAACAAGAATGACACTTTAAGAAACAAAAGAAATAGTGTTCCTTAAGAATTTTTGCAGCCCTTTCGGAATTTATAAACAATACATATTACTCTTTTAAAAATAAGGATTTTTTTTCAGCAGAAGTGAACCTTAAAAGGTGTTACCTTCTCATTCCATATACCTCACTATAAGTATTTAGTTTTTAAGGCGTCATTAAATGGTATAATCGTAAATATGAGCAGTATACTACGGTTTAAGTAGGAAACAGGTTGCTGTGAACAGACAGTTCTATATTTTAGTTCAGCACTTTTTGCAGAAACTGTTAACAATTGTCTTTCGCCTTTATTGAAACTTTGAAATGAACTGCTGCTAGTGATGTTGTGGTGGTAATAATGTGTATTTATTGCTCAATATGCATAAACATTATTTATACAGTGGGCCTATGAACCGTACATGCTATTCATTAGACAGACACACATAGAAAAAGAAAATTCACTTCAAATCAAATACTTTTACAGTTATTATCACTTAAACATTACACTTAAATGTATGCGCATACAATACAAAGATATACGCACTCAGTTGTTGGTTCACGTGCACGCACGCACATACTCCACACACATTCAGACTTACAGAGTCCGTCTAATTCAACAAAGCGCTTCTAATTCCACGCACTTTGAATAGAATAGAACAGCACTAGTTGTCTTCTTGTGCAAACAGATCTCAACATGCTGGCCTCTACCTATTCCACCTAGCAAACTTAGCTCCAGGCGCAGTCAATCTCCACTGTTCGGTACTTGGGCAATCATTAGAATGTGCTTCCAAGTTGCCCTGTCTCCACAAAAAGCATATTCTCTGACCAGCCTCGTTTGTTATTTTAGTCATCTTCCATGCCTGCAGCCCTTAAAGCTGTGAGATCTTCTTTTATGCGTAACCAGAAGTTAATTATTCAAATTTTACAATAAATAATGTCTTCACCCAAATTCCCGAAAAGGCCACAGCTGGCTGAATTTTTCCCCATTCCTAAAACTTACTTTAGAAACTCGTTTTGGACTTTGTTCAGTTGGTCCGCTACTTTCTTCCAGTCCCATATCTCATAACCATAAAACTTGACAGAGTTACCATGGCGCTATACATAATGGTTACAGGAAATCAAGCACTCGTGACAACGTATGCAAATACTCATGACATTTAATCCATCTTCCATTCATACTAAGAGCTACACCAAGATAATTAAAATATTTTACATTTTCCATTTCTCGTTCTTCCTGTAAACTGTCCCATTTTAAAGGTGATAGTTCAGTTTTTTTTACGATAACGATCATTCTCCATCGATCGCACTTGCCCTCTAATTTTTCGGTATTTTCTGTAGATCCTCGACAGATAAATGAGGAGATTAATATATTGGTGATAAATACATTAAATAATATAAGAGACAAAATACATCACTGCCTAGCTTCTTTTGACGTTCTCGTACTGTCAGATGTACACTTTTGGTCCAAACAGCTGTTTATCACGGTATCCAAAACGAAGGTTGAATAGCCTTCCCTAAAACTGGCCGGAAATTATGATATTTTGTTAATTGTTTAGACTATGAACATATTGGTCATACAGAATTCTACAGTACACTTTTCACAGTACCAAAAGCAGTGATATGCCTCAATAATTTCTCGGAATATTGACCTCCCTTTTTTTTTCTTTGTATAGGGGCTACCAATGGTCAGGATAGCATACCTCCTTAAAACAATTTGTTAGATGCTGTTCTTTTGATACCCACCTCTCTCCTAATTCAAGAAGTCTCCTGGTAGTTCATCCCCTTCCTAGAGCTTTTCTGTTTTTCAGCCCTATTTTGGAAAGGACAATATCACATTTTGCTATGTCTCGATCTAGCATTTCTACAACTCTCTGCAGCTCTATGCTTGAATTCCCCAAAACACGTCAGCAAAATGCTCTAACCATAATTCTGCAGATATATTTGATTTCACTTATTTCCCTGCTTTAATCTGCTTCAATAATTTCCACATCTGGTTCAAATCCCCCCCTCCCATCACACACGCCAACTTCTGTGCTACACTCTGCCCCTCCAGCTTACATGTGATGTTTTTGTGTTGTTTCCGTAGGTGAATGTAAATCCGTCTATTTACTCCCCTCCTTGTGCTTTCCCACTGAGCGTGTTATTTTATTACACTGCACAAGGGAGCAGCGATTACAAAATTAGGCAATAGTAAAATATTTCTTGAATGTATAAGTTTAAATAAGCATGCGCACTGGAAAACTGCAGCCCCTACCTCGTGAGATATTAGAGGTGTCAACAGTACACGAAGGTTGCAAATTGAATAAAGAAAGAGTGCATCGTTTCTGTCAAAACCTTTGACCTACCCCGAAAACGCGTAGTAGCTGTTTTTTCACTGTCATGTTGGTACCACACCTGCACATGCGATCTAATAAGGCGTCCATTATGTGTAAACAGATTTAAATATTTAGGTTTTTAACATACTTATTTGAGGTTTTTCTGGCAGAGCTAAGCGCATTAGGCCTTTTGTTCCATTCTACCAATATAATAATAATTACACTAAATTTTAGCGACAGTACCACAATTATAACATAAACAATAACGAGCACAATATGCATGCAATATAAAACTATGTTGTACTACTGTACAGAAAAGGCAAGGACGATACCGGACTGCAATTCTTTACCATTACTTTTAGTTAGATGTTAATTTGTACAATTCGATGTTTTATTAATTAATAAATGTTCTTTTCATGAGGATGTCTTACGAATTTTCTATCTTAATTGTAAACTCACAATTGTTTTCGTTCATTGCAAATATTTTTTAATGAAAAGGAAACTTAATTCTTTGTCGAAGCCATTGGATGTGTTCTAGTGAACTTTCATTGTATCTCAATAATTGTTTTTTGGTATTTTCACAAACATTTAACCGACAGTAACCATAATTTGAACAAAATTACTTGGAAGTTTTACTAATGTGCGGTATCATACTACCATAACCTAAAACATGTAAGCCAAAGCAGATGGATATTAAAGATTGTCCACAAAAATGAGTATGATTATGTACTTACGTCTCATTATTACCAAAGCAACTTTATATAAATACAGAACAATGTAAATATACATATTTAGAGAGAAAGCGGAATAAATATATCTACCAATATTTTCCACACTTCCTTGGTATCTGTGCATACCTGTCAGTAAATGTGGACAATTTATAGAAAAAATGCATAAAATATACCCCAAATGCTTTCTGTTGTCTGCATTTACTTAGTAACAAGACAGGTATTTAAAATAATCAGTAAATGTAAATATGTATTGTGTTTCCCACTCTGGCCATAGCACATACACAAAAAGCAAATATTTTGGATATTTGGACAAATAGTGCAAAACTTAAACAGTATATTTAAAACAACTTCTAAGGCGATCGATACAAATCAAGAGTGGGTGGAATTATATGAGAGCTGTATTTAAATTAGGAAAAGTACGTGATTTATATCTAGCAACTGACTTTGTTCTTGCTTTTACCAGGCCCATTATATTACCTTAACAAGCAATTAAGTACTAGTAGTTACCCAAGTTGCTCTATCTAATTCTTAAAATAAAAACACAAAAGAGAATACGACCCGCTTAATTATAGAGTTTTTTATTCTGGTGGCCTCTACCATGAAGTAACAAAGCAGTAAATAATTAATCACTATAAATATATTACAATAATATCATATTTACAACATTCCGACCTACAAATTGCTCCTGGTTGGGTTAGAATCAGGGGGCTTTTCGTGTTCGAAAAAACGAATGTCATGTTCGCGATCCGCATCCGATAAAATCTCCCAAATATAAAGTTTCATTGAGAATGGGCATGGCATTTCCCACCCCTTTCAGTAACTTTCCACCCCCTTAGGGAATTAAATTATGGAAAAGTAAGGGATGTGTCGTAGAGCTAAAATATCCGCATAGTTCTAAAGAGAATTTCTGCAATAGGGCTTAGACTGGGTTAATACTCTAAAGACCTTTTTTTTTATGTGTCAAAGGGGATTGAATTAAATTAAAGGAGGAACGGATTGTCCAACGTAGTCTAAATTTTTTTCCTAGTTTTAAAAACAGAGTTGTGTGCTGTGTGAAGGCCAAGATAATAAATCAGGAGCCGAAAGTGCATTTTATTCATCCAGAGAAAACTGAATAAAATGTTAGGTTGTTAACTACTTCCCAATAATTTCATCTTGGACATTTGCAGGTAAGAAATCCGCTTGAGAAAGGGTTTATATTACCTTTTTCAATAATTTATTAACATTTATTTTATAAACGGAGTCTGTGCACATATTACGTGCAGAATTTGTTCATTATGATAAAATGTTGCGGTTACCCAACGGACAAATTACTTGTAATTCTGCTATTGCCCCGAGGAATATCGAACTATATTTTATCCGTCATTTGCACACTTAGAATGACAAGAGGAAATGTGTTTATTTGTTATTTCAGAAAACATGCCTCACATTTAACAAATCGGTCCTGGTGGTCTAGTGGTAACCGTACTTGCCTTCTAAAACCCAAGATCGCAGGTTCGAATCCGGCCAAGATCGATGGATTTTTTCGGAGGTAAAAATCCTAAGTATGGCTTCCTTCGGAAGCGAAGTAAAGCTGTGGGCCCCGTTTCGTACATTTACGGCACGAAAAAGAACCTCAAGCCTGAAAGAAGAGGCCTCTGAGAAAAATTTGTCGGCCGTTTCACGCCCTGAATAGAATGGAACGCTGATGACCTGAGATGTTAAAGAACGTCCATAAATAAATCAATTAAAAATTTTTTAACAAAAATCTAAGCAATTATCATTATATATTTTGCTGTTTGTTGAGATAAATGCTAATTTTGTAAGTATACATGTGGAAAGTCTAAATGCATCATATTTTTCAGACAATTTAGTGTACGTTCTCTTCGACACTTCCCATAGCTTCCTTCTTATGACGTTATCTTGTAAACAACGGAACGTTAATGACCTTCTGACGTCACAGCACAAGACCAGTATCACGTCGCTTTGGATTTCTCAGAAACAGAGCGCGTTTGTTGTCGAGTGAAGGGTGTTCTATTCTCTAGGTTCTGCGAATCCCAGGAACTCCCAGCTGGTCAATGTTTGCTTTTTCAGGTATAAACCCACAAAGTCTACTTAAACCATGAATTCTTTCACTTTACGTCATATGGAAAAAATGGAAAAAATGAGCTATAGCCGTCGACTGCAGAACTAAAGATGAAACACGTCACAGAGTTAGAAAATTCACAGTTGCAAATGATGTATTAATCAAATTGTATTAAAAAGTATTATTAATTGTATTGTATTAAAAAGTATTATATTGATGTGGGCTAATCTACACACGTGGATGAATTATTTCGTTAATTATAATCAAGGAAAAATAAGAAATAAATGACAATGACAATGACAATAGCAAGATTGTGTCAGCAGTTTTACTTCGAAAGTCAGGTAAAAGTCCTAGAACAACATGAATTCAACATCCACGGTGTAAATAAACGTAATTGAGTGTGCTGCTATCTCTTTCTACACACTGTGGATGCTACATGTGTTGATTTTTTCCGTGAACTAAAATTACAGCTCTTATGTTACCGTGTTATAGTACGCGTGAAGAATGCCGTAAATCAGAGTTCGTTCAGGAAAACAAGCGTATCTAAAATCTCTTTCAGTACATGTTTATTTAATGCAAACAGCGGTCGGGTGTGGAAATGAAAGGAAATTATTTATTAATATATATTTAATAATGTGGCATAACAAAAAATATTCAGTTTCTACTCAATATTTGAAGTACGAAAGTAGCTGTGGCTAAGTTACTGCTGAGACGGAAGCGATTAACACTAGACATGAAGTCGGTGCGACGGTGCAAATCTTATGTTAGCTCCATTTTAGATAAGTTTACAGTTGGAATTCATAACGACTCTTACGCTTTAACCTCCGTAGTTCCAGGAATATACAAACATGCTTCTGTTCCCATTCACGGAGTTAATGACATAAGAGAGTGTGGAAAATGGCCATTCGATCCCAGCTAATATGAAAATGTGTTGTTGCCAAGTCTAGCAGTATCCTGCACACATCTTTCAGTTATTTAGTATATTGTAAGGCGTGGAAATGTGAATAAATACGTCGTTCTTTTTTCTACTGTGGTTAGTTGGCGGGGAAACTCGCGAACAAAGGTTATATACTTTGAATCTTGCTGGTGCTTACCCTCAAATGATCACTACAAAAAAAAAAAAAAAAAAAAAAAAAGAAAAGAAAAGAAAAAAGACAAGGTGCGCGGATGGGAAAAAAACGGACATTTTTCGAAATAAAGACAATTATTTTTTTTTAAAAAAAAGTAAGATTGATAAAGGGGGTGTTATGTCATCAAAAAATCTCAACCAATCATCCGCTTATATTACTGGTGTAAGAATTATTACAATTAAGAACATTTCAAATATCAGGTTCCATCCCGGCCAGGACCGATGGATTTTTTCGAGCGTAAAAATCCTAAGTATGGCTTCCTTCGGAAGGGAAGTAAAGCCGTGGGTCCCGTGTCGTACATTTACGGCACGATAAGGAACCTCAAGCCTGAAAAAAGAGGCATCTGAGCAAAATTTGTCGGCCGTTTCACGCCCGGAATAGAATGAGACACTGATGACCTGAGATGTTAAAGAGCGTCCGTAAATAAACCAAATAAAAAAAAAAAACTAAACCAGACAGCTATCAACAGTATGTAAATAAAAATGAATTAATATTTGATCGCATTGACCTTTTTGTTTATGACTTGTTGGCTAGAAGGATATACGAGTATTATACAAGGTGGGCCGTGATTACAATAAGTTGGTAAACACGACATATAGGTGAGTACGTGAGTTATTACGCGCAAGCGCAATGTTTGTCATTGTTGTAAAACTAGCACTAAGGAAAGCTGAGTATCGTGCTTTTGTGATGGAAACATTTTTTTAAAAATAGTGACTCGGTTGTCATTACACAACGATTATTTCGTCAACATTTTCATGTTTTGCGCCATGTGACCAGGGACACTATGGAGTTATGGATACAGAACTCCCGAGCAACTGCTTCTGCAACGAAGAAGAAATCATCAGGTTCTGTACACTGTGAGAGGCAGACAATGGTAAGGAATTCTAATCCCTCAACACGCAGCTGCCTTGTGTTTATCGTGTACCAGCTAAAGAAGAATTCTGCTTAAAAATTTAAAGTTTCATCCTTACAAGATGGTTGTGATTCAAGAGTTAAATGGTCGTGGTAGAGCAAATCGAACGACATTCTGTAAACATTTTCTCAACGTCTTTACATGACATGGTCCTGAAAATGAGTGGTCAAACGTACTTTCATTTAAATGGCACCGTAAACAAATAGAGTTTTATATATTGATCTGATTAAAATCCACAGCAACTGCATATGCGCCCTCTTCATAGTCCAAATGTAACAGTCTAGTGTGCCGTTTCCAGTTTTGGAATCATAAGTACTTACTTTTTTGAAAGGAATGATAAAGTTGCCATAGTGACTTCTGACCGATACATGGGACTTCCTTACTCCAGAGTTTCATTATTATGGAACCGAACTCACCGACATATGGTTTCAACAAGATGGGGCTACACCTCACACTGCTCACGTGTCCATTACAATTGTTAATGAAATGCTTCCAAATTGCGTGATTTCCAGAAGAGGAGACATTCCGTGGCCCGCACGGATTTATCAGTATGTGGCTACTTCCTTTGGGATTACCTCAAGTCAAGTACACATAAGGAAACCAAGGGACATTAATGAACTCGGAGGGGTTATACAGGAGGATATCCTAGCCGTGCCAAATAACAGCAACACAGATCTGCGTGACAGATTGCAACAATGTATCTTAAGTGGTGGGGGCAATTTAAGAGGTGAACCATTTAGAAATTAAAGTTAAATCCCCAAATAGCATGTAATAATCTATTGCAACATAACAGTATTAAAAATGTAATATGTATGTGACATTGTTAATTCTGTATATTAAAATCTTCCCAAGGCCCATCCTGTGGAATGGTATGTCGCCCACAATAAAAACGTTGACCCGAATAATGCATGATAAGACGGACGTTACGAGTTTTCTAGAAAATATTGAGTGGGCTTTTATTTTTAATATGGCATTTCAGCAAATAAATTCGACATAGCTGAATCCAATGACATTATTGCAGGGCAATAAATATGTCTGAAGGAGATAAAGAGCGTTACAATGACGTTTATCTCGTTGAACAGCAGCTTTAGCGGAATGGAAAATTGTTTGGATGATACAGTCAACTGTTTCATATCAACACCAGAGAAGAAGAGAATTGTTGTTATTCGCTGCGGCAGAAGAACAGGGTTTCTGAAGGATGCTTTATTTCCGACTCATAAAAACATGGCGAACGATGCGAATTATCATGAATAAATGAATAAATGAGTGTATTTATTCAAATTAATATACATAATATTATCTTTGTAGCCTTACCCTCGTCCACCTGCCTTTCATAATAAAAAAATGTACATTACTTAAACAAATAAGCAAATAAGTCATGCCTCCATTGCTTAACATAGTTAAAATAACAATGGCTATTTCACTTAGGTGACGTCATCTTAAAATCGATCAATGAAATTAAACAAAATTTTGAAATTTCACCAAACCCAGCCGGATATCGCAATGAAATTATCGTAAAAGATTCTCAAATCCATTTTATCACGCGACGTGCATTTGCCTAATGGTCAGTGTAGCCAACTTATACTCCACTATATAATTCGTGTGCACGCCTCACTGACCACTTTACTGTGTTTTCAGTAAATGTAAATTTAACTAGCTTAATGGGTATTAATTCAAGTATTCTGTTATACATTTTTGATAACATATTAAATATTATATGTAGCCCTTGAATTTACTGCTAATCTTATTTAAAATCAATGATACAGGAACCATCCACAGCCTATGCATGGACATCTCAGCTATTTGAATAACGAACTTCTATTACTCGGGATCAGTCAAGTTCTGACACGATCAATAGCCCTTGTCATCATCTCCGGATCATCAGATCTGATTCCTTGAGATTTCTACATTCAAAACCCTGCCTTCTGAACTAAACTAACTGAAGATGCATTCAAAATGCTATGCAAGCCATTGATGATGCCAGAGTTAAAACTTGTATAAGAAGAATTCTGATATGGCTAATACCTACAGCTTTTGCCTATTGGTGCTAACTATATTTTGATATCAATAATATGAATATAGAGGTATTGTAAGAACTCGGATATGTTTCTAATCCAGCACGTTTTCTTTGTAGGTGTTTAACTATCCTATATTTTCAACTTTTTATTTGTTTTGTTTTTTTTAGTGGAAGTTTTGCATTTATTTCCTAAAATACTCCCTGTTTCTACTTCTTTATTTTTAGTGCCACTAAAAATTACATTTCCCTCGCTTGTAGAATTGCTTACAGTTCATGCTTCTATACTCCTACAGCGCATATAGATACAAACTTACTTCCTGTATATTATTACTCATTTCAGCTTAACTGTCACACTGAGATAATCCTCGACACTTCCGAAGATATGGAGAAACGCATTCTAAGAGAATGCAGTAGCTTCGTGCTTCGAGCAGGATATTGGGACGTCTTTGATTCATTCTTCTGTATATTAAACTGATATTTCATTGTAGAGATTTAATATATCGGGTAAGGCATTTACTCCCACGTTTGACAGAGACGAGCTGGCTCAGTGTCGGCTTGTCAAGTTCCAACACAATTTGAACAAATGTTTTACGGTATTAAAATCCCAGGTCGTCAAATTATCCACATTTTAGTTAATTTCTGGAAACAGGAAGGTCGTGAAACATAATTAAAAAAATATACAGAAGGAATATTAGATGGTATTGCTTGGAAAACTCTGTTACATAAACCCATTCGGAATATTTCATAACAAAAAAAAAATACATTCTTTCTGTCCCACGATCAAGAGATTGCATATTTAAATGATTTTATTTCATTGTGAAGGAAACATTTTATTTTCGGCGACACAGAATGGTGCTTAAAGTCCGTAACAAATGGTCCGTTCGCCTTATACGAAAGACTGCCAGTGGCCAATTGTATTCCTCTTCGTTTAATAATATCTCTACCACTTTCATTTGCAAGGATTTCCATATAATGCAATTTATGCATAGCTACAAGGATAAAGTGCTATACATTTTTCGAGTCCTTTATGGATTAATAAGCCGAGACAATCCTGAATATAAAGGCTGGACTCCGTATCTGAGCAATTTAATTTATGTTTATTGTTTCTGTAAGTTTACTGTGTTTCAAAATAAAAAATATTTCCCTTCACTGCTAATATTGCCGTTTTGTATTATTGATTATGGAATGTTCCTATTTAACAAAGTACGGAATGGCTCAATGTTAAATTTGGAATAAGGAAACTCCCAGACCAGGGACAAGGAAAGCTCCGTTTGCCAAATAAAATCAGATAAAGACTTAAAAACGACACTTCAAAATTATTTGGGGGGAAAAAAAAACAGCCAGTGAGGGTATAAATACGTTCCAATACACTTCTCCTAAATATTATCAAGTAGACATCCATTAGACCCAAAAGTATGACAATATTTCAACATTAGAAAGTTTTTCTCAGTGAATTACAATAGTTAAACACATTAAAATAAGCACACACTTCCCATTAAATTACTGTACACTCATACTTCGATATGAATTGATAATCAAATTGAACTAAGAAATCCCTATTGTAGGATTTTAACTTGAATAAATTATCTTATAGCTGGATCATTGGATCAATTAATCTACAGTTGGCCTATTCTCTAATGAACTTAGAAGTAACCACAGTAAGAAGACTTCATTCATGTGGAATGATTGCTGAAACAAGCTGATGTTTTTTTCGAAAAGAAGCCATATCCTCGATGTCCGTGAACCAAGAAAAAAAGATATCGCTAATCCAATACATACTACAGTCACACCCTTTAACCAATGAGCAGGGGATCGCGTGGTTTAGGCTAGGAGCATGGATTTGGTTAATTTATGGACGCTTTTAACATCTCAGGTCATCAGCATTAGGGGCATGGAGGCAGATCAAAATCTCAGGTGAAAATGGACTGAGAATTTTCCCTTTATGTAAAGAGGAAGAATCGTGGTCACATATCCTAGCGAACTGAAGCAACACTTAGGTGTGGAGAAAAAAGTTTTTGCCGCCTTTGTTTACTGACTCTAATAGAGACAAGGTGTATGCTGGGCTCTGCTGGCAGGCAAGGATGAGGAGCAGGTAGGCAAATTCATGTCGAAGTGGAGACAGCTCAAGTCTCAAATGGCTGAAAACCGGGGGAGGAGCGGGGGAAACTAAACTGAATTAAAAATGTATGTGTAGATGATATTTGTTCACTTATTCTACCGACAAAGGGAAAGGGGTTCAATATTCTGTATGTTTACGTTAAGCTAATATTGAGATTATTATTATTATTATTATTATTTTAGGTACGTTTAACAATGAAGGTGTGACTTATTTACTAATTTATTTAAGTAACGTACTTTTTGTGTATTATGAAAGGCACGTACCAAAGATATCCGTGCGAAGGTTGCAAAGTTAATATCATGTATGTTAATTTGAATAAATACACTCATTCATCGGTGAGGCCGGAAACTTATGAACGTACCCTCGTATTTTAATAAAAATTTCATTCACCCTCAACAGGTCTACTTCTGCCACAATTCTTTAAATTTCTCTATGATCTTTTCTTTAAATTCCTCCAACTATGGTATACTAATATACTATAATTAATAACACTAGTTACCAATAGCCTGTAATAACACACAGCACAAAGACACATTAGACTAATCTCTTAACTACAAATTTAGTTACACAAAAAGAAATAATGCTTCCTTTCGTAACAGACAATTGCGACTGACTGTCCATTGCAGTCATCAGCGTGGGAACGATCTAGCTACTATAATGACTGGCAGCCAACGTGATCTTGATCCAGCGCACACTAAGCTCAGCTGCGAAATTTGGCCAAAAATAACTCTCAGTATTTTCAGATTGCGATAAAAGTTAACAATAATGAACTGTTATCAAATAGAGTAGAAGAAATTTTCTTAGTTTTAGTTGGGCATGGTATAAACATATAAATAAATAACGAAAATAAAGTGCAATTCTAATTAAATAATACTTCTATAAATAATTAATTTTGTACCACAGCAAGCATTGCATATCTGTAGAATTTAGGGAAGCGCTTCCAAGGAACAAGGTGGTAGTTTGCTGCCTAAATTTTTTGCATAAATCCTTTATCAATCTCCTTGTGTCACTGTAGGAAAACTATGCTGACTTTGAAGAATATTTAGCTGTACTTCCTGATGTTCGATTTGCCTTTGACCAACCTAATATTTTGTTAACATTTAATTTAAATGATATTTTCTTAACTGTTTTTATATCTAGACATAACCTAGCAGCGTTAATGTGACATATTTTAACTATAAAATGCTGAAATTGTCATACAGCGACTAGCAAATTAACCATAAGTAATTATCACAGGGAATTGTAAATTTTCGATTTAATATATGCCTAATTAATTGTTTAAAATAAATTGTACTTTGGAAAAACAATTGCACGACGAGGCATAAAATCTTCAAAATAAACAGTTTAGATAGACTGAAAATCAACACGTTCTTATAGCAGATTAGATCAATGATGCTTGAGCGAAACGATGATTAACTGTTTTCGCAATCAGCTCGCCAACAAATTCGGAAAACTAACTGGTCATTATCCAATGGTTCTGTCACCAACACGCTAGTGCCCAGACATGACGGTGTCCCAGTAAATGCTTCAGGCCAGGATCGGTCTGTTACACGATACTTTTTTTCTCATTTGTGTATACATAAACATTGTAGTTTAAAGGGGTTATCATAAAATACTTTAACAATGACGCTGCTCGCTTTTAACGGAGAGAACAAGTGCGAAAATTGCGGGGTAGAAACAAATCGAACTGCAACGCCCATCTGTGTGGGTTGAAAACGTCCGCAGATATGATCGCTGGAATGTACGTGGAAGATTTTTATTGTCAGCGGCGTAATGGATCGCTAGGGAGAGAGGAGGGGGGAGACGTGAGACAGTAAAACTAAAAACAGCCTCTGTTTTTTTTGTTTTTTTTTCCTGTACAACTTGCACCCACCGGAAAACATGTCATGCATTCGGGAACTAAAGTGTATTTAGTAAATTTTGTTTTTATGATAATTGTTAGTGTTTAATATTTATTCATCACACCCAAAAAGAAACTCGTAACTATTTTATTTTATTAAAACTAAAACATTAAGTAGAGAATAGGAGAATCTTTGTAAAATGTTTTTCGTCTACATAACGAAATGAAATATTTCAGAAAAAAGTAATATAAGAACTGCATTTATTCCTTATTAGATTTTTTTATACAAGAATCGAGTTGTGATTTAAAATTAATGTCTGAATTGTACAAATGAGATCTGTTTAGAGCACGACCTGCATAAAAGTTGATAATTATAACCCTTTAACGAAAATTATTTTAAATGCATATAGTACAGAACGGACCAGTCAAAAGTTTTACACAAGTTTCAGGAATAGAATGAGGAGCTGGCAAACGATGAATGCACCAAATATGTTCCACAATTATTTGGTTCCTCCTTGGGCAAGTGTCGTTGAGGAAATAGGAGTTAAATTAAATGATTTTACTTTAATTAATAATCAAGACAATCATTAATTTATATTTCGTTTAACCTGAATATCATAAAAACTGCTAAAAATAGCGAAACTGAATTTTTGTTCAAGCATACGTTACATCTCCGAAGAAAGTTTTGTGACCTTACTAAAACCCGGTTTCTGTAATTTCAGCAGATCGGCATTTACAAAGGGTGTATATTTTTAAATATAAGAAGTATCTCTACCTTTTATTATTGTTTTTATTAAAGATGGAATTTGCTTTTTAAACAAATCGCAGATATACGCCTTTGATTGTAATGTAAACGCCGGAAATATTTTACGAAAACTTCGCACACACGTCATGTTCTACTTTAAAAGATAGGTCTAAATAATAAATATCTCCACTGAGCCTTATAGTAGGCACATAGTATAACATGCACTTTATTAATAAGTAATAGATCCCATGGCCAAATTTTAGATCATAAAATATTTCATTTTAGGCTTTACATATGTCAGGTATACAATCCAATTTATAAGCAAAATACACACAAAGTTTTTTTTTTTTTTTTTCCCCACAGCTTTCATTACACACTTGTATTTCATATTGAATACTATCCTGTGTTACAGAGTTATTCGATGTGATGTCCGTTTGCAATTACACATTTCTGATATCCTTTAAGAAGCCAGCATTCAATTGTAACAGCTCTGCTACGGCAATTCTTCTGATGTTTTCTTCAAGTTCATATTGTATGGCAATTAATCCTATAAATTATATTTTTTTCCCTTTTATAGTGGTAACATTTTAATACAATGCATATACTAGAGTAAACTTTACTTCACTTACATTAATAATAATGACACACCAAGAGCATGTAATAACACACACTTGACTCAGTATAGCTACCGAGCTCTTAATCGCAGTCGAAGTTATAATATTATATTTTTCGTAACAGCAAAAGCTCTACGGGCACTGTAATTTTCATAGGCTACTAGAAGAACCTTGACCTAGCATTCGCTGCACTCAGCTGAGGACGAAAGTTAAAAACAACTCTGGACATTGTGAGATCTTGTAACAATTACTTTACATCAGTTTACATTTGTTTGACTTTTTTATAATTTATTTTCTTCTAACAATATTCTACCGTTTATGCTAGCAGGGTTTCACTATATTATTATGAAAATAAACCCTGAGAGGTAACCTGGATAGGTAACTTACCAGAATGGGAGAAAGAAGATAGCTCATTTCAAATAACATTTATTAGAAGTATTGTTCATCAGCACAAAATTAGTGCAATTAAGATGTGGCACAATAAATCTTGATATAACATGTACTGAACGTGCAACAGCAATGATCATAATAAATTAGGAAATGATTAACATTAAAAGGTTTGGAACAAAAGTCTTTACAACGAATTATAAAGAATTTGGCCCATTTAAATATCAGATTATATTAGACCTTCGTCAAAGCGATAATAATTAAATATGGTATATGCAACTTGCCTTCATACACCAAATAACAAAATAATAAAATATATTTAAAAATGTACGACTATGCAATTCATTGCCAAAGCAAGTTTTCTTTAGATACTTGATAATTTGAAGAAAAAAAAATGACTAAAATTTCCTAAAGATAAAAAAAAAACTTACATTGAGAAACCCAACAAATTAAAAAAATACTTTAAACAACCCACTATTTTTATTACATAACACAATACCTGGTGGGTACCTGAGATATTGGATACTCATTCAAGAGGTTCCTTGAATAACTAATTACGAAAGCCAAATATTAACTCCACCCGCAAAACTCTTGATCGACAGTTGAATTAAGAATTCCGAATAGTCATGAGAAATATTAGTGCAAGTTGGGCTCCAATTTGCTGCTCATCCGATGACAATGCACAAGTCAGGCAAAGTGCATGCTGTCTTAAGAATGTCAGCTACAGCAACTAAACCACGCACCCTACAGTCCTGAATTGCCCCTCGGATAATTTCCTCTTACGAGTTTACGACTTTTATTCATGCACAGAGGTTTTCAAGTGATGATTGTGTCAAGGCTCCTGTAAATTCCTGGTTTTAGATAAATCAGAAGAAATTTTTTCTAAAGTTGTAAAAGTCATTCCAGAAAAAGTAGATGAAGTGTATTGAATTGTCAAGGGTCTACACTGAATTATAAAACAAAACTATTTTATAATTTTTTGTGCTCAGGTAAATAAATTATTAAACGCCCTTCGTATATTCTGTTTGCCCAAACTGTTAATTCAATTATTGCGCGCTTCTCTTCAAAATTTATCACAAGTAATATCATGAGAGGGTCTGTGATTGCTGATAAATTCACGAACGTAGTGAGTAAATTTATCTGAAAAGCTCAGACCCTCGAGAGATATCCATTAGGACTATTTCACGAATAAAATAAGAATTTAAATATAGTTCCTCTAAACTTGCTTACAAAATTGTAATAATTTTATATTAGCAATTGACTTTTCAAGCTATCTTGTGACAAAAGAAAGCTTATTATCAATAATGCCAATAGAGAATAGTAAAATGCGGGATTAGGACTATTTCATGAACAGAATAAGAAAAGTAATATATATTTGAAATTTGCATACAGAATGTTAACACTTTATAAAATGTTATACTTATGAATGTCTATTTGAAGAACCCTCCATTTTGCGTTTTGATTGTTCATTGTCCATCCTTTTGTTGCTATCAATGGTTCCCCACCTGGCTAGCAAAAGTGATCAGTGATGCGTGCTCAGGAATTATATAGTGGAGGTATAGAGTTGGCTACACTGACCACATGAAAAATGCATTTCGCGTGATAAAATGGTATGGTAATTTTTTTTCGATAATTTTACTTCGTAATCCGGCTGTGATTGGTCAAAATTCAAAATTTTGTTTCAATTCATTGGTCAATTTTAAGATGATGTCCCCTGAGTAAAATAGTCATAGTGAAATATGAACACACTTGCTGATATCGCAACGCGACTGCAACACCAGCAAGGAGGTACGTAGTACGCCATGGTTGACATCCACACCACTTACAATATCTATACCAGGCACTCAAGGCCAGGTCTTACGTGGAAGCTCAGCGATAGCGAGTAGCGAAGCCGGAGAAAGCGAGAAAACTCAAAATGGGACGCTGATGACCTGAGATGTTAAAGAGCGTCAGTAAATAAAACAAATAATTTTTCTCTTAAATATGGTTCTAGAGGGAAAGTGTACCTTCTTTGCATAATGTTCATTGTGGTACACAGCAATTAACCATATTCACGAAATGTTATTAATATAAGACGAAACATTGCTCTACTTTCTATCTCACCAACGTTAATCTCATCCCAGGTAGCTTACATCTGGCTGCAAACTGATGAACCCACTTTTTACGTTCCATACTCGGCTCCTTTCCTGGCCGTGTAACCTCGCAGGCGTTTCCAAACGAAGATATGCGAATGTTACCGGAGATAGCCGATGACACAAGTCATGAAGTACTTATACGTCATAAGTCGATCTATTCCCCCTCTGAACGTATTACTGATGTCAGAAAGTGTCATAGCAGCTGCATAATCAGAACAAAACTGCACAATGCATACGTGTAACGGAATCAAGTGAAATGGTTAGCGGTTAGTGACGTAACACGGAAATACAGGAAGGAACCCCTCCTTCCTGCGCCACTTCAATGCTAAGTAGGAGAAGGAAACGCTGTTGAGGAAGCTTGATCCTTATTTGACCCGTCTGAGATCATTGATCTACACTGCTTCTTCATACACGAGAACCAAGTGGGATGGATCTAGTTTTAACCCTCGACTCGCGTTCGAGAAGTTTCTAATTCAAATCTCTTGGGGATCTCCATCCTAACTTGGGCTTTTTCGTGTTTTCCCTGGTCGCTTAGGTGAATGTTGGGATATCTTTCTTTTTTACGAATTTTCCGCTATATTATTTCACCTTATTTCGTTCCGTTTTTTTTTTTTTTTTTTTTTTTTAGGGTGGAAAGTGCCAGGGCAAGGTGGGCTGGTGTGATGGTGTGATGATAGCTTGAGCTTTGGAAAGATTTCTACTCCCAACGTCCCGTATGGAAGCGGCCCTTCTGAGGGGCTGGGTTTCACCGGGATCGCAAAATGATCCGAA
Organism: Metallyticus violacea; assembly: GCA_030762175.1. NCBI lineage: Eukaryota > Metazoa > Arthropoda > Insecta > Mantodea > Metallyticidae > Metallyticus > Metallyticus violacea. The sequence continues at coordinate 110,983,637 of CM060832.1, forward strand.
ATACAAATTCTAGCTGGACAAAGGCAATAAGGCAACTGCTAAATAATCTACTTTAATTATGCATTGATTTGTGCAATAACTAGGTTGGTGAAACCGTATATAAAGCATCTTATTTGCACACTTGACGAAGTTACCATAATATTGTGGCAATGTGGGGAAATGCATTGTAAGCTTAAATTCGTTAAGAAGCAGAAATGATTGGGAAACATTGCAAGTAAGTGAGAGAAATTGAGTCTGAGCATGCGCAACACGAATAAGCTTCACGTTTAACAGTCTCAAGGGAGAATCGAGGGTGAACGCTAGAAGAGAGAAGAAGTTGCACCTGTGGTCCCCAAGATACGGTAATACAGGTATGATTTAAATGAGTCAAGTATACCTTGGCCCATTATCCTGTTTTAATTTAAGCTTTATTAGGGATAGGTACGGTGTCCTTCTGCTTAGTATTGCAGCTACGCTCCTTGTACGGCCTATAGATGACAAATGATTACAGACTAATACTTACCCGGTAGGCTCTACACACATGAGCCGCGGCAATATTTGAACAAAACGATAACTTATGCTTGTTACCCCAGTTCTCTTCGTGAAATGAGTGAATTGTTTCCTAGGGAGCTTACTGAGCAAAGTATGTACATCAGTTATATATAAAGCAATTAAATACAAAACGCTATTAATTTTTATATAGGTATATTTTACGGAGAAGTGTGAAATATAATTTAATTGTTATTAAATATTGATTTGATATATAAAGAGTCGACTGGTATCAGGTTTTATTTTATAAGCAACATAATTAACAATTACTAAGCATTAAATACTTTGAATCAGTTGCTACTTCCTGCAACCTTAGACGTCATATTAATTTTTAAATGACAATCTAGGAGTTCAACGGCAGGAGATTTTCGATAAAACTGATACGTCTAAGAAAGGGTCATTTGTTTTTTTAACATTTAATGAACAATTTAAACTTAAAACGACAGGGAAAAATCAAAATTAAACGATTTTAAAATTAGAACCAGTAGTAGCATAGTGGACCACCTTCTAGGTTTAGTGGTTTGCGTTGCTGACTGCTGGCCAGGAGGCCCGGATTAGATTCCCGGTACCTGCTTAGGAATTTTCCTAAGTTAGGAAGGTCTGGAAAGGGATCCACCCAGCCTCGTGAGGACAACTGGGAAGCTGTCTGATAAGGAGGTGGCGATCTTGGATCTAGTAAGCCTCATATAGCGACAGGCCGGATGCGATGTGGTGATCACATACCCCCCTGCAATACTGCACTCTACCAATGATATCACGTAATGGAGGTAGAAGACGCAGTGGTTGTCGCGGTAAGCCGAAGGCCCATATGTGGCTATGGAAAACCACCCTTTAAGAAATAGTATATTCAGAAAAGTCTATTCTAAAAGTTTAACATAGATGTCAGAAATGAAAACGTTAGCAAAGTGGTAAAAAAAATCAACAGCGTTCGTTAGAAGGTCAGCCGACAGTACATTTCGAAGAAACAAGCCAAAGGCCACAAAACTGAAAAGAAAAGAATTGTGAATCTTCTAGCATGCGCGACACATGAGGAAGTAATATTTACGCCAAAAATTAGTCTACGATACAAAAGCCGAAAATATGCTGCTAAAATTATTAATCAGTTTTCAAATTATTTACCCTAGAGGGAGGGCTACAAAGTTTTAAAAACTTTGCAACCGCAAGAAAATCTACCGACCTTCCTAAGAAAATTATTTGTGGTTTGTTCATTGATGCCAAGCTAACAGAAGTTCAATATTTGCTTTTTCGCAAGGGGGCCAAAGCGCAAAAAGCAGACATAAAATATTATAGTTGATGCTAAACTATTGCGAGGAAAGCACAATTATCATAACAGAAATGTCGGTCAAAGTGTACCTGCAGACTCTTCTGAATCACATCGTGTGACAAAAAGATAGGCGCAGTACTATGAAAATATGAGGGGCATTCAAATGTTTAGAAAATCCACTGTGTTCCAAACCTTAGCCTCACAATCTTTCAAATTACTCACCATCTCTCACTACACAGTTGTAGAAGGTTGCAGAGGAAGCTGTGAAGAAATGTGGCTTCAAGGAGATCGACCATCCAACCTACAGCCCAGATCTAGCTTCCAGTGACTTTCCTCTTCTCAAAACTCATTCCTTGGTGGAAAGGAATTTAAGTGTGACGAAGAAGGTATGGATGCTGTTTATGCCCATTTTGCAAACACGACTTTTGGGGAGGGAGGATTGAAATGTTAATTCAAAGATGTGAGAAGTGTATCACAATAAAGGGTAACATATTAAAAAGTAAAATATAGTTTTTGGCTTTATCATATCTCGAAAATGGTTAGGCCGGAAACTTATGAACCTACCCTCGTGTCTTCCATTCGTAGAATCAATGAAGAACTTAATAAATGTTCTGTATCTCTTTTAAGAACTATTCTGGTTTTGAAGCCTTCGTTGAATATGCTATGGAAATTGCAAAGTTATATATAAGTCCTAGAATTGGTAGTACAATTCCCCAAGTGTGTATAAAGCATTCAATCATAGTGGAGGTCATTAGGTATGCCATTCTTATGATTGAACAACTAACAAAGAAGTGTAAGAAACTTGAAAAAAAATATGTTTTTTCAAAGATGGGTACCCTCGAAAAGTCATTAAAAGGAACGCTATGGAGGACTTGCTTCAAATATTTCTTGTGCACTTCTGATTCTCCGATGAGCAGCAAAAGACAGTTGTTAAATTAACAAAGGACGAACTTCCAATTGAAGGGAAGCAGTTATTTCGAGGTTAATTGCACAACGGAGAAAGGAAGAAAAAGAAGTAAATGATTATCCTGATCACGATAAAATAATATTATTGATGATAAGCAAAAAAAAAAAAAAAAAAATCAAATGTGGTAGTTCTAGACAAATTATAGCTTTTAAAATTGGTACGTACATGAGCTGTTTTTACATGTAAAGCTATTTTCTCTCATTTGTAAAAAATACAGACATCTACGAGCGCTTAGGCTGTAGTGAGTTGTCCACCTAGATTGGAGTACTGGACCAATGTGCGTCGGGTTTTCTTAATCTCATTTCATTCCTTTGGTTATGTTATAGGGTCGATAGTGGACGGTGTGCGGTGTGACAGTAGCTTGCGCTTTGGAAGTATTTCTGCTCGAGCGTTTGATATGGAAGCGGCCCTTCTGAGAGACTCGAAATTCTTGGAGGGAGGAGTTCCGCCGGAGTGGAATGTTCTTCGTGGAAATATGTTAGGGAACCCGTCTACGCACATGCCTCACCACTCCTAGATCCTGCCCGCCCAGTGATTTCCCTCACCTCATCTTATTCTCCCAGAGGTGCACAATGTCCAAAGTCCTTTCATTATTAATGCAGCGGCATTAATAATGAAAGAGGTGTTAATTAAGTATATGTGGCAGAATGGAGGGAAATATTTTTGGAAGGATTTGATTGTTTAGGATTCTCAGGGATAATGATAATTCTTCCTGTCCATGATATGTCCGGTGACTTATATTTTGCCACGGTTGTTGAGACTCTGCTGCTGGACATTTTTATGGTCCTGTGGCCATAGGGGAAGGGGTCTTGAAGATTAATAATATTTTTCGTTATGGGAGATGGAACACAATTTATTGTCCATACACTATTGTATATAAACTATAGCTTTATTGCACTTGACTAATAAAGCTCGTTCACTTAATACTCTTCCAATACTGACTATTGCTTTCACTAATTGGACCGAACTGAGAAAGCTCTTCCACTAATATTGCCCGGCTGAATACTCTTGCAAAACTGACTGCGGGCCACAAAATTGAAAACTAAATAAACATGGCTTACGTGACTTTTTACATGTAGATACCAACTCGAGCGGTTGGCTTCTTCCATTAAAGAGGTTATCGGCCTGTTTTCTCACCCCTGTACTTCCTGTCATATGTTTTTATTATGCCTACCCTGCTTTACAATCTCTAACAGAATACCAATAAATATCTTATTCAAGGATTCTTCTACAAAAATTTCTCCAGAAAACATCGGTTTGCCTGCGTCATCTTTACAAATATGGTTACAACAGGTAACAGAAATTCCCAGGTCAGATTTTATGGCAGTGGTAGCTTTCTGCACCCTGGGCAAGAAAATAACATTTTACACACAATAACTCAACACAGAAAATAAAATGGCATTACATTCATGACTATAATGAGAAAGTTACATAAAATTACATACTACAATTACTATAATTAAATATGGGGGGTGACTGATCATAAATACTGTCTCAGTACCGAAGTATGCTACTCTGACGCTAACCAATGCAGTCCAGTGGTATAAGAGAACTTTCACTTAGTTCAAGTAGTTACAGCATGCGCAAGTATGCAAACGAATTTTGATTATCTCATTCTGTATCTTTGAAATTTTACTTTAATAATACGAGTCAAAATATTTAAACACTAAGAAATCGGCTCCTATCACTAACCCTAAATGATGATCAACGAAAAGTTTTGAAATAAACTAACAAATCAGAATATTTGCAAACAGTTTCATATAAACGTGATATTCCATCCTAATATGATATGCATTTTTGTGTAAAATATGCCGAATTGAATTTAAAACTCCCTTTTGCATAACAAATATCCTTTCCGTATGAGATTTCAAAATGAAATGTCATTAAAATGTATTGATTGGTTCTCTTGCGGAGTATTCGGCATATGGAGCGGACATATATGTCCAGATCAGAGGCATTTGCATGTTGAGATACACAGGACTATAAACAGCCACTCAATCAATCTCAGCTATTTTATATGCCTGATGAACGAATTCGACAATAACACGCTAAAATTACGAATATACGACAGTCCAATGCTCCAATGTTTTGCTAATCAGAAAGTACGGGAGAGTACATATATCCATGTCAGTTTCTGTTATGTCAATTTTATACTACTATCAAGTCACTTCCGATGCTACCAGCTACATTGGCGAAAGTTTCAGACTCGAATCCTACTCCAAGTTTCAATATTAATGATTTTATCAATGTACTTCCTCAACTAAAAGTTAGGCAAATTCGGCGTTTTATTTCTTTGGACCATATAGCATAAAATTACTCTATAAAATTGTTTGCCGTATTTAAAATTTAACACACGAAAAAAATATCAAATTAATTATATAAAACTTTTCTCATTTTAACAGTCATGAGCAAATTCATACATTTTTTTTCTCTTATCACTACAAAAAATGGAATTTTCAAAAGTTCTCGACCTGAGTTATCTTTTACGGTAACAAAAATTAATCAACTATGCTTTTTTTTTTCTGTACTTCAATACACTGTGATCTAATGCCTTTCAAAAGTACTCTGAAGTTTTATCTGCAAAATGATATATTACAGCACTCACTTTGTCATCATTATTTAATTCCTTTTCCCCAAGTTTCCTAATTTTAGAAAAGAGATATTAGCTAGATATGAACTATAGCTACATTGTTTGATTTCCTGGGAGCCAAAGTCCTTCACTGCAGCCTTCGCATAGTAGTCATGTGGACATTGTCGTGAACTAGGCTGTCAACTTTATGGCATCATGCAGTTTGTGATAATAGTCCGCATAAGTGATATCCAAATATTTGAATTCATTCGATAGAATTCCCAGAAATCCCAAAACATATTCTTGATTGATTGACCTGGTTTATGCCAATCCACGATTTCCTTACGATACTTATTCGGAGTTTGTATACACTGGTGAAACCGGTTGACCTTCAGAGGAAACGTGACTCCCAGTAAACTGTGTGTTTGTGAGCCGAGAGAATATTTTTAATGATTGTTATGCACAAAAGAACTCGTACAAGTACTGTAGGAGAGAGTTTCATGCTAAATTTCCACAAATAATTTCCATTGCAATTTTCAGATTGTGGCCCAAGGCCGAACCCAAAACGTGCACATTGACAAGAAGCCGAGACCAGTTAACCTAGTTGTTACAGAGAAGACGAGTGATGAAATAGGCTATTTATTAGAAACTTCTCCTGGAAAGTCTTTAACATGATTAGCTCAGCAAATTGGTACATACATTGTCAACAGTGCGTTTAAAACCACTCAGCGGCTGCATTTTCATCCAAATAAAATTAATTTTTTTTAACTGAAATATAATTCATAGGCGCTGAAGCAGAATATTCAGGAGGCAGCTTTTAATATTGGGGCGGGTGAATTGCGGCGAATGTCACAAAATCTTTTCTAAGATTCGGGCATGTCTTGTAGCGAACGGCAGACGCTTCGAGGATCTAATATGATGTCGAGTACAGTATTCAATTGCATTTTTGTAATTCTGTGCAGTTTGTGTTTTTTCTCAACATTTCTTGTGTGTAAAAATTACTAACGATCTGGCTAAACATTTGTGCTGGATAGGTATTAAATTCATGTATCTGGTAAGTCATTAATGAAGTAAATACACATTTACTAGTACTATTACTACTTATTACTAATAAATAACAAAGGTAAAAGTTGCACAATGAGTTCCAGCCGCGTGACATGAATTCCTTCGGCAAGTAGCGAGGCCGTTATGCGATAACTTCCCGTTGCAAAATCAATTTTAGATCGGGTAATGGAATAAGAACCCTATATCATTTATAACACTTCAATTTCTTTCATTTTATACCACATCTTAGAACAGTTCCTTCCATTGATGTAACTTCTGCAGTAGTTCTAAGAAGGTAACCTTTGCAGCCTATGTTCGGATTCACATATAAGTAACACTACAAATTGCATCAAATGTTATAAAAATGGAAATCTGAGAAGAAAGAAAACTCTGACATAAACAAAAAATACCACAACATGAAAGCGGACTTGATACAGTTCTTATGAGAAAATTACTTGAAACTGATCAACAGGAAGGAAAATATGAAGGGGGAAGAAAGCAACAGGTGGGGAGAGGGTGCAGATGAATGAGACGAGGTTAGCTCTAACGACGCGCAAGTGGGAATGCCTAGACACAGAGAGTGGTGGAAAAAAAAATCATGGACAGATAGCAAGAGAAAAACACACGATGTTAGCGGACAAAAGCCACGAGAAAATCTAACAATAAACATTAAGGAAATGAGCAGCGGTATGCTATGAAGATTAACAATAAGAGAGTTGAAAAAGACGAAAAAGTTATTAGTTTTAAACAACAAAATTCTTCTGTAGCAAGTGCCTGTTTTCTCGCTAAGAATGTTAATAGATTAATTTTAGTACTAGTACTAGAGGGATCAAAACTCTTCCATGTCCTTGTGATTATTCAATAATAATAATAATAATAATAATAATAATAATAAATTTACTTACAAAGTATACGTGTTTAAAGTGTCTATGTCAAGTATCTTATTGTACACACCAACACACGCCTCCACTTCCCCTCTGGCGTGGCCAATGTTATGATTCGAAACGCATTGAGCTTAACACCTGCAGACAAATAATACTTCCCCACATTGAGTTGCCATGTAAGGTGAGGTCAGAGTTCAGGCAATACAACGGCCTAGAAAACTCGCACTGAGGAAAAAGAATTGAGCGGGTGCCCCGTCTTGCTTTACATTCTATGATCCCTTCTCTTGAAGCTCTGTGGGACTAACCAGTTTCAAGAATGTGTAAATAAGTTTCACCATTCACGACCCTATTGCAAGCAATGAAAAAAAGCAATGGCGTGATGTCATCTAAGTCCAGTCCACTCTTGTGGTGATTCTCTTTAGCACAAAGGACGATATTTGGTGCGCGAACTGCGATAAATCGTATATTCATCAGAAAACATCATCTGCGAGAGACTCCGCATTTGGGAACTGTATTAACAAAGCTGGGCACGCTGAAACGCGCTTCCACGTCTGCGTCTAATAATTCACTGACAAACATCGGGCGAAAATGTCTGACTTTCAAGTTTAATTTCCTATACTCTCACATCGTTCTCCGCGGTACTCATCAATCGAAGAAATGCCTGCGGCACTGCTTCCATTTTGTTTTCTTGCTGCCACTTCGAGGCACAACTTTCGACTCTAAAGCAAATGCATCTTTTTCCCCATTCAGGCATTGCTTTTTTACGAGATAGGAGGTTATCAAAATGGTTCTTATAATATATGATTCACTTGTCTCTCAGATTTTCCTGTGAATCCAAATATATGTCACAAAACACTCCCAGTGGTACGGTAGCTCAGATGGAAGAACATCGACACGGTAGGCTGAAGATCCATGCTTCAAGTACTGGTCATGACCTCGAGTTTTTCCTATTTCACTTTTTTCCAAACTTCAGCTTATCAAACAGCTTGTGTAAAAAGACTTGTATTTAATATAAATAAGTTTTTAAGACTCTCCTCCATTTGCAAGTCATTTTGCACTGGTACTTTCAAAAAATAATTCTACCTACATCAGTATTTGGCCACCGACCCACTTGATGCGAGGAAGCAGAAACTAGATATACTGTCCATGCAAATAGACGTGAGCAGTCTGACGCGCACTGCAGAGAGTGGAGGAAGAAGTGGGGACTGTGGACTGATGCTTCTTGCTCCCTGCAGCTGACTCCTGCAATCAAGGTCATACCACTGCGCATCATGTTTACACTGCTCACGTCTAGTTGCATGACAGTAAATCAGTAGCGATAATTTAAAAGTGGCGATTAAACCCGTACTTCCTATTAATAAACGGCTGCAGTTTTTATTACTAGGTAATATATGAACCAAGTAATAGCCATAATTTTAATCAATGTGTATATATCGCATAGTTAATGCAATTACATGAATGTTGATAGGAAAAGACACCAACACATCCAGTAAAAATTGTTCATAAATAGTTATGTGCTCAAAACTAAAATATAGAGTGTCTTATGGAGAAAATCTTGCCTTCACCAAATAAAATTTGCGTAAAATAATAAAAACAAAATTGAAACGTACGTCAAATAAAAAATGAATAACGTAAATACACATATTCTTCAAATTGACCCACATTCTCTTAGTTTCTCCGTGTTATTCCGAAAATTAGAAGAAGAGAAGAATATTAGATACTTCTTGTTCTGTTCAACATGTTTAAAGACAATAAAAAACGAGGTAAGCAGTTGAAACAGCGAATAGTCTTCGCAACTAAGGTCATCTGTTTGGCAATAAACAAATGTGATACACTTCAGAAGCGAAATGATAAAGTGGAAATTAGTTCAAGTTTCGAGAACTCGTATGAAGTTGAAAATAAATAAATACTTATTTTAATATTTTAATTTATAGTGCAGGATGGAAAGATATAAGATAATTGGATAATAGTATCTAACAGAGACGAGCAAGAATAAGCAAATAGAGGAATATGAAGAAGTGCAGTTGGCAGACTGTGCTCCTCTTCTGCAATGTAATTAGTATTCGGAGAAGAGACTACTTGCGCTGGAAGGTCGTAAAATGGAGCGAAACTTCTTTATGTATCCATCTTGTAGGAAATAAGGCATATTCATGTTGCTTTTACCGTTTTGAGGTTAAGGGAACCATCTTTCGCTAAGGGGTGTTAGTAAGAAATTAAAATATGGCACGGGCGTGGTTAACCAGTAACGAAGGGAGTTTGCTAAGATCTTCAATAATTAGCATAGTAGTAAAGACAGAGCAACTAAGTTGACAGTAGAAAGTCTCGGAAAGTTACTGTAGATTGCATGAGTGAAGGTATTGTCTGTTACAATATAAAATTAAAAGTAAAGTAATTATGGAAAACCAAGGAATAAAAAGTTTTGCTCCATCGTAGTTATACTACATCTGAGGAGCTTTTGGAAATTTGTTTATTTACGGACGCTCTTTAACATCTCAGGTCATCAGCATCCCATTCGAATCAGGGCGTGAAACGGCCGACAAATTTTGCTCAGAGTCATCTTTTTTCAGGCTTGAGGTTCTTGTTCATGCCGTAAATGTACGACACGGGACCCACGGCTTTACTTCCTTTCCGAAGGTAGCCATATTTAGGATTTTTACGCCCGAAAAAATCCATCGGTCCTCGCCGGGATCGAACCCGCGATCTTGGGTTCAGAAGGAAAGTATGGTAACCACTACACCACCACGACCGACGTTATTGGAGGGAATAGGCAGTTGAATGCATTTTGCATCAAATGTCTTAAATGAAAAACAATATTCTTTGTAATATTGCTTGCAAAAATATCTTACAATACATTTTAAATGTTTTGAAAAAAAATGTAATTTTCTATTAAACTTTCAAATTGTTTATAATTAAATTCAAATTGAAATAAAGGTATACTTTCAGATTTTGAATAATGTTTAATTACCGATTTTATTCTTAAGGCATCACAGACGCTGGACCTTGGATGAAATAATAAATTGGGAAAGAATTTATTTTAAGGAAGGAACCATTCCAGACCTAAGTTTAAGAAACTCCCCGGCATTTTCTATTATGAGGATTGAGGAAAACCTGAGCCCTGTTTCATAACAGTTGACAAGTGTGACAATTTTATAACTTTTGTAAAGGTTTGATTAAATAAAAACGATTTCAGAATCCTAAGCAATTGTTTCATTTGTTCAACTTCTATAAACTGTTTGTTCTCTTTAACTGTGAAGTTATGACCTCCCGAATTTGTTAGGAAAGACCTACTCCTGCCTTCTGGCGATCCATATGGAGGAATTGTTCCTTTAAATTTTATATGCGAGGACCGTCGGCTTTAAACGTTCTGTTTTAGTTTCAAGATTTACATCCTTATCAGCATTCAAATGCAATAGCGTTCTGACACTGTGCTAATTGTAAGAATATGTAAATTTAGTGTGAACATGATCCCTTAATTATACGAACAGTAACTAAAAAGTGGGGAATAAGATCATCAAGGGCAAAGTATATATGAGTATTCAAACAGAGGACTGAGAAGAACAGAGGATAAAATACGTAGAAGTAAAATGAGAAATGCGAAAATTTATTTAAAAATAAGGAGAGAAATGTTTTTATACTGTCGTCAAAAGGGATAAAATGAACGTAAGGTTTCCTGTGTATGAAATCATAAACATATTAAATGACGTAATCAGAATAAAAGCGAATGTGAATGTATAGCTCGAAAAAATGGACAAGATAGAATGGTGAAAATAATTGCAAAAGAAAAAAAAAAGATGATATGCACAATAGTAAAGTTCATATTTTCACTCCCTGTAATCTTTCAGAAGATGATGATGTTGGTGACTGAAGGTATTAGGCTCAAGGGCATTTAACGCAGTTTGCACAAGTATAAGGAACTGAAAAATGTTTAAATAAAATTACAAGATGATAATGTTATGAGATTTAGAATGTTTTAGCAACAAGAAAGAAACTTGCACATATGAGGTGAAATGGTTTGAATAAAAGAGCGGGGGAGCTATAGATGGATTTTATTAACTGATTGCTTTAATGGTCTACGTTGGGTGCCAATTTGAAGTGGTTTTGGTAAATGAATGGCGGGTAGGCGGAAAGGAAGATTTGATGATGATGATGATGATGATGATGATGATGAGTGGTTAGAATTAATTGATTGATTTAAGGGGTTTGTGAAATAACGCAGCAATTTTCCTCCTTCAGAGACGATTCTTGTAGTGTTGGTGCCTCGACTTAGCTCGCCTGTAAGTATGCTGGAAATTTCTGGTTAAGGACCAGGGGGAGAAGGAATTGAGGAGTTGACTGGAAATTAACAAGCTTTGTGATATTGGTTAGAGGCACAATTTATTACTGTCTGTATCTTTTCTAGTTCTGGGTGTCACTGTTAGACCTGAGGAGATCGTGAACGTATTGTTCACTTTGATTGAAAACGCCGAATAGTTCACTTCTATAGTTAATGACGATTTGTCTTTTGGCTTTAACTTCACTCGGACGCGTATGTTAAAACATTTTATATTCGCGAGGTTCCTGTCTTATGCTCTCGTCGATATTGCTCGCTCTGCATCAACATTCACTTTAGCACTACTTGATCTGAAGTATTCACAATCAACTTCTACTATCTACACGCTAGATTCAATTCACTATAAATTTCTCGGAATTAAACTTCGAGCAAGGTTCTACTTCTCCTACTTGTAACAAAGTATCTAAGCAACCGAACGCAGTTGTAACTGAGAAGTAACTGACCTCAAATAGACGTATAAATCGAACTGAAAAAAACTGAATTGAACTAACTAAACTCAAGTATATAAATGAAACAAAACTGCCTCAAGGACAAGAGCAAGTAATAGCTAGTAACAGCCAGCACAAGAATAACAACCAGAAGTGGGGGGAAAAGCGCGACAAGTAAGTAAATAATCAAGTAAAATAAGTAAGTAACTAAGTGCCGGGGTCTCGAGATTGCCTCTTTATATGACTACCTAAGCCTGCCGGTCTAGACGCTGTTCTTAATTTTTCGAAATCTCGTTGTAGAATATTCCTTTTGATCTCTTTGTTACTGGACGCTTTCCTATGGCCTTTTCGATTGGCTATTATATTAAATATTACTTATAAGTGTGTCTATTTGTCTGTCTTTGTACAATAAACAGTTAGTTTTCCCCTTCTAATGGTTACGGGTTTGTATATACCTACGCTTTTCTCCGAACAACAATTCTTTACAATTTCCCTCTTAGCTAACATAAACCATAGAAAGGCCTCGAGTCCGGCCTCAGGAACCTAACGACACATGACGAATCTTACACAAAGTTAGCTATATAAGAATAGAAGTTAGAATGTGTTTGTCTATAGAACAACACATGATTGTTATGCATATATAGTTAAAGGTAACAATAATATTAATAAATGAATCTCTATCTGTAGGAGTTGCAAGTCTGACTACAAAAATAGAAACAAATACAACGATAATCTTGCGTTTAAAAGGCAAGCATGGTTATCACTACACCACCAGGACTGGCAGTGGCATTTCTTGATATTGAAGTAATTAATGTATTATGATGTATCGGAATGTTCTGCGCAGGTTCAAATAGTGTTATAACGCAAATGGATGATATTTTGTAACACTTACGACATTAAACATTAATATCACTGTCATATCTGTATCAATATACACTGAAAAAGGAAATAAAGGTAATAAAGTAGATGCAACAAACGTAAACGTACAATTGAACCACCCTGTATATTTTTATTTAAATAGGAAATTAAATAGGGTGTATATATATATTATTAACTTAAAAATACAATTCTGGAGCTACAAAGTGTATTCCGAAAAACCTGCTATTATACTAACCTTTATTTTAAAATCTTATTTTGCACTTTTTGAACTCTCCAAAAAGAACAAGGAAAAACAATAGTTTAAGTATGAGTACTTAGGAAATCATTTTGAATTCGTTAGTCAAGTGCTTAAACAACTTTATCATTATCCTTTAGCAAACCAAGTTAAGTTTCAAACTACAGATTAAGCGTTAAGTGTACTGGAAAATTGTTAGAGAACTCCCATCAAATGTTCGAAAAGGACACCTGAGACCAAAACTCTCTTCAAAGGGATTATCTTAAGATAAATGTATAAAAGTAGGCATCTGAAGACATTTACTAAGCGCCAGAATATAAGCTGTCTGTTTTAGAAATGCGTTTACTATACGCTTTGACAACATAGGAACCATGCTGAAGCGAATTAGAAATATATTGTGATGTATGGAAAATCCTTGTATTAAATAAGATGCTCAAAATAATCCGAAAAGTGACAATGTATATGAAGAATATACAGCTCAAATCTAAATAAAGCTGTTAGCAATGAGCTGCTTATCTAACTCTTCTAGAGAATAAATTGTTGATTAATGAAGGCTTCAGCCGATACTTACTTACTTACTTACTTACTTACTTACTTACTTACTTACTTACTACTTACCTTGCCTAAGGTAAGTAGTAATAGAAATTACAAAGTAAATCTAATCAACTCTTTACTTTTAATTTGAAACGTTAAAAAGAAATGTAAACAACTTAATTCTAATTTTAATATATGTCACTCCAGGTTTCTGCGTTGTTTTATACACAGCTCCCCCATTGCGCTAATCAGTCGATGTTACTATACACTACTGAAAAATGGGTGCTGTGTGATTCCCAGTAAGACTGAAGTTAAAAATTCATTGACTCAGGCTATTGAGCTTGCTCAGTCGTGTTTATCATGCCAACTACTTCAGTTTCATTTCTTGGGAAGTGCTCGTAACACTTTTTATTGTGTGTTTATGTACTGTGGAGAATGCAGAGAGTGAGATATAAGTAAGAAAGAGGTCTTACACGTACAGTAGCAGAGAATTTTGTGTTAATCTTCCAGGATTAACATCTACATCGGAAAATGCAATATTTAGATTTGTGAACAAAATTCGAACCAAGGCAGTTTCATGAACAAAAATCCTAGACTGAAAAACGGGATTTTGACAAAGAGGAAGCATGATTAAATATGTTATCAATAAGAAAACTCTCTTTCAAAATTTAACACGATTAGTCCAATAAGTTGGTTTATCTGTCGGCAGTGCGTATAAAGCCACTCAGTTGCTACATCTTCATCTATTTAAAATTATCACTGTGCCTGAAATAAAACCTATGAAGCGCTGAAACAAAATAACTGGGAGGCGTTTACAAAATTCTGAAGCATGAATTGCGACGAGTGTCTCGAAACTTTCTCAAATAATTCAAGCATGTCTCACAGTGAAGGGCAAGCACTTTGAGCATTTATTACATTTATTAAGAGGGTGAGTACAGTATTAATTACTATTTATTACTAATAAATAACGAAAGAAAGAAAAAATGCGCGCTATGTATTTCAATCGCGCGACACAACTTGCCACTGCAGGTGGCGAGACTATTACGCAATTAATTCCCGTCAGCAAGGTTAATTTGCGATAGCGAACCCTATATTAATAGAAATGGCGGATAATGCCATTAAACACCGAGTTACAGGTTTATAACCGTAGTGTGTAATTGTAGTTACAAGTTGCCTTTGTTACGCCAAGTCTGATTATTTGGAATACCAGAGCATGTCGGGTACCAGAACCTCAAAATGCAGTTGTAAACCTCTTTTGCCTATCACACTTTCATTGTCGGTTTATTCTTGGGAGCTGTTAAATCTGCGCTGTGGTAATTTCCGGTTCATGCTTGAACTTCTTCAACATCACGAGCAGTACCAAAAAATGAGCATCTCTAGCTAGGACTTCGTAAAATTTGGGCTAACCTGCATTTTACAGAGCTTTATCGCCCTCGAATTCATCTCCCCCTCTCTAAACAGGGTTTGCGTTTTGCAGTCCTTATATGTTTTTCGATATTGCGCAAAGATCTGTCTTTATCTCATCTTAGTCGAATCTTGATCCTTTTATCATCGATTTTGCCTTTTTAAATAACAAAGTCAGGAGATTATGGAGGGTGAGATAAACAATCATATTGATTTTCGCAAAAAGTAGCAAACAAGCAATCCTTCATTTGAAGACATCATAGATTACTAGAAAATAATTTTAATCAAGCCACACAAGGTCCTTTATTAACAATTATCTGGACCAAATTACTTAAAATAATTTTATTAAGAGTTGTTAATATAATACTATTTTGGCAGAGGTTAGTGCATTATCTCTCCACGGTTTTCACAAAGGCTTCTGAGGATATCATGATAATACCAGTTTTCACATTCTGACCCTCTGACAGAAATTCATGGTGAATGTCCAAGAAACTCGTCAACAGTTCTTTGACGTTTGATTGGACATGACAAACTTTTTTAGGGAGAGGAAGGTCTTGGTGAAGATTTTCCAACCACGTAATGATTGAATTTTTGTCTCAGTATCAAAAATATCTTCTTTTTTTTTCATAAAAGTTACACGATAATCAAGGTTGTACAAGAAGTCTTGATGCCTCTTGGTTGTCTATTCTATTTTTGTGTTAACAATCAAGAGACAAACTTTACATGCCAAGTTTTTTTTCTGTCAGAATTTCATTACACGATTCCACAGAAATATTAGTCTTCAACAACTTCTTAAACGGTCAATTTAATGCATGATCTAATAAATTCTGGCCACATGAACGTCATCATTGGCGTCGATGGGCATGCGGGTCTATAGACTCCCAATCAGTTTCAAGCCGCTTATACCACTCATAGCACCGATTACGGCTTTAACAATTATCCCCTAAGCTTCTTTCGTCATCTCTCGAGTCTTGGTGAAGGATTTACGAAGTTTCATGTAACATTTAACGTTAATACGTTACTCATGATAGTCACAATAGCCGAACAGTCACAATACGTACAAAAAGGTAGCGCGGAACTCGACTAAAATAAAATAACACTCTGCGGCAAAGGATAGGCGTCTCGTCAAGGTCAGCGGTAATCAATGTAAGCAACCGCTTTGCGCTACTACACTTCTTTGGCATAGGGTTTTGAAAGTTCGGATATTTTACGATTATACCTCGAATACGTTTCGTGCTTGTCAAGAGACGTTTGTATTATCCTGTACAGCATATTTACACGAAAAGGGATGACAAGTAGACTTCGAAAAAGTACTGCTGAAAGTCAGCAATGCGAAGCACACGATGAGCAGGACACGGGGCTGAACATGACATAACAGGATATTGATGTTTGAATCCGGAAATGCTATATGGTACCTTAAGAAATACTTTTTTAATAAATTCTGTGGAGGCCAGGAAGCTGTGCTGTTACTTATTTTAGCAATGCAAGTCACTTTTGGAATACTGTTCTTTTAGATACTTTGCTGATTTCGCCATATAAGTTGCAATATAATCAAGCAATGTATTGACAAAGATGGAATTCTGCTTGTAGATTACAAACCACGACGCAAAGTATTATGTTACACTTCTTGACAAACGTAAAAACTGGTCTCCAATAGCAAGGAATGTATTAAAAAAGAACCTTGTTTCTTCACTACACTGCCGAAACGCAAAGGCCCCATTACACACTTACAATTAGCCGATCTTCAATCTGAAGTTCTGAAATTCCAATTTATTCACCTGATTTGATCCGTTCAGACTACCACCGCTTTCCTAACTTCAAGAACATCCCAAGGGAAGAAAGATTTTCCCAAACTGAAGATATCAAAGCAGCTGCGCATGAATATTTTGTAGCATAATCAAAATAACTTTTTTGGTAGTTTGAAGAAGGAAAAAAGAATTAACAAGTATATGGAGTTCAAGGAAGAACTTGAATAGTAAATAAACATTTTTCAATGCTGTAGATAGTAGTTTTCTTTGCAAACAAAAATTTATTATCCTCTTTGTTACATTAAATTTATCTCTTCTGAAGAAGGATATAAGAAATATGAGTATTTGTTTTCCTTCCGTAATAATTTTCTTAATATTAATATTATAATAAGATATTTTATTTATATTTAAAAATAAGTTTTAGTTGTGAAGTTTTCATTTTATTGAGCCAGGGACCCATCCTGGTTTTTTGTTCCTAAGAGAGAGCAAGCAGATATCAACGGGAGGATGTCCAAAATTTCTTGATACAAGGTGCATTACATATTTATTAAATGTAACTTAATTGGCACTTAGGTTGGTTTAAAAAGTATCGTAAATAGAATTTATTTCTCTTCAAATATTTTCTCCTTGCTTCACAATCAAAAAAAAAAAAAAAGAAAGAAAGAAAGAAAGGAAAGGAAAGGAAAAGAAAAGAAATAAAAATAAACACACATCAATTAACATTTTTAATAAAATTATTTCTACACATCAGTATCCATTTTTTCATCTTTAACCTACACGTGGCAAATATGAATGTAATGTTATGAAAAATAAACGCATTATATTGTCCTGCTATATATCTTTTTAAATGTTTAGACATGAAATATTATCAATTACGCGATGAAAACAACAGAGATCACTAGTGAAAGTTACCGATGAATGCGCAGTTCATAATGAGCACAAATGCCTTTTGAAATGCCCTTTGAAGTACTCATATACGGGGAACTGCAAAAACGAATGAAAATAATCAAAATATTTCAATGCACCGTACACACTAGTTTAATTTTGAGAATGTCAGTTTTTCCTCGCTGGGTTTTTTTTTTTCCCCTGAACAGAAGCATTTATCAAGGCAAAATGGGTTCCAACCCAACAAATTTAACCTCGTATCATCAAATGGTGTCATGAAACACCATACATTTCCACCGAGCTAGCAGCTTGGAGTTGAATCTTTCACTGCATAAATTACAACGATATACATCATTTTTCTTTCAGTAATTGGCGCGTATGGGTAAATATAGCGTTGTGGAGAACTTTTCAAATTGCGCTGTTACAAGATCAAAAGTAGCATATTTTACGCATACTTTGAGGTTGATAAGGAAATATATTATGATTTTGAATTTGAGTTACACACGAAATAAATTTATATGTGAAGCATGTGTGAAAAGTAAAGTATGCAAAATGACCCATGTACCTTTTCAGGGAAAGGTTTCATGCATATAAAAATGTTTTATTAAAAATGTGTATCAATGTGTGTGTGTGTTTGCTTTTTTTTAGATTGTGAACCATAGAAAAAATATTTGAAGACAAATAAATTCTATTTATAACTATCTTTAAATAGACCTAAGTGCCAATAAAGTTGCATTTAATAAAAATGTAATGCACCAGTTTCAAGAAATTTTATACATTCTCCCATTGATGTCTACAAGCTGTGTCTTTGGAAGAAAACACCCCAAGATGGGTACCAAGTGACTTAACAATTCGTGAGAAGAATGTTAATTCACAAATGTCAGCATTAATTATTAAAATATAATTTACTTAACCATATCAAGTCATGCACTCAATATATACAAAAGTAATTTAAATTGGACGAAATAAAATGTAAAATTCAATGCATTCAAAAGAAACAAGTACGCAGTCATTGACAATACATTACAATGTACCTAAAACAATCTGGCAAATGGTTACAGTTTTTTTCTATTTAAAGCACATTTACGATTAAATAATTTAAAATTAAAAAACCGTATAATTGAAATATATTTTGTTCATCCAAATACACCTGGGTCACTGGGTACACACAATGAAGAAGCTCCATACAGCTTTCTAATTAAACTGGTGAAAAGATTTACAACCCTGCTGCTTGATTGCGTCTAAATCGAAGAGAAATAGGTAGGTGTCTGAGGAACTAGCTCCGCAGCCTAGCCGACCACCCTTAATTCTATTATTAAGCAATCCGCTTCGTCCAATAGGCGGGCATTTTTCAAAAGTACGCCATACCTACGTAATAACCGATTTGATATTTTCTTAAAATATCACATATTTAATATTTATTTCAACAAAATATACTGGGAACAGGGGTTTAATATTTTGCAAATATTGTTATTCTTTGGAGCTTCATATATTTAAAATTTCAGTTACTTTAAAAAATATATGGTCATTTTTAAACATATTGACCCATTTGAGAAGGAATGTCCAGTTTACATTGCTCAGAATAGACTCAAGAAGGATTCAAACCAATAGCCCACAGCTGGTTGACACCAAAACCATAACTAGCTGCTTGGTGCATAAAGACTACGAGAGACTTTACGAGAGGTTCCGCTGTGTAAATGCATAATTAGAGTTTTGCAGAAGACTTCCTTCCACTCTTGCTGCGTTGTTAAGCTCGCTTAAGAAGTGCTTCTGAGTTTTCAGTTTGCACTTGGAAAAGAGCAATAACCAAAGTGACCCGACTTCACCTCTTTTCCATAAGCGAACGAGAGACATCGTTAGCCTTCTTCCTTTCTTCCAGAAGAAGCGAGAAAAGTTATCGAAATAACAGCCGGGAATCGGGCAAACCTGAAGTAATGTAATCTGCCGCGGTAGTTCGATCAGATACGGGATATAACATAAAGGGAATTCATTGCTATCAGAGATATAACATGTACCTTTTATAATGAAAAAGTTTGAAACACATTCTTGTTTCAGAGTTTTCCAATAAAATTATGCATTCACTTCCTTAGAATATGAACATTAACTTAGCCTTAAAGGTTAATTTAAAATTATGAGTAAATAAGATGTTTGAAATAAATCCACACAATACATATAATAATAAATATAAACGTACAGAGAGAGTCATACAAGTATTGACCACGCTCGCGTTGAGTTGCTAGTACCGATAATGTAACCTAAAAGAGTTCCCTCAACGGAACATTAGATTCTACCCCTCGTTCACTTTCCATATGGATGACCCATGTGAAATCAGGCAGAAATTTAGAACAATTGACCTTGCATTTATACTACAACATATAAACACAAATACTTTTGAAACGTGACATTCTGTTAGATTTTACACAAAATTTCGCCAAAGTTACCGTATTTTATTAGCATATCTTTTTATAGAGATGCACTTCTCAAACATCTTAAAGTAGAAGCCTGAAAAACAGTTCATTTTAACATTCATAACTTGCCAAACATAGGCATTAATTTACAAACTTAGAAGAAATGCTGTTTTATTAGTTTATTTGCCTACAATGGAATTCCTTAGCACTTAACCTAGGTCAAACATAGGCTATGAGCCACCAAGTGAAGGCAACCAAGAACTTATGAGTGATAGGCATAAGGGGAGAGGGTAGTTTTTAGCTTGTGACCTATTGTATCACTCCTGTTGTCTGCAGTCCAGTACCAACATATCTTCATTCCCCGGCATTCTATTTTTAGTGCTTAAAAATTCCGATGCCTGGTTATCAGAGCCATCAACACCTTCAAGCCTAAGTGATGTGGTCGACTTCTCGATTGGCCCCAACACAGCCAAAAAGTGGACACGCAACGTTCCAAACAATGTAACGAGATTATTTTATATGGGAACTATTCTGAATGTAACATCAAAATAATGTTGCAGATATTTTTGCCAAAGCCAAAGAGAGGAAAAGGGGAGTTATCAGTCTTTAACCTGTTTTCCGTAGAGAAGTTAGTCAAATATTAATTAATTTATTTGAGTCCTTATTAAAATGTTATAGTATATATGGCAATAGAATGCGTGCTATCAGCTATAAATAAGAAGTTTTATAATATCTAATATTACTCTTTTCCAATATATATCCTTATTGAGTTGTACAAATATATGATACATTTATTGCATTAAAACAAGAAAAGCAAGCAACTTAAAAAAACCCTGCATAATCATAATTATATCTCCTTTCTCATTATATATTGATAGTCCATGGCCTTTTTGGCCTTAGAGAGAGAGAGAGAGTAGATTAGAACAAAGTGAATAATAAGAAGCGAAAGAGACAAAAACGAAATATTGTAAAAAGGTTTTCAAAAATATATTTAGAATACTTGTGAAAAATAACATTGTTTAAATTATTAAAAATGTACAAATTATATTATTATTATTATTATTGTTGTTGTTGTTTAAAACTCAAACAAATGAAATTACTAAAACATGCTTTAGATTTCAAGATTACAAAGTTCGAAATAAAGATGATGTTATATAATTAAAAATAAATATATTTTTATAATTAAATAAATACTACTTCAATTGCGAAAATACACAAACTACCTTACTAAATATCACATAGTTTGCTGAGAATGCCTGGAAGCTTTAAAATGATACATTGTTGTTAAATCAATTCATTGACTTCAGTTAGTAAACTTTTTTTTTTTTTTTTGAGTAGTGTTTAACGCCCGTTTTTACTACTGAGGCACCACAGGCGGTGGACACTGATGATGCATGAAATGAAATGATAAATTGGGAAAGGATATATTTTTTTTTAAGGAAGGAAGCGTTCCAGGCCTAAGTTTAGGTACCTCCCCGGCATTTGCCAGTTATGAAGACTGAGGAAAACCTGGAAAAAACCCCAGTCAGGGAGGACGGTCCTGGCGGGATTCGAACCGCAGACCTCCCGCTCACGAGTCCGTGCCTTAACGACCTCGGCCACCCGTGGCGGTCAGTTAGTAAACTACCTTGTAATGATGTATTATCATTAACTAAACGATTACCTAGAAAATGGATAACATGGCTTAACCTACATATAAAATGCACGACATTCATTTATCATGATAATACACGTCATGCCTAATGCTGCGGTAAGCCTCCTACTTTTTCACATATGTGTTAAAGTGCACACTTTATGACATTACAAGCAGCGCGACTCTGCACCTCGTTTGTTATAATAAGCCACGAGCTCAAGGCATACATTTCAGAGAAAGGATGTTTTCTTTTTCGTTTTGCCAACTTACATAAGCTCATGTGTGTCATTATATTGCTTTTTTCCCCCCTCATTGCAACTACTGAGTCAAATTACTTGTTGATAATTTAATATTCATTCAGGCTCAAGAATCGTTTGAAATTTTAGTAAAAAAAAAAAAAAAAAAAAAAAAAGAGCAAGTTAAGCATTTTTAAGATGTCAATGCGGTTTTTCAACATTGCCTTCAATGAGGGATTTCAATTATTTCATCAGAAAAACAGACTATAGGTCCGCGAAGCATTTGAAAACAAATAACAGAATTTATTCTTGAATGTATACATACAAATGATGAATTACGAGAAAACCAAAAATTATACAAATTTACGATGTATATTTATTGCAGTAAAGTAAATTGGAGTCAAATTAAAACGACTATTTGTTTCGGAGGAAGCATCCAAATAGTTCAATCTAAACTTGGATCAGGCAGAACACTCAATCTACCGTCCCTGGCAACAGCACGCATCTTTCGGCAGCGAACTGCACAGGTGGGGGCAGGCCTGCCTACCTCTCTCTCAGATCGTAGACCCAAGATTGCGGGTTCAATTCGGGCCAAGCTTGATGGATTTTTTCAGGAGTAAAAATAATAAGTGTGACTTCCTTGGGAAGGCAAGTAAAGTCATGGGTCCCATTTCGTACATTTACGGCACGTAAAAGAACCTCAAGCCTGAAAGAAGAGGCCTCTGAGCAAAATTTATCGACCTTTCACGCCTGAATTGAATGGGACACAGAGACCTGAAATGTTAAAGAGCGTTCATAAATAAACCAAATAAATAAATCTCTCTCAGATGATCACGGATAATCAAAGAAGACTGTGAAAATATGAATGTCTTTCGTAAAAACTTACTTGTGTGTAAAATATTCTCTGTACTGATTTAGCCGAAGAAAAAATATATAAATATAGAAGCTCTTTGAGAAATGCAGAATCAGAAAAAAGTATTCTATTAATATCGATACATCACAGCTTGTAAGTGAAATGCAACATAAACCTTCTCATTCAGGAGTTAAAATTAATGAATAATGTTTTGCAAGTATATACTTTAATTATTAATATTATGCGTTTATATACTTTTAAATTTAATATTATTGTTATGATTAATACTATTATAATTATAGGGGAAATACTGTTAATTTTGCAATTATTTGGTTTTTTATATAATTAAATATTGCAAATTATTAATGAACAAATTTTAAAAAAAAATGTAGAACACAAATGTTAATGAGTTAAATCTTGGAGCTCCACGGTCACGGAAAACTTGAGAACCGCTACTCTGGAAGAAAACTTTATTCAACGAAAATGCCTTTCCACTGATCCAGTTATTTAAGTTCAGGAATAGCAAGAAATCGCTAGAGATCAAGTTCAGAAAACAGAGTGTATGAGGAATTAATTCTAAGTTCAATTAGAGCAAATTTGCCTCGACATTGATGGTAAATGGAATTGAAAGTTGTCCTGGTGAAAGAACTTAACAGTCTTGAAGGTATTTCCTTTAAGTCATCTTTAAAATAGACCTGCAATTCATAGTAATGACTTCTTATATTCTTTTCTAATGAGTCTACGAGGATTACGCATTCCTCTGGAATCTAAAAAAAATGGCATTCGCCTTTCACTAGTCCTTGTTCACTACAGCAACTGCCGCTTTGCTTCAGTGATGGATCAAAGTCCCATGTACAGTCATGAATTGACACAAAAATGTCTTCTGATTGCGATTAAGTATCGTCAAACACTGCACTGAAAAGTTCTATGGTGCAACAATCGCGTCATCCATTCAGCACACAGTTTGTTCATATGCACTCAATCGGTTGAGATACCTCACAGTCTCCTATTTATAGCCTACATTCACTCAGCGTTCTTCCATTAGCAGATGCTTTTCATAGATATCCTTCGTGATAAGAATAATTGATAATCCGGAGTGTGTTTCGCCTTTTCCCTACGGTCACGTAGACTCATTTGTCCAGAAATAAACATCTTCAATATTGGTTCATAGTCCCCATAATTTCATTCATTCGGCTTGGGTCTATAGGGGCGTCCGTTTCTCCAAATAACACTTTTTTTCATGGAAAATTTTAAAAATGTATTATTGAAGTGATAGTGGTATGTTCAGGGGACTCTCAAAAGTTAATTATGCATTGCATCAGACTGAAACTATTGTATACCATTACAAGAATTGCATTGCTAACAATGATAATCGATAGTTTTTAATTTCGTAAAATCAGGATATGTAATGCATTTTCCAAATCACCATATTTGAAAGCATGTTCATTTTATCTATTTTAATGATCTACTTATTATTTCTACTTTTAGTTCAGTTCCCTAACTATGAATCAGTGCTATGATATGTTGCATTTAATGCAGTTTTCTTCGTAGTACTCAGTTACTTTGCATTTCATTATTTTCGGATAGTTAAAAGGAAATCTGTCTGTAAATCCGAAACTACGTATATCAGAAAAATTATTTTCAGTATAATGTATTCATTGTTATTATTTCTAGTATACAATTGGAACCTTATATACAAACTTTATTAAAACACCTAATGCACATATATCTTGTCCACGCAGCTTGTCCAGGATTTTCAAATGGCTCTTGTACGATGAGGAGAATGGTTGTGAAGACGAACCTTAAACTGCCCGAGTGGTGTATTTTGTATTCTTCGGTCACTCCTTATTTCTTCGTTTAGCACTCTCATATATAGCCGAGCGAAGGACTAAAGCTTGGGACGTCGGTCCTGGTGGTGCAGTGGTAACCATACTTGCCTCGTAGACCCAAGATCGCTGATTCAATGCGGGTTAGGTTCGATATATGGATGGCTTCCTTCGGAAGGGGAATACAGCCGTGGGTCTCGTATTATAAATTTTTGCTACTGAACAAAATTTATCAGCCGTTTCAGTCAGTCAGTCAGTCAATCAGAGAACCAGTCAGGAAATAATACATTCTATTATTTTTATCCTTAAATAAGTTGGTATATGACAATTTTAATCCACAGGCAACAACTGACAAAATGTGTCTCATGCTTAAGATAATAATCAACTTTTGGAGAAAATATATCCTTGTTAAAAGCGGACAAAAACCTTTAAAAAGTACAAAGATCATACTGAAAAGCCCGAAATTAAAAATGAAAGTTATGGGTATATAGTGTCAAAATTTCCCTTATTTGACATGCAAAAATTAGGAGGCATTACTTACCTACTGACGATAGTAAATTTTGCGTTATAATTTTTCTTCGTAATTAACTTTTTTATTTCCTCAAACCCGCGATTTTTATCACATTGGAAAAAGAGCTATTTATGTCATGAATTAGTAAATATTTTAGAAATTAATTCATATATCCTTTCAGAAACATTAAGAAAAAAATCGTTTTAATTTAATGGAGTGCCTATCTATAAACCGAAGGGAAAAATACATTTTAAATTACCATACATGAGATATTAGAACAAAAAAGTGTAATTCTAACAGAATGAAATATAAAACAAAATAATGAGAAGAAACTCAATCAGTGGTATAATAATATACATTACATAGAAGTACTTCTGCAGTTCTGTATAGTTCCAACTCGTCAAGAGAAACCACCATGAATATCCAGGGGAAGGTAGACATTGATTACATCAGCACTTCACTTTGCTCTAATGAATAACGGGGGTGGGAAACGTTAATATGATCAGACTAAAACGGGAAACGTATCACCATCACCAGTTATAATAAAGTTATTAAATGAAGATTTTGTTGAATCTAGTTCTTCGGTACGCAAACGCAATTATGTCTCCCTCCATAACTCCATCGGTTTTGGTGCAAAACATGTTACTAAACTTTACATCCCTAACAAGAGTCTGTAGAAATAACAAAAACGATACTAGTAGCAATAAAACTAATATATCACAAGAGTTAACAAAGTTAAAAGAAACATCTCTTCTTCATCAATACAATGCTGTTCTGTAAACAAAGAACTTTTAAATAAAACTTAAGAGTCCATGTGTCTTTTTTCTCCAATTATGGATTATTTTGAGAAGTTCATTCTTTCAACAAGTACATTTCAATTATTTCAGAACTAATTTTGTTTTCCGTTTATCAAACACTTTCTACATGAAATTTTCTCTGGTGCTGCATATCAATATATCAATAATTTCGTATTTCATCGTGCTCAATACATCTTTTGGTTTCTATTAAAATTAATTATTGTTCTTCATGTTCTACTTAGCGACGTACGATGTACAAGACTATATTCTTAGCCTTCTATGGTTGGAACTGCAGTTACCAATATTCTGCCGGTAATTTAACTAATTTTTTATCCTCCTCGTTTTCGATGTAACTTTTCCCCATTTTATATTATTAATAAAGGTACCTAATTTTAAATGTAATTGTTCCTGCTATATGAACACGTTCTTGCGATATTAAAACACACCAGCAATTCTGAAACATGTTAAATATACTTTTACCAGCTTGTTGTATAAGCTCGTTTCTACGAATTATAATTAATTGTATGAAAATCACATGACCACCTCCTTGGTTTAGTGGTTAACCTTGTTGACTGCAAGCCGAAATCCCGGTACGATTCCCGGTAACTGCCTAGAAATTTTTCTAAGTCAGGGAGGTCTGGAACGGTGTCCATCCAGCCTCGTGAGGACAATTGCGAAGCTGCCTGATAGAGAGGTCGCGTTCTGCTGACCACATGTCCTCCCGTAATTCTGCCCTCTATTAATGAAGTCGTAAGAAGGATGTAGAGGAAGCAGAGGTCGCCGCGGCAGGCCCAGGATCAGCGAGCTGTAACGCCAAATGAGAAGAGAAGAACGAAAATCACATTCATTGACTGATTCATTAATCCTTGACTTTTCACGGTAGACTTTCCCACAGACACCTACAAGAGTTATGCATTATCATGAGGACTATCCATATGAAGAATCTTATAATGCAAACACTGTATAAATTAAAAGTGCAGGCTTTGTTTAAAGTATCCAAATCCCAAATGTCTACATTAAAGAAGTTGATTAATTAATTACATTGAGGTACTGATCAAAGCAATAAAAGAAACTTAGATCTAATTAGGTCATAGTTAATGGTAGCAATTTATTACAGCTAATCATTGCAATTTGCCAGTAATATAAAAACAATATACCAAGGGTGCCAAAAAAGTATACACACTTTCGCAGTAGATACCTATTTAATATATTTCAAAGTTGGACTGAAAAACTACAGTAATGTGTAGTATGATGTTCTGTAAACAAATGTGACTCACATATATCATGATAGCGTTGATACATGACAGGTAAATCAACAATGAACAAATAAAGTCAAGATTATCGTATGATGACTCACGTGTTATGCTAGCGTTGCTACAACAAAATGGAGCCTAGATTATCGTTTGAACAGCGGAAAGCAATTTTGAAGTGGTATTGGAAAACCGAGAATGTTGTTGAAGTTCAAGGGCAATGGAGACGTGTGTACAGAACAGAACTGCCAATGCGAGTAGCAATTCCTTCTTACCCGCCATTCATACACTCTATGAGGAATTTTACTTCCAACAGGCTGGTGCACCACCACATTACCACCGAGACGTACGTGGTATCTTGATGAAATCTTCCAAAACACTGGAAAGGACGAGGATATTCGATTGAGTTTCCACCGCGTTCTCCGGATCTAACTCCGTTGGACTTCTACCTATGGGTAACTCTTATAGATGTTGTATATCGTAGAAAACCAGCTACAATGGCAACACTTCCGGAAGAAATTGAAACGGCATATGCTGCAATCGCTGAGGACATTTTCGCAAACGTTGCTCAATCAGTAGTTCAACGTACTCGGAAGTGTATGGACGCCGATCGTGGGCATTTTGTGTCACTGTTGTAACTGTAAAAGTGTAAGATGATTAGTGTTCATCATGTTCTGTTTGTGTGAATTCAGTTTTGTTATATTAACACAGTTTTATTATTATTATTATTATTATTATTTTTTTTTTGTGCTTGAAGTGAATACATTTGCACCCTCTGTATATAAATTAATAATATATATGCGCTTAGTTTTTTTTTTGATTGATTTATTTATGGACGCTCTTTAACAGCTCAGGTCATCAGCGTCCCATTCAATTCAGGGCGTGAAACGGCCGACAAATTTTGCTCAGAGGCCTCTCTTTAAGGCTTGAGGTTCTTTTTCGTGGCGTAAATGTACGACATGGGACCCATGGCTTTACTTCTCTTCCGAAGGAAGCCATACTTAGGATTTTTACGCCCGAAAAAAATCTATCGGTCATGGCCGGGTTCGAACTCGCGTTCTTGGGTGTAGGAGGCAAGTATGGTAACCATTACACCACCAGGACGGACATATGCGCTTAGTATTTATGCCTGAGGAAATTTTTGAATAGCAGTCATGATTTTACAGAAAAACTATACATATAGCCCTAATTTATAAAATTTTAGTTTGTGATGAAGATTAAAACAGGTTTGTACACGTTGGTTTATTGTGCCTAAAATCTATTAAGGTAAATTAAAATAAAAGTAATTTACTGAATAGCTAAACGTCTCTCTCCTATTTTTTCTCCATTACTTAATCTTTATGTTTAATTACTCCATATGTTTATCCTTTATTTTTTCCTTCTAGCATTAATACAAAGGTTTTCTTTTTTCAGTCTTTCCTCCTTATGAGAACTATCAATTACTATAATTACAATTACACAGTTTTCGATCTTTCTTACTTATGACAACTATCATGATGTTTTGGTTTCTCTGAGTCGTAGTTACCTTTTGATCTCGTTCGTATCAGCAACATTGCCCCTTATAGACAGCCTATAGCGTGATTTAACTCGATTTTTTTCATCTGAATATTCATGATCATCTTATCTAAGGTTACTCTTTTTTTCCCTAAGATATTAAATCCCATTACCTCATCGATTACAAAAAAGTCAGGAAATGTTAACTACATAAATGACTCATTATTTAGTGTATTTTATTGGCTTAGAATAATTGTTAAGAGCTAAAGCTCATTAATTCCAAGGCCATGCTCGTATAATTTTCGATTAGCTGAAAATCGGTTACATAATCCGAGAGTCATATGCAGCGTATATGAGACTTGCTAATGCAAATTCCTTCATTTTCCCAATAACATGCTGCCCCTATCCCGCGGGATTCTGAGGATGGGATGGAATAGCTTTCTGGGTTGTAGTTGTAGTTAGCGTGTTCACATCCACCATCTTAAACATCTGAATGCCATACATCAACTAATTAATACTTAAGTATTTATTTTTAATTCCTAAATACAGGCTTAAAATTATTTTTAAAAACTGGTAAAGAATTAAGTTCAAAAGTAAGCCGAATTATTACACGGAAATTTGCGCTCATTTTAAACCGGCATGCTGGCACCAGAATATTGCTTCATTTGTTTTGTCACAGTTTCACAAAATGGAGTTTCAACAAAATGCGTTGAAACTGCAAATAATATCATTAACAAGATAAAATAGGCACAAATAAGTATAACTTTTCAAACTTTATTATAAATACGGCCAAATGAAGTAAATATTGCCGAAGTTGGCACCAAAATAAAATAAACCAAACGACTAAAGTACGATTTTAAAGTAGATATCACGCCCATTGAGTTCAGAACTAGCTCCAGGGTACTTCTCTCTTCTCGTAACATTAAAGAAGGCTTTTGCTACAGAATGTGACGTTAAAGAGCGTTAAGCATAGACAACTAAGAAAGCTACCAAAGCAACAAAGAGCCTTAACAGTAATTATTTTGAATAATTTAATAAATAATACTAATAAATTTAAATTAATCTTTTAACTAAATGTGCAATTTAAAAATTATCGCCCTCGACAGTGGTGGTCATGTAATTAACAAGATAATTGTTTAATATTTGGCGCATCTTCCTTAAGAATTTGTTTGAGGTATCAAGTCTTGCTCTAAATATTTTATTTAATATAGCTTTCTAAAGCAGATTTTCTGTGGGTATTTATAAAATATAGTGCAATAATAGAGTTCCTTGTAAAATGGTTTAACACCAAAAGAAAGGTATATACATTTTATAAACGTTTCTCTTCTCCTTCGTTTACAATAATTAAAAACTGGACTGTTGTATTTAAACATGGCCATACGCTTTGAACATGATATCCAAAAGTGCAACAACAACAGAATTCATTGAAATAGTACATAATATGATATTAGTTGACGGAAAATTAAATGTAGAAAATTCATGAAAAAGTTTGCATAAGATGGGGTGCTGCGCCTGCTAAAAACAGCTCAAAAACACATTCATATATGAATCAACAGTGTTTGGAGGATTTTAACAGAATCAGAACTCGCCTCGACTTATAACTATGGATGAGACTGAGATCCACTTTCACGTTTGTTCAGCACCAAAGTATACAAAGTCAGTTCCACCTGCAGGAAAGATAATGGCAGCAGTCTTTTGGGACGCTGAAGGAATTTTACCTAACAACTGTCTTCAGGAAGATGAAACCATAACCAGAGAGTATCATTTCAACCTTTTATGCCAACTAGATAAACAAATTGTGAGAAAAGACTTGGTTTGCACGAGGGGAAATATTGTTTCATCCATTCAACGCCCTGCTCCAAAAGTGTGTACCGATCAAATAGAACAATTTATTTTATAATTCTTGATTTAAGTGAGATAAAAAGTCACAGCAACTGCTCTCTGTTGTGGTTAAGCTCCAAACCTATAAGCTGCTACCTTTGACTACTATTCTCACATGTCTATGAATCTTTGTTTTATTGAGAATAAATATCAGAATTATACAGCAATAATTACTATTAGTGTTTCATTAACTTAATTATCTGATGACCGAAGCGAGAGCGGGAGACTATATCGGCTGATAAGCCATCGTTAAAAGCCTGCAGGTCACTCACTGTCTTTGAACAGCGAAAGAAGCAACAAAGTCTAACCTTCAAGTAAAGTCTGCTAAGAATACTAAATGGCAAATAATATGTATTCCACAACAAATGTTTATAACTTTTACGATATGTTCATACTGAATCCGCTTGTGCTGCCAGGAAATTATTTGAAGAGAAATCTCCAAGTGTTTGAGTTTCAAGCAGCAATGCGATTCATAAATTAGTTGTAACTGTACACTTTAGAGGAACTAAAGAATAACTTACGTTGATAGATCAATTCAATTTCTCAAGAAGCATAAGGGAACAGGTAATTTTATTAGCAGTCGCCATAAATGTGTGAAAAACGAAAACAAGTAGTTGCAGCATCTCATAGCGCGCCATTGGTGGCGTTTTAAGTGCATTAGAATTTATTAAATCGGACCATAATGTTTCTACCACCAACTCTCTGCTTCCTCGTCCGCTCGTCTGCTCCAAGTTTAGTGTACGATAGCTACTCTGGTCGTGGGCGACAGCTTATCAGCCGATGCAACCGCAACTGTCGGTCATCAGATAATTGATAGGTATTTTTTTTTTATTTATTTTATTTGGCGGCGCTCTATAACATTCCAAGTCACAAGCGTCCCATTTATTTCAGAGCATGAATTGGCAGATAAATTTTGCTCAGAGACCTCTTCTTTCAGGCTTGAGATTCGTTTACATATTGTAAATCTGCGACGCGGTATATCCGATATATTAACAGCATAAGGAAGAACAACGCACAAGAGAAATATCAGATTTTATCGCCTTGTATGAGATTTCTAATCTATTTTGCATTTAACGCATAAAGAATATTTTCATTTAAATAAGTCGAACTGTACAGAATTAAGTCCATGACGTCAGACATCAAAATCGTGAGTGAGAAAGCAAGTACTAGAAAAGCAGGTTTAAAATGATTAGGCATTGCATTCGGCACAAAGAGGGTTACAAAAAGAAGCCATTGTCCCTATCTACACTAACCAACCACAATGTGGGAAGAATGCCAGGAGCAAATGTGCAGTCATAGCCTACAAGCCAATAGGTAACCCGCTACAGAGCAATATAGAACGGATTCTGCTTTTCTGCGAATGAATGAAAAGATTGCGTAAAGAGATGGGTCAACAAATTCCGACGATGTGAGATTTAGCCTTGTATTCATGAAACGATATATACATGTATATCTCTTTACAGGCTAGGGTAATATATAGCACTCTCTATTGAATACTATTTCCAGTCCTGCAAATACTAATATGAATCCCTTGCTTTTTAAAAGACTGCAAATACAGTGTATGTTCTAGCGTTACTAAAATGTGCATTCAAAAGAATAATGACAGGTCCAAAACGCAAATACTATTGGATCATCGGTAAATAAAGGAAAAGAAAACACTTCTCAGCTCTCAAAATAATGTCATAAAAGCTTAATATTAATGGGATTTAAAAAAAATTAAATTAATGAAAATACACATATGTAACAAAATATTAATTCAATCCTGTTCAATCATTCGTAAAAATGAATAGGCATACACTAGAAAATTCTGCATGTAATTTTATCTTGAAAACATGTTTAATTCAATTAAGAAGAAGAACTGAAGCAAATATGTTTTAAATGTGCATCTGCATTCTAATGTTTGACAGAACTAAAATTAATAAGATTTACTAAATAATTAGCGATACAAATATTTTAAAAGTAAAGATTTAGAGTAACATTGTCATTGTTTAAAAGTATATCAATATGCATTTGCATCACACTGAGGTTATTACCAGTCAATTTCTAGTAGCTGTAGTAAAAAGACCTAATTTTGTTATAATTATTTGAATGGTGTAACCATTTAGTTACATAAGCTTTCTCAGTGTGGAAATGAAATAAATATGAAAAAATTCACAAAAAAGTTCGATAAAATAATTTTGTTAGGTCAAAAATAGGTTCAAAACTACAAAGATATGCATAATATTTTCTTAAGACTCCAGTTATTGAAGAAACACTTCTCTATTCAACAGATAATTTCATTTCAAGACTAGTGTTCAAAATTGCGGGCTATGAGGCGTAAAAAGGAAAAAAAGTTTTGCTGTTTTGTAAATAATTTGGAAAATCTGGATTTTTCAATGTATTAAATTTTATCATCATTTGTGACTTTGGTTGGAGTAAGTTTTGTAAAAAATATACGAATTTGTTAATGATAAATCTGATTAAATGTTTTTATTTTTAAGAAAAATGCAAAATAATTTTGCCTTACAACAGAAATCGGAAAATGATATACGTGTTACGCTACGTACATAAAAAATGTGTAAGAAATATGACTTACTATGTACCCCTGACAATGTTGAAAATATACTTGCAGCCCACTCCACTAAAATATAAATATAATCAAAATATTTTATGTATTGCAGTTAGTGATGTAGATGCCTTGTATGTATATATGTTTATAATACTTTATAACTGTAATATGAAAAGTGTATGTTAACAAAAAGAGAAAGTTTCTGGTGTTAACTGCCTACGGTAGCTTGTAGGCCGAGGGCGTCATATAAAATATTTACAATATTTACAATAGAGAGAATGAACTCGAGGTTTGGAATGTGATGCCGGTTTTTAAAATGACTTTTAATTTCGTTAAAGGGCTCTGACCCCAATGGTTGTACAACTAGCCTTTTAAACGGCCAATGTGGACAAAAATTTTACACTTTTAAATAACAACGAATGGTTCGTATGGCAGGTAAACTTGAGTCAGCCAATGGAAAATATATGTTTGAACTTTGAAAGATAGGCGCGAGATTTTGATGTCTTTGTGATTTCTTTGACATCGTTAAGACCAACGA
Organism: Metallyticus violacea; assembly: GCA_030762175.1. Classification (NCBI taxonomy): domain Eukaryota; kingdom Metazoa; phylum Arthropoda; class Insecta; order Mantodea; family Metallyticidae; genus Metallyticus; species Metallyticus violacea. The sequence goes on from CM060832.1 coordinate 111,017,311, forward strand.
TTACTTCGTTTAATATATAAGGAGGCGGTCACTTAGTTGGAGCATTCAGCTCGACTCAAGTAAGTGAGTTCGTAGAAGCAGTCATAAGTTTGACATTGCGATGCACGCAGTTATAAGATCTACACGCGGCAAGCTACACGCAGTTCGCAGTACTCTTCGGCTTTTAATTTCGAATGCCACAGTTAAGTTTGTATTCGGCGCACCTAAGTCTAAGCCAAACACCAGAGGACGCGAAAGATTTTGCACATAATGAAGTACCAATATATATGATGTAGCATCGCGTGCTTATTTATAATACTGAACTTCTCTTCCGGTCCTGTTTAGTCCCAATCAACAAAATAGCGGAATCACCCTGAGAAACCTGTTGTCATGAAGCGTGAGCAACAACATCGAAGCAATCATCCTACAAAACCGCTTCAAATATTGGTATTACGTGAAGCCACTTGACATCGACAATAAATTGCTTCAAAACTGACGATCAACCTGGGACACATAGCCAGAGCCTACTAAACAGCTTCATAATTTGGTGTCCAGCGCGGAATCAACAAGAACAACAACGACTACAACACCCACCACAAAACCACTTCACTTGTGCCATGCCAACCATTTCATAATTAGGCTATAATTGTTGGGGCCGACTAAACTGTTTCAATGTTGTAAGAACAATTTTATTGTGCGATAAATATCACGTAAAAAGAAATTTACCAACTATGCATTGAATTTAGGAAAGAAGATATTCTGAGGGGATAGAAAATTGGAATAACGTCCCTCTCATAAAAATAAAAAAAAATAAATAAACCAAGCAAAGAATTCTTAATTAGATTTAAACTTCAGGCATGAAACTATTGAAACAACCTCTTAAGCGCATGTCAAATGTCTCAACATCGTTCTGTAACCAATAAATTGTATGAAATATGGTAATCATTATCATATACGTAAGTTAATTCACTGAATCTTTTTATATTGCTTTATTTTAATATAGTAGTTTCCTTTAATTTTAAACGATTAGAACATAAAAAACTAACGTAAAATCGTTTCTCCACAGTTTAAACAAAATATGATGCTCAGGTAAAAATTATAATTTCCTAGAAATGCTTGTTACCTTTGAAGTGTAGTCATTTTACTGAAGTTATTAAGAATATTGATTAAATACGGAATATGTTTATAACTAGGGACAGGGTTTTATGCACTAAAATCGCTCAAATACTAATGCATTTATGTCATTAACACTTCAAATATATGCAACAAAATATGCGGTTAAATCAATTTTTGGATAATTTATACGCGGTACCAATAAAGCTGTTCTTAAATTATGAACTTTGCTAAGTCTTGCTCGATTTATTTTTTCTATTCTAGTTGGCTAACATTAGTTGTCTTAGGTTTTGCTTAGTCAGTCTTCTTTTGCTTTTTAGGATGTCCGTATGGCGATATAAAATTCATTTAACCTCGCATGACGATAAAAGGACGAACAGAAAAGTCTGTTTATTTTCTTTCAGAAAGAAAAATCATGATGAACAATTTTCAGCTCAACAATGAAAAAAATAGTATGTGTGAATATATGCCAGTCTTTTGTCGGGATTATGGCCTACTCTAGATACACATATTTTGTTTTTTTATAACTTTTGTTCAAAAGTTTTAAGTAATATTTTACTTTCTGTATATTTCAAACCTTAAGGCTTTCCTCCCTTACATATAAATTAAACACCAATCTTAGTTTTACTCTTACATCATTAAATATATCTAATACTGGGGCACCATACAAGAACGACCACTTGTGTGTTCTTTGCTCTCACGGTCAACAGAGGTATTATTTGCTAAGTTTTTACCAAGCAAGGTCGTGCCAATTAGTAGTCAACCGCTGAGCGTCAATGTTTAATTGCAAATGTGTTATGGCTCAGTTATATGTTTTCTATTGTACCAATTGTATTTATCAGTGATTTATTTGTACTGACAAAGCTAACTAGTAAAGTTCAAACATATTTCAGATAAACATTTTACTCTAGGGTATATTAACAAAAACCATATGCAAAACAAGCTCATCCCTGCATTAACTGAAAATGAAGATTTCAATGAAGATTTGCTCTATTTCTCAAAGGTAAAGTGATGTGAAGTTGTTCTATAGAGAGGTGGTTTCAACTGTATAATTATCTATTTTTCCTAAAACTTACAGTTAAACAATTGTATTTCATAAAGTTCTGAGAAAATAGTTTGCTTATGTTTGTTTATATAATGTTCTCATATATAAAGCCCGAATGAATGGTCAATACTTGTATGACTCTCTTTGCGTGAATCGAAGTGTATTCTGGGTAATTTATAAATATGTATAAATGCTAAATGCTAATTCTTCTATAAAAAGTGTGAATATACTTTCCTAATAGAGATTAATTATCATATAAAAACTGAAATAGAGTTTCATGTAATTTTCCAAGAAGCTCAATGCAAACTTCACACCCATACTGAAATATATTTTTTAAAAAATTTTCAATCGCGGGCTAGATTCAAAAACTTTCTTTGCATGCCTATTACAGCACGTTGTTTAATTCCATTTCATTATTGGGCTGTGTTGAAGTATTGAAACCGAAGTCTTTATTAGAGTCTTCAAATTAATGTTCTAGAAGAGCTCGTACAATAAATTACACTAGTGCGTTTGCATGGAGGGGAAACGTTCCCCTCATCTTATCAGTAACAATATAATTGATCATGATAAATTCTTAGCCAAGATTTATTAGTGTAGCATAAGAACGGAGTAAAATGAATGGGAAATAAGATATAAGAACTACATCACTTGTAGTCATAATAAATTAACGAGTCACTTTATTTTATAGGTATTAAGTTTATATTAAGAAAAAGAATCTTTGACTTTAACCAGGAAGTATGGAACAACATAATAATATACCTAGTTAGACTAAATTTAGCCGTATTCTCTACATTTGATTACTTTGCAGAATACAAATAATAGTAATATATCTAAAATACTGGGTTGAAGTTTGAAGAAACTGCAATTGTTTGTTAATTTTATAACAATTGCAATAAAGTTATAAGGTATTTGATAAAATTATAACATTTATACCTTGTAAACTTCCAACACTAAAAAAGAGCTAGTATGCCATGCCAAAATATGGTATGTGATGTTTCAAATATATCCTGGTCCTAATTGCAATATTTTAACAAAGTATATTTTTTATAATTATTAATGCAATGCTACAAGTTCAGAGTTTTTTTCATAGCCTAACTACTGACTTGAAAAATGCCTGCCTTATGAACAAAGAGGAAAACTCGATTAGGTATTTTTAAAATAAAAGTTCCTTATTAGTATACTATAATGTTATCGTTAAAACGCAATTGTATATTATTATATTCTACACAACCAAAAAGCATATAAACTTATTGTTTTAAGAACTAAAACTGTGTGAATAAGTTTTTAAATGAAAATTTGTCATAAATTGCGATTTTATTGCAAATGTTATGTATATTTTGCAAATTACTTTCTTTAATCTCTTTTATCTTATAAAGATGTCCTTGCTATCTTATTATTTCTCTTCTAAAAGGTAACTAAATTTAAATAAATAAGAATATTTACAAGTTCCAGATTATTTCTATGCACAATTTTTTGTTGCTACATGTTGGTAACCCTAATAAAATAGATGAGGGTAACTGTTATCAATAAAATGACAAACTGAATATAATTCTTCCCAAATTTTTTTAGTATGGCCTTCTACATCGACTGATCAGAATGTAAACGGCTGTGGAGTAAAACAGAATAGCAATATAAATCCTTTACATGTGTGATAAGAAAACCAAAGAGATTTTCAAGTTACGGAAAAAAATAAAATATTTATTTGAAGTTTGTTTACAGCACTATAAAGAATTTCTAAAAGCTTTATTCTACTGAAGAGCGTCTTGATAGATCATGAACTGTAAACAGTTTAGAGGATGGTCAAAAAGTAAATGAGATTTATTGAAATTCACTTTATAAATAAAAATTAATAACATTCCGGAATCTATATATTTCCACCAGATCATATCTTGCATCATTAAAGAGGACTTTCATGTTAAAGCTTATTGACGCTCAATGGGACATCTGTTACAATTAATCTGAAATTTTGAAATAAAAAAGCAAATGGATTCCTTTAATGGCTCAGAACGGCCACAAAAAGTTCTCTTTAAAACATTTCATTATAAATGTTAATAAAAGTATCAAAATAACAAGAATGAAATTCCTAAAAAGCCAAGAGGACAATTCTTCTGGCCCATAAAGAGCATCATCCAGCATCAGTGATGGTTTGACCATAACCAACGCATTAGAAACTTACATGCCCCAGTTTCAATAAAGAAGTGATAAAACTGGAGCCAGACCGTATCAAGAAGATTTCTTAGTGGTGCCTGAACACTCTTCAGTTGAAGGGGGGAGGGCACGCGTCATCGAAGTAAACATAGGTGTTAGAGACATTAAATAATTATTAATTTATTCTGGAAGAATCTTTGGGACATATCACAGAAGGTGTTCAAAGTGCCTGCTCTGAGCCTGATTACATCCATTACACCGTCTGTCGTACTCTAGCAAACATTTTAGACGTGGTCATATTTTATCAAAAGTAGGGAATATTCGCTCAATCAATTCGCGCCTTCTGTCATTCGGCATTGAATGTAGGATACTCTTCTCATGCCCCAAAAGATAAAAATCTATCGATCAACTCAGGGATAGCATACACGCTCATTCTCAATATGTTTGCATTCAACAGCACTCATCAACTACACACAGAGGTATACGGCGAGGACAAGGCAGCGTTACGTAGTTTAACATTGGAACAATACACACAAACATAGACAAACAGGCATGCTCAACTACTAAACGATATGTCAGAGAACATGGCTGTTAAACAAAACAAATGTTCCTATTTGAGAAATCTGTCTCTACTTTTAATTTGTCGCGGAGGTCCTGGCTCCCTCTGAATTTCAAATCATAGTCCATCTTTAACAGGACTCGACACCATTACTTCAGCCTTTTAGCAAGGAAATTATATTCTAAATGCATTTTCATTTTTACAATAGCAGGATATTAAACATAAATTGTATAAATTAATTTTTAGCAGCTAAACTTAAGAAATGCTCTAACCTGTACATGCAACTTAAATGCTGTCTATTTGTATACTTTTAGCAAAATATAAATATCATGAAGAAAAATTTACCTATTAAAATATAAATTTGGATCTTGAACGAGATGCGTGAAAAGATATAAAAAGGGATTTCCTGAATGTAAAATATGCTGAATTGTGAATATTCAATAAACCTACTAATTTTAGAATTCTGGTCTCAGCTTTTTCAAAAACTCCAAAATGCGCTGAAACAATGGTATTATAGTCCAGAGCTATTAGCTATTCCATCGAGTCGGTCATCAGATAACTGGATGATCCGATAAAACGAATGACGCAATTAAATGGTTTCATCGCTAAAAACTTTTTATTGTTAAGAAGTTTGTCACTGTAGATCCATAAATTACTACATAAAACAAATGTATGTGAATTTTAGAGACTGTGAATTAGAAGATTAATATGTCCTAAATAAACTTGCATATACAACAGTGAAGAAATTCGTGACTAAGTTCTTATACACAATTTCAATATTTATATGGTACCCTCTACGTCTGAACTCGGTTTCACGGTAGAAGTTGTAAGTCACAAAGATGATTAAATAATTCCAGCAATAAGATGTTTCAACAAAGCTGCGGCGAAGTACTTAATTAACACACCTCCACCCTACTTTAACTCCGCGTGTTAAATATTCAAAAGAAGCGCTCGGCTTAGAGTGACAGAATTTTTGGGGCTCTAAAGACGCCAATGTTCAAGTTGCAACAAACTTGACAATTTATTGCCTTGCCAGTTGTAGCATTCAAGATTTTCAAGCTGTGAATTAGGAGGAAAACGACTCTCAGTTCTTTCTTTAAAACTATAACTATTATCATCATTTTCTTACAATTTTTATTTAACTTTTAACGTTTCATTTTAATGTAAGAGTAAAAGCAACAACATTTGCAATAAAATGTTAATGTTATCTTACAGTAACAAATTTGTACAATGAACATATTGATGATTTGCCAAAAGTATGATATACACATATATGCATTAGTTAAGTTACGGGTCGACAGAGTGTAGCTGTGTACTAGGAGAAACAAATCAAGGCCATAAAATGCATATGTAGGTAGCAGCTTACAGCTAATTGAAGGAGTGCTGTCAGAGAATGAATGTGGTTTGGTGCGCTAATTGCTCCGGGTTAGTTATGCCACTGCATAAATTTAGTAATAAAAACTACTTTTTATCTACATCCTAAAGTTCCATACAAAACAAATGAGTGTTTACGTTAGAAACATTTGTATAGGACATTATTGCAAGTCAACTTCAACACGGAGCAAACTTTGTTGCTCTGTGCAGCTGCTGTTGCTTGTGCTGTTATTGTAGAAGAAAATGGGAGAACAAAAGCAAAACGCAGGTGTAGACAGCACTTTTTTCGCTGAAAAGGAATTCACATGTCTCGTCCCTGCCTGATACTGACTTATTTAATTTCGTAAATTCCCTGTTGTACTGAATTTTTAAGTTATGTATCTTTTTTTCCATTTCTCCAACTTTAGTTTCGAGGACAGAAGCTATTTCGTGCAAAGAGTCTTTGCTTACATTCCTGTCTCTGAAATTCTTATTATGCGCATATGATCAGGTTGCAGACCAAGAATCGTTTTCGCTCTAGCGATACACCGATACATGTACTCATTTACTTGTATGAAACATGAAGGAATTTATTCCATACCAACCAGAAGATGCTCCTTACAAAAGCTCTTGATGTGAGTCAACCTTTAGACAAAAAAAGTACTAGATCCTCGAAGCATTAATTTGTATAAGTTCTATTCGGCTCAGCACTCAATTTACGGCAGGACTCTGAGCAAACATCTTCGGCCGTTTTATGCCCTAAATTGAATGCAAGGATAATAACCTTAAATGTTTAAACAATTCGACTCACGGTATTTCTGCAAAGGTCAGTATGTATACCTGCCCTCGTTATTCGGGGTATAGATGACGCCACTTTTACAAAAATGTGGACGAGAGACCACAACATTCCAGGCTTCTTGAATTTGTGTTCATAAGCCTTTAGTCCTTCGTGCTTGTACAGGTAATATGTGTTTTTTTAGTAGTGTTTAACGCCCGTTCTTACTACTGAGGCACCACAGGCGGTGAACACTGATACATGAAAAGAAATGATGTATTGTGAAAGGATTTTTTTTTAAGGAAAGAAGCGTTCCGGGCCTAAGTTTAGGTACCTCCCGGCATTTGCCAGTTATGAAGACTGAGGAAAACTTGGAAAAAAAAAAAAAAAAAAAACAGTCAGGAAGGACGGTCCTGGCGGAATTCGAATCCTAGACCTCCCGCTCACGAGTCCATGCCTTAACGACCTCGACCACCCATGGCGGTGATAATGTGTGTGCAGCATATTACATTTAGATAGAACAAATAATGAATGAAACATTATAATATGCTAACGCTAAAGTTTGCTGTGTATAGAAACAACATTACGAAACTAATTTGTCATAATATGCTACAACGGTTTATTAAAAAATATGTTTCATGCCGGGAGGCGAATCTGCGCTCTTAACCACGGCATCACTGCACACTTTGCCACAGAGCTAACGGAATACACACACACTAGTCAGTGTCTTTAGTGCAACCATATAACACAATTGCTGCAGTGCCTAAATAGCATTACTGGGTACCTAAACATCATTAAATATACTAAAACCACCTCCGTGTTTAGAGTACCTACATGTTGTACGGAAGCCTGGATGACATATATAATATAACTTCACACCTGTAAGCTTTGTCCAAGGATATTGCCTGTTCAAAATTAGGCACATATTTTTGCCATAATTTCGCTCCAGCTTCTTCATTTTTTCTCTTGAACATTTGACAAATGCAATTTTTAATTTTTAAAATACAGTTTCAGTAAGTCTCCTGGTATTTAAAACGCCGAGAAAAAGTATTAAAATAAAATTGTTCATCCATTTCGTGGTAATGTGCACACCTCCGAGTCATATATTATTTAATGAGTTATTAAATGTACTGAACTAACAAAAAATCATTGACAATTTTAAAATAAATGAAAATTGTAGAATAACGTATAAGTTAATTGATCATAATGTTAATTTGATGCACCTGGAAATGTATCTGAAAATATTATTCAAAATGGCCATAATGTTGGCATGAAACAATTCATGAAATTAAAACATAAAAGAAATAATCTAATGCATCATGCATCCCATTCAACAATCTGCCCGCGAATCGATAACCGAAAGTTCGTTCAGCCAGCCTTTGGTGTACGCGTGCGCAGCAGATGGTTAAGTGAAACGCATGGTGTTGCACTTGGAATCATAAAACGCTTATCTAACAGTTTATATGTCAGCGCTTTTCTAATTCTTTGCCTTGCGTATACACACAGATGAGATGTACGATTTCTTTGCCTACATTTACTTAAGGTTTAATCCACAAAAATACTACAAACATTTACTTTTTAGGATATATGCCATGTAAGAACCCATTTGAGCTTTTTAGTTCCAAATATTCGTACACACTCTTTCTCGTTTTATTTTAAGGCTTAATCACACAATATTTGCCTGTGTTGATGCCAGGTGAAGATTCCCAATGAATTTCCCAATGTCCCCTGATTCTCCAGATATTCGAAGTACTGCCGTTGGAATTCTCAAAACAGGTTTGGATTACTGAAAAGGTAACTGTTTATTGATTTTCTTAGGCTATACTTTTTCATTTTCCATTTTTTTCTCATGTCCTTGGTATCCAAAATTTTTTCTTGTACTTTTAGAACTATATACTAGTTTGAACAAGTAAGTTATAGTTAAATGACTTGTAAAGTCATTTATCAAAAATAAAATAACAACATATTTTTATTTTATCAATAAATACTTTTCAAAAAAACTTCTAGTAATGTTTGATATATTGCTTCATGAATAGAAAAATAAAAAACCAAAAACATTAAAATAATAACCTGTAATATTATTCAATAAGGTATTTTAATTATTTGCAGGTAATGTTTCATATGCTGGCATAGTCGACCGCATTCCTAAATAAACAGTTAAATATTTTCTAATACAAAGCAGGAAATAAATGCCAATAATAAACGAAAATTCAAATTTATAGTCGACAGTTTACAGTTATAATAAATCTGATTTGTTATATATTGTATTAGTGATATAATAAATAAATGAAATACATAAAATATACAACTATGTTGCTACTTTTACAATACCTATATTTTCAATAGCAACAAATCTAACATTCCTTAGCAAACAGTGTAAGTGTAATTGGCAATCGAGTTTTAGACAAGAGTTTTGTCAACATTAATTTTCCCACGTTGACCCTGCAAAGCAAATAGGATTTGAAAGTATAACATAAGTTTGCTATGTTTCGATTTTTATTGTAAATTCTTAAATATACGAATTCAGACTTCTAAAGAAAAAAAACACCACTAGAAATCCTGCACAAATGCATTTGCTTTTCAACTTAGCTCAGTATGTAAAACCCCCTAAAAAGATACCAAAGACTTTCTTTATTTATATAAATTCATAATATATCAAAGACACGTACTTCTAGACGTTGTCACAAAGTAATGATCGTAGCGAAATAGATTGCAAAAGTAATTTATAATGAAGGCTCAAGTGGGATACTTAATGTTTAGATAATACGGACACTTAAAATGTTTAAACAAAGATATACCATAGAAAACTAATGCATAATCACTTAACTTACAACTATTTATCTAAACATTGAACTTTCAAAATTAATAAAACGTTCACAAACAGGAGCTAGCCCTGGGAATTCAATTTTACATGAGTAGCTCAAGTTGTATGTAAAACTGGAGTAATGTTCGTATATTTATATAAATTCATTAATTTTCTCGGTACTCTGGCCCCAAAACTGAAATAGAAGCTTCAGATATTAATGCATTAAAATAGATGCAAATAAATCCATGATGATTTGGAAAGGTGAACAGAAATTCAATTCTAAGACAAAAAAGTAGTTCTTTGTATTTTAAAAAACTCAAGTCTTCTTGTCTATTCTAGCATGCAGATGGAGAAAATGACTTTTATACAGATTAAAATTTTAAAAATTGCAATTGGGTTTTTATTTCTATTAACAAATTTAAAATATATTACAGTGGTTCATTTTAACAGCTGAACTTATAAAAAAATCATAAAAGGCATACAATTGCAAATTGATGATTTCGAGTGGCAGGGAGTAAATTCAAGAAGAATTAACAATGTCTATTTGGAAAACGACTCTGCGGGCAATTGACGGCCTTTAATCAGAACATCTTGTTTGACTTTTTTTTTCTAACGCCACCAGTCTTTTTAATACTGTAGTGTCACAAGCGGTGAACAACGATAAGACATGATATGAAATGATAAATTGGAAAAATATTTTTGGAGTAGTTCTCCAACATTTGCCATTGATGAGGACTGAAGAAAACGTGAGTCAGGAAGAACGGTGCTGGCGAAATTTGAACGGCTCATTCAAAAGCGGTATCTTAGTGGCATTGTCCACCATATATTATCCAGATGGCGATTATGCCTACTAGAGATCTTAAACTTAAAATCAGTAATCTAGCTCCAACATATGGTGGCCAGAAGAACTTTCCTAGTCAAGAAAAAATCCCCATGACAGCTATTAATCGAGCCCGGGACACTAAGGTTAGTATGCAGGAGCTCTAGCCGCTAGATTATGTCTCTTTGAAGTAAAATATTTCTACTTTGTAATTTTATGTCACTGGTTCTCATATTACTCTCAGATGATTAGAGCGACATAGTGCAACTTTACTTTTGATATTCATTCGGTATAAATTTCTTGCTTTTTTTTATTATTTCGTCATTTATGTATTTAATTAATTAAATGACTTTTGTCAATTTAATAATAATGCTCAAAATATAAATATAATAAATAAAATATAAAAATCTAGGCAGCAGCTCAAGTTTTTTAAAGCAGAATTAATTGAACGGAATAATATTTCAAATTAAATTATTCTGTATATTTATTTCCAATTCTACAACTATGTATGCCGTAAACTGTTCTGAAGTTTTCAAAAAGTATAAAAACTAAGTGAAAATTGCAATTGCAATTACAAACCTAGTAGTGAAATCATGTTTAAAATAAGAAGCTGTTCTTCTCTCGAATGATTTTATCAGCTTGGTTCTGATTGGATTAAATAGAGAATTGTTACGACGAAGGGATAATTATAAATAATTAATCTATTTCCTGTTAAGTGATTCAAGGAATCTTGAGAATTTAGAAATTTGAATGAGAGAGAAATTCTGTAAAAGTTTTAATTAGGCAGCTTTAAAAAAGCAAATTTTAAAAATGAGCTGTTCTGGTAAGATTGACAGTAAAATATGCGTGACTGAGGGGGTTACGGCAGATTTATTATTACGCAAATATCACGAAGAAAATTAAGAAGTTGTTTCACATCAAGTTATAAGATAAATAAGAGCTTATAAGAGCAATTAGAGGTTATGAGATAAAATCTAATTGCAAGTTAAATAGTTGAGAAAAGACGATGACTATTATATTATAATAAAAACATTATTATTCCTTAGATTATCACAAAATGAGAAAATTTAGGTAATAAATTCTTAAATATAAAAATGCAATCAAATCGTTTTATTTTATTCAAGTTGGGAAATTTCCTAAAGTTTAATATCATTATTCAGTTATTTGTATGAAAACTAGAAATCCATTTCACAGCTTGATTCTCTTAAGAGTGAAAAAGCTCACAAATCTCTTATTAAAATTGTTTTTATTTAAAACTTGTCTATTGCAATTAGAGATAAGATATGTATTAGCCGAAGAGTAGTCAGAAAATAAAAACGCCCTCTAAAGGAAGCTCCAGAGTTCTGTTTCTTTAAGTAAATTATCTTCATTTCATTTAACTGTTTATTATAAAGCTTGATACTTTTTAAAAAGTTGTGAGTTATGTGATAGGTTCATGTTTTATGCTTATCATGTTAAAATCCGTTATACTACAGGCTTTTAATTGTAATCTTGCATAGGAATCCAGGGCATTAGCACAGTAGGTGGAAGATGTGCATATTCCAGTGTTCTGGATACGAAAAATGGAAGTGGTTAGACTTTCATTTGCACAACAAGCCTCAAGTTACCATCATTAAATAATGTTTCATTAGGCGATTTTTGTTGGCAAACGCATTGCAATTCGTTTTTAACCTAAAAATTCTGAAAGCAGGAATAGGAAGAAATATATAGTTTATAATAGTTAAGAGATATAAAACTTTTAACATAGGAAGTTTTTGTGCACAACCCCAGAAACGTATTCAGTAAGATTGAATACTGAAGCATAAATCAATCGATTTTTGACAATAGCATGTTACACTTTTTACTGAGTGATATTTTATATTGTGTCCTTCTTAATATAATTTCCTTTTCAAAACGGTCAGACAACCGCGGCCCACAAAAATCTGAGCACCGCAGCAGCACCAAGTTAAGAAGCAGGGCGGTACTTACCTCCGTGGCCTTGATGTGCAAGGAGTCGAAGGCCTCCGCCCTGGTGCACATGTTCCGGAGTCTAAAGGGCTTGCGGTGCGAGGGAGATGCCCCCACAGACGCATGCTGCATGGTCGCCGTTGATGCTGACTTGTCCTTCATGCTGCAACCAGCAGGAGACGTTTCTCCACACTGGGCCATGCGGTCGAACTTGGTATCCACGCGACGACGGGGCGACGCGGTAGACGCCGACGCCGCTCCTACATCCGACGCTCACGCGCCCTGGCTGCAAGCACATGCAACCTATTATCTATCGCCTTTGTGTGGGAAACATTTTCATCTTCTTGCAAACCTACTTTATCTAGGTTTTAAGGGAGAGATGAAGAGAAGGGCAAATTTGGCAAAAATTGATTTCTTCCTTTCTATTAAAAAGATTATCCAATATAAAATAGATATTTTAGCAATTGTTTTTAGAATAGCATAGTATTTAGATGTTGTTCTTAATTGAATTAATCTGGCCAGATGGTCATGAGATTGTATGCATAATAGCCGCACATTATTATTTAGAATAAGTGTTAATTTAAAACATTTCTTTTAAAATAAACGACAAAAATAATTAGAAATATTTCTAAGAGTTTCACAGCTGCCGCTCGTGTTACCAAGATAGTTAACATAATAAAATGCAAAAAAATGTACGTTCTGAAAGGAGTAATAATTTAACCAGTTTTCAAAGTGATTGGACATTTTGGAATGGAAATTTGAAAATGAAAAAATATTACAAAGTATGCTATTAGCTATTTTAAAGAAACAAACAAATGCTTTTTTTTAAATAACCTCAAGTTTTCTAAATAAGATAGAAAAATAGTCGTCACTTAGGCCACAAAACTTAAATTTTATTTTTACAGGAATTGTATTGACGATAATGCATTGTCCCTTTATTTATCTATCAGCCTGTAAATTTCTTAACAATATTAAGGCTGGAAGCAAATAAAGGCTACAATTATTAAATCGTACTACAAGTTCAAAATCAAAGTATAGAATAGATTAAACTGAATGCTTTAGTTTAACCGGCAGAAATAAGACCAAAAGGCATTTACTTTCATTCAGCCAGTTCTAATTAATACAATGAATGATACAAGACATATAAGAAATATTTAAACTAGTCATCTACATTGCTGAGTTTATGTCACATATCTGAAATTAACACAATAACTAATATACATAATATGAAATTACTTATTTAACCCATTCTTAAATAAGGCATGAAAACTAGTAAAATCAATATTCAACCAGGAGCCAAAATTAGATTAAATTGTATTACTCACACCTAGATTCTATAATTTAGATGCATATAAAATTCATTTTATGCCTTCTTAAAGTAAACAAAAGTTGCAAGAACAGAACAATTAAAATAAACAGAAACATAGAAATAAATAATAAATACTATATATTATAGGAATCAAGAATCAGTAGAAAATATATGGCAATAATTGTTAATATGGTTATATAGCAGATGGTAGATTCATTAAATATCTATAAAATTTTAAATGGAAATCGACTTTAGTAAATTGTTGAAATTTATTTTTAAATAATGGCACTGTCCGCAAACCCTTAACTTCCCTCAGATACATGCTCAATTCTTATTAACGAAGATAACATTACTTCATATATTAATTTCTGCACTATTAATTTACTAATTTGAGGAATTAAGTGGGATTTTGTACTACACATATCTTTATAGGTGAATGAATGCATCCGTATTTATGTTCTTAAGAAATAACCTACAGACTTTAAACACAAATATCTTTACAATGGGGGGGGGGTACGTTTTCACACCAGATAACAGCATTTCAGAGGAAGAAAGAAAACTGGCGGGTGTTTTGTTTGATATTGATTCCACATAGGTTAGCGTGTCAAATAGTATCTCGCGTGACATAAATTACTTTTATAAAACATACGCCACAAATGACTGACCTAGCATTATCAAGATCGGAAGATGTCACCTGTAAAGAGAAAGTTTGCTGAGTTCAAGCGTTATTTACCGATCACTGATGTCATACTTCTTGTACATTATGGATTAGAAGTTGTTTGGCGCATTAGCACCAAACCCAATGTATTATGTAGTTTTCTGGTACCCTTTAGTACGAGAGTAGGCCCATAAGTTACCGGCCCAATCATTTTCTAGGTATGATAAAAACAAAAGGTACATTTCACTTTTCAATATACTTACGCTTAATTGCAATATACTTCTCATATCTTTGAATTAACATTTCAATCCCCCCTTCCAAAATAGTCAGAAGTCTTGTCTGCAAAATGGGCATAAACAGCATCCATCGCTTCTTCCTCACACCTAAATGTCCTTCCTCGAAGGTACTTCTTGAGTTTTGAGAAGAGGATATAGTCACTGGGAGTTAGATCTAGGTTGTAGGGAGGACGGTCGATCTCCTTGAAGCCACATTTCTTAACAGTTTCCTTTGCAACAAGAGCTGTATGCATAGGCGCGCTGTCATGAAGAAGGCGCACACCACCACTCACCTTTCCTCGCCTTTTCTCTTTGATGGAAGCATGTATTTTTGAGGTAGGCCAGCATAGTAGTACTCTCCATGTTCCTCTCCTTGAAATCAACGAAGAGTATTCTTTCACAGTCCCAAAAGATTGTGGCCATGGTCGATCTTCTTGGTTGACTGAGTGATCTTGGCCTCGATGCTTCGCCAGGTTTACGCCACTCCATTGATTCTCTTTTGGACGAGGGATCATAGTAGAGGACCATAGTTTCATCTCCTGTAACAATGGTTAGCAGAACTTCTCTCTTGCCACGGCAGAGCTCCAAATGTGCCTGAAAATGGATGACTCGTTGCTACTTTTGAACTGACGAAAGCAGTCTAGGCAGTAACCTTATTCATGTTTAAATGTACATGAATAATTCAAAGGACTGTGGTTTTAGAAACACCCAACCTTGCTGCTATTTCTGTAACTTTGAGCCGCCTGTCTTCCATAATTTCTCCTTTCACAAAAGCGATGTTTTCTGGAGTGAGCACCTCCAAGGGCCGACTTGCATGCTCTTCGCCTTCAATACTTTTTCGACCCATTCGAAAAAATTTGGCCCATTCTTTTACGGTAGAATATGAGGGGAATGATTTCCCATACACACCGTCCAATCGCTGTTTAATTTCATTTTGAGTAAGTGCTTCTTTTTTAAATAACTTAATAACAGGCCTATACTTCATTTCACAATATTCTACTATCCTCAAGCCTGAAAGAGAGGCCTCTGAGCAAAATATGTCGGCCGTTTCACGCCCTGAGTTGAATGGGACGCTGATGACCTGAGATGTTAAAGAGCCTCCATAAATCAATCAATCAAAAAAAAAAAACAATCTTCTACACATAGCCTTCTATATGTAACTATATCTGAACAACCGAACACAGCAAAGCGATCATTAGTCAATCTACGATACACCGCTACAAAATATTTCGAACATTGACAAAACTGCCTCATACTTGACTCACCAACGTGAAGCTCTAGACGAAACTACTTCAAAGTCTGAAGGTTTACTTTTTTACAATCATATATTATGTATGGGCATATTTCATCAAAAAATAAAATACTCAGCAGGACAGATAACTAAGATCTTTGAAGGGGAAGAGAGTCGTCTGTACTAAGTTCCATAACATAATAAATCAGGTAAAAGTTTTTCATTTCCGATGTCATACGATTAATCGGAGATTTTAGAGATTTTATAGCACTAAATCTTGAAAAAGTTAATGACGAGGTCTTTAAAATCGGAATTTCCTCAATCATAAAGTCGATTCGAAGACATTCTGCGAAAAATGTATTAGCTCTTACTTAACAGCATCTAATTTAAACTTATGTATCAACATTTTATCTCTGTTGTTTTTCTTTGGGGATCATAGATTTCCACTCTCAAATAACTTGCCTAAGAACCCTCTACAGACATGACGTAGTTTATCCGTATGTTTACTTCAATAAAATCCGGTATACCTTTCCAAATCGTGATAATATTAATTTTTGAGTGCTAGATATTTATTATTTTAAAATTTTGTTTCGTATTTTGCAGCATACACTAGAAGTTCAACTAAATAGTAACATTTTTACAAATATTACCTCGTGCCGAGATGTGTAACATAGTTACTCCATAGGGAATTCTGAAATATGGTTTAGATTTCATTGTTTAAGCTTATGAAAAAAGTCTAAACATCTGATCCAAAACTGTGCAATGCCCCGAGTTGTGAGGAGCAAGGGGAAGTGAGTGGGCGATTGATCACGTTGCTGAGTGGCGATGACGGTTCCGCTTGTGCGTTAGCAATAGCGAACCGCTACTGGGTGATTGCAAGGGGAATTTGCATATGGTCCTGTCAGGATAGCGCGAAACTATAAGCCTCCTTCATATCGTCTTGTATCATATTGAGGTACAGAACACAAATACGAAAAGTTAAACAGTTAATATATTCATATTTGATGTTAATAAAAGACACGGCTTGTTTCCTTGTTTGTTACGCGAACTTAAGTCCAGAAACGCTTTATTTGCCACCTAATGAGCTTAAATTTTCATAAGAATATCATCCATTGCTATCGGCACATACTGCATTGTAAACATTGTTGGAATTCTTTATGTTATTAGAGTGTATCGCGGTAGGCATGCGGTACTTCAATGCATTTGAGAATCTGTCTAATATTGTACATAATTTGTGACTCAAAAAGTTCCCTAATGTTGGTTCCTGTATTCTTTAGTAATTGGCAAATAAAATTGTCGATAATATACTGCTCAGGGCATTGTTTGTGATTGCTAATTATTTGGCAGTTTCCTCTGTTACCTAAAGTATAAAGATAAATCTTTCAGATATGATGCTGAAGAATAATTATGCTGACGCAAAATCCATACTGATTAAAATGAGCGAGATAATGGATTATCTACTTCATAACTTCGACAGAACTTAAATTATTTCCCGCCATCGAACAAAAGTTTTCTCTATCCGGCACAATGAACGACCACCCTTCCACCTCCTTGACAAATTACTGCTTGTAAACTAAATTCCCAATGTAATATTCAGTTCATTATTAATGAAAGACTTATTAGCGGAATATTATATAACTATTGCAAGAAGATGAAAGGTGTGTAATTAAAAAGGCAAGAAATGGGCTGCGATAGATGCGTTTTTTCTCTCTTTTTTAACATCCGGTGACAGGTTATCACGTTTTTACTCTGAAATGGTTATACATATTGAACAATCTTTGAATTCGTGTTTAATTTAAGATATTTGCATTTTTCTTTACCAATTGTATTGTCTTTAAAAACATAAATGTGTCCGCACTTTCTTTTAAAAATTTGCTGTGGGAATGATGTAAAACAGCTTCTCAATATTTAAGCTTTACATGGCATGAAAGACTGAATATTACATATTAAAACTGTTTCAGAACACGGGTTGCAAAAATCTGCCTCTCTAGTGTCATCCGGAGATATGATTTTCCTGATAGTACTCCAGAGGGCAAAGAAATCCAATTCGGCACTAATTTGCAGACAAGACTAGGTAGTCATAGTTGCAAAGTGTTAGATATATATGTCTGACGTTATATCTTAACTAGTTACACGCCCTGCTATCTATGCTCGTATAGATCACGTTGATCACCAAGAGCCAAGGAATATTGACTTAACAACGCACTGAGATGCTAGATTATATGGAATTTTACAGGGGTCAAAATTAATAAATGATACTCGTTTCTTATTCATTTCCACTCACTCAAAATGAGTGATCAAATAATTAAGCACTACTCATTTCCTGTAACATTTAGCTATGCATTGCATTATAGGAACAAAACTGTCACCTGATCTTGCAAATCCACACCTTTGGTTTTTTTACCTCCTTCATGGGTCTTTGACGTTTCCTTCTCAGCTTGCATGCTCCTGTAATGTCAACAGCTTCGTGTTTTGTTGAAGAGAAATAAACATCTTTGTTAATCTTTCACCTCACACAGCAGAGCATGATTCATAATCGCCACATTTCAGTTTATCATGAGTGATATCAAACGGCATATCCTTCCTATTTGTTCTCTCAATCGCATTAGTTTTTCTGTCCATTAGTCTTCTAAAGAGATCTGGAGTCGAATACAAATTATCCAGATACAACTTGGTACCTGTCTAACAATGTTCCAGACGTGTTTGGTACAACATTTATACTTGCTGGAAGACTAGGATCTGTCACATTTACACCTACATAAATTTTGAAGTACAAACAATATCCAGAACTATATTCTCAAATTTTGCAAAAATGTATTCCAAATCATGCACGTTTGGATCTGTTTCTTTGTCGTACGAGAGGCGACCACTGAATTGCATTAGTTTTTCATGCTGAATTATGGGCTTCTGACAATTTTGCAGAAAAACGCTGAATAATATGCCTAATCTTTTTACCTTATAATTTCAATCGCTTTGTTTCTTCTGCGCCACAATGTCAATAAATTCATTTTCTATTTCAAAATCAAAAAATTTGCTAAGTTCACTGTCACTATTTAGAAAATTTTCAATAAACGTTCTCAAATCCTATTTGTCTTGCCATTTTTGCTACAGAGATTCGCTGTACTTTGTAATGAAAGAGCAACTTTATAACGGATGACGAGGCAAACCATTTAGACTTCGAAGAACTATATGTGTTCAGTTCCATTCTCATTTCCTTCGAATGCAACTGGTGACTTAGAAATTCAAGTACGTCTCATTATTCAACGCACACTTGCGAGCTGTGTTCGTCGTGCTATTTACCGTATATGCCATTGCTATCTTATGCGAGTACAGTTCGTCTTATCTCGGAAGGGTTAACTAACCTAGTGTACAGTCAGTTCTTCATTAAATGTTATATTGCACTTGCTCTTAAACGTTCTTTAACCCTTTAACGCTGTGTGTGTTCATATGTTCATGTTTTACCACTTTCCATATACTTTGTCGCCAGTGCATTCTATAATTCTGGAGATCATTCAGGTCATTTAATGTATAATGTGGTAACGCTGTTTACTTACGTTGTTATGCCTCTGCTCTTGATCGCTTACTTCCGGCTAGTGTTGTTGCAGGTGAAAGAGGACTGTGAACCCTAAGTAAGATTCCTTTTTTGTTTATGTTTATGTCTTGATTGTATAATACACAATTTCAACGTATTCTGAAACCATTAATTTCATTGTATTATGTAACTAAACTATAGATTACTGCATATACTGATTCTGTACTCATTTGAAACATAAATGAACACGCTAGGCATATGAGTATCCAGTAAGTATTATATTGCAGTTCATGCTTATATATTGTATTGAAAGGGGCAAAGAAAACCTTGACTTTTTGAACCTGAAGAGGCAACAGGAGATATTGATAATATTTTAGAGAGACTTCGTGGCAAGCTCTATTTGCTTTGGCTATAAAGTCTCATGTCTGAACGCTCACTCGGGCTATGTCATAACAGTTTATATTTATCAAGAAAAAAGTTCGTGTAGCAATACTAAATATGAGGAATATTTCGGAAAGTATATTGCTCCAATGGTGCAGATAACCCCAAATCATACAGTTAACTTTCCCTAACGATTATATTTTGCTGATCTATCACTGGGATGGAATGTATCACTAATCTTAAAGCTTGTGGACGTGACGTAATAGAGATGATTAGAGACAATAGAATTCCTAAGGAACATTCTCCCATATCTTCAAAAGAATTGAAGAAGCAAGCACGAGGTGTCTATGATATGGCAGAAAAATCTGATGGCGTGAATATTTTTCGTTGCTTGCCATATCCTCAACACATCATGGAATTCAGCCAGTTTCTTCAGTATTAAGGTATTTGCAAGCAAGAAAAACCAAAAGTAGGTGCCTGTTAATCAATGGCTTAGGATGTAGGAGTGGACAAAACTGATAAAAAAGTGCATAATCGGGATCCATGGGAAAGAAATGGTGATGGTCTGTTCACATGTATTGGTACACAATTCCTGGTTACCTCTAAATAAGTCTAGAAACAATATTTCACTTCTCCACTGTCAAATTTAGCGAGAGTTAATGAACAAAGAAATTCTGTTACTATCTAAAGTGTTTTACCTAGTGAGCACATTTTCTATTGATATAATAACTTCTTTCTATGCTTGTTGTATTTCCAAGTTCTATAATATCTATAATGTATTGTATAGTTTACAATGTTTTCGTAACACTTCTGTAATTTGAATACTTACACATATTTGTATTCCACAAACAAATATATAAATATAATTAATTCAGTAAGTATATAATTAATTGCCTTATCCTGAAATGTAAAACGTTAATAAATTTTGGGGCACTAGCTACTGAATCGCATTAAAATATACTTGATATTAATGTAAAGAGCAATATGATTACACATAAAGTTTGGTTTTAATAAATTTCAATCCTGCAATTGTTCATTTGAATGATAAGTTCTTCAAATAATATTTTCCAATGCTGCCAACACACACTTATAAAATGTATAAAAGAATTTTATAAAGTAATTCTAAAGCGAATGTGACATGAGATGACATAGTTTATTAGTACTGTAGTATCATTTATAAAATAAGAGTGAAATTGCTAAAGGTCCCAGGTTAAACTTTAGTGTGTTAGTAGATAAATACAGAAGCAACCTTTATACCAATTTGAAAATAAAATTAAGATGCTATATTTTGTAAAAAGATATTTAAATATTTCATATTGTCACAGTGCTATAATACAGAGAATATTTTATTGCGTCAAATGTAAGTGCATTTTACGATATATTATACAAAATTCCTGTAACCTATGTACAAATACAAATATTAAAAAAAAAATTGTATTCCTATGCAAAATGCGTACCTACAATGCTCAATTTTTACATTTTGTATCGTCCATACTAAAATCAAGCAAATAAATTACTTAAGTTAGTATTTGGTAATGGAAATTAAATTTTCACTTAGATATTACAAAAGCAACAAAAAGCACTATCATCAACATTATCGTCACTCCAAGGATGTTCTTTTTGAGCAACAAATCCCGTTATGGTCTTTCAATATCCCCCTTATCACTTAGTTGGTGCCCTTCAGCCATTCAGTATGTATCGCTATATTTATTCATTTGTATATTTAATATTTCATGTATATCTAAATATACAGTTGACCAACAAATGTCTGTTGAAAAAATTTCGTGATCTCAAATTTCAAGCATTGGCAGCAATTAAATCCCCAACAAATAAAACTACGGCAGGAACATATTGCTGCCAAGTTATACCAGCCTATATGCTCTATGAATGTAAACTGCGTAAAAATGCAACTGCAGCGGCGCGGAAAAGTAACAGGCTTTCAGTGATGAAGTTATAAAATAACAGACGATGCAAAGATGGTTTGCGCAGTTTCAGGAAGACAACAAAAGCGTGAGAATGAGTCGTGGACAAGAAGGCCAACAATAATAGATATAAACTTTTCTTTGCGACTATTGAGGCCAAAACAGCCAGATTTGTGAGGAAGTGAAATTGCAATTCAACGTCAGTGCAGAAACCATACATCTCCATCTCCATAAGCTATGAAAAATATATCAACTCGGTTGCTGGACACCAAATGATCTAACAATGATTCAGAAAGCGGCATGGGCTAGTGTCTTTTTTTTTTTTTTTTTTTTTTTTTTGCGTTGTTCCCACGTCAACAGAAAAATTCCTTTCTTAATGGACTGCTCATATGCAATAAGAAGTGGATCCTCTACGCCACTCTAAGATATTGTCATTACTGATTGATAGCCATGAACCTATCCCCAAACAATTTAAAACAATCTTCCCATCAAAGAAGGTTATGTTCTATGTTTAGTGGAATTTGCACATGAACTGCCGCCAGTCAGTTCTACGCCAATCTACGCCATTGTTTATTCTAGTAAAGTGGAAAATGCCCATGAAAAACTGAAAACTAAGGAGCCTCCCACTGGTGAACCGCAAAGAGGTTACTTTTTTTTTCTCATGATAATGTAAAATGAGGATGGTTCACGAAACCATTATCCGTGTTCATTATGATACTACAGCGAACCATCAGATTATCATCGATTCCTTTCTTTTAATTAATTACCTCTAATGTCAATAATTGCAAACCTTTGCTTATTTGGAAACTGTACTGAGTGATTTTTTTGCCTTCCGCCCCAAGTAGTTCCATCGCAATGGATTTATAGTCTTCCAGTTGGCAGCTCCATTGCTATGGTGACTATATTTAATAGTAAAGATATTATTTTGTTCAGAATTTTATGCTCTGGAATGTCTGGTCTGAAAACTGACAGAACTAGAACAGTAGACACTACAATATTTTTAAAAAAATTAATATGGTGTATTTTGTTTCATTTTTCAGTGCTCTCTACATAGTACTACATTTGTGTTGAAATGTTTATAATGTTTATTTATTTTTTAATTTTTTCTGCAATCCATTGTTGGTCCTGGTAGTCTAGTGGTAAGCATAATTTCGTAGTCCCAAGATCGCGGATTCAATCCCGGCCAGGGTCGATAGATTTTTTCGGGAGGAAAATAAAGCCTTTGGTACCGTGTCGTAGATTTACTGTACGTAAAAGAGCCTCAAGCCTGGAGCCTCAAGAGGCCTCCGAGCAAAATTTATCGGCCGTTTCACACCACTCGATTGAATGGGATGTTGATGACCTGAGATGTTAAAGGGCATCCATAAATATGCAAATTACTACAGCTACGATATATTTCACATTCGAAATAATTAAAATGAGAGATCTATTCTAAAGGAGCGTTATTCAGCATTATTTTTAATCAAATATATTCTCCAAGAAAGTCGATTCTTTTCGCTTTTTCTTTTCTGTCTATACTTTTGACATTTTTCAGTTGTTTTCCTCGCATTTTCATAAAAATTGTTCTGAGCGACTTTTCCTTAGCGAGACCGCTCCACGTGCAATTGACCACAGTTGACCGAGTTCTGCAGCTCTCCGTTCCCACGCTTTAAAGTCGGTCACGAAGTTGAAGAGAGGGTCAGTACCAGGTTATCTCTAGGAATGTACGGAAGTGTTCCTGTATGTTGTTTGACAGTGTATTAAGTATTCATTAGATGGAATAATACAGTCATTTAATTACTTTGTTTTGTCTAAATTCAGTTTCCTATTTCCAAAGAGTATGTACTTACAATTTGTATGTACTCATGGAATTCGCACGTGATGGTATGGAGATTGTTTCAAGAGAAATTCCCTGACATTCAACTTCTAAGTCGAAGTTCGATTCACAGATTGCTAAATAAATTTCGTGAAACGGGAAATATTCTTCATAAAAGGCGTACACAGACACGTGCAATACTCACAGAAGAAACGATAAATAACATTGGACGTGCTCTGGAACTTCGCGTCCTTGTCAACAAATGGAAGTTCCTCTGTTCGAACCGTTACAAAACTACTGAAATTAAAATGCTATAAAATTAATATAATGCAAGAACTCTAACCGGGTGACCCTGCATCCAGGAATAATTCTGGAAATGAATTGAATAATATGCACGAAAGAGAAATTGGTCTTAACCTAGTTTTGTTTACTCATCAATCTTGGTTCCGCCCAAGTAGACATGTTAATTCATAGAATAACCGATACTGGAGTTGAAAAATCCTAACCTACTTCACGAAGAACACCTGCATGATCAAAAGCTAGGAGTGAGGATAATAGGATTTTTTAATTGAAAAAAACAATTAAATTGGTAGGGGCAAAATATTTTGCAACCCTTTTGCGTGAATTAACTGTTCACGACTTTCTAACAGAACACAACAACGGCACATACAGCCCATGTCCCCTTGCAAGCAATTCATGAAACATACGACGATAAGAGTGATCACTAACAAAACATATGGCCCCCTTGGTCCACATTTAATATACTGCGACTTTTATTCCTGGGGGGCATTGAAGAAACAATGTTTTAAAACAAATGCACATACATTAGATGAACCAAAAACTACAACATTCCAAAGAAATGTCTTCCATTTCTCAAAGGAACTACAGCACGTAATATTTACTTTTATATGCCGAAGTTTAAAATGTACGAAAAATGTTCCACGTTTTTTTATTTTTTATAATGGTGATAAAATGTGCCATTCAAGTGTTAGTAAAATTTACGCGACAATCACAATGCGAACTTTCTGAATCCCATTCACCGCGGTTATCAACTCGAACCGACCAAACGGCAGTTAAGCGTGCACCGGTCTCACGAAGGAAAAATATATGGTTGTGGTATAACAATCGTATATTCGATTTTCTAATTAGAAGTACTGGCAAGCATATAGCAAAACTTTTAAAAATAAATTATTGGGTTAATTTAATTTCTAATTTGAAATATTTCTGGACAAGTTCAACATGTTCAAATTGTTTATAATAAACAGATGCGTTCTTATAGCTATCTATATTTATTATTATTGTATACTTTTCACTCTTTCTAAGGTGTTTAAAATAAACTTTTAATTCTATTTGTAAATATTTCTTACCTATCTTATTTGACAAATGCATTTCGAAGTCAACGGCAACAGCAAGCGTTTGTAAATTATATTCTTTTGTTTTCATAAATATATGGCTAATTTTAAACATATTATTGATTGTGGATCTTCCAACGCGACAACTAGCAGTTCATCCAAGTGGCGCCATCCTTGGTGGTGGATAGAGGTTGGGTATTGAGAAAAAAGTGCTCGAGACAATCTAAAACTGTATTTAATCAGAGAAAAAACATCCTAAATTTGGAGAGATGAATCCACAGTCAAAAGCGGAATCAAAGTATGAGCTGGTAACCTGCACTAAGAAAGTATTCCTAAATATAATCGTGACAATTATTTTTATAAATAGGTATGTATTTTAATTTAGTCTTTTTGTTACGTTATGGTTTTACTTAGCATAAAAGTAATATGGAAATACGAAGATGCAATATATATTATCGTATAACGTCACAACAAAATGTAAATTTAAACGTATTTATCAACAATGCGTTAAATACTTCATATCCTACAAATGTAAGGGCTATAAAGAAAGTATTGTCTGTTTGCAAATTGTGCCTGCGAGGATGAATGAACACGATAATTTAGGTCATTTTTATGTCAATGTTGTGTGAGAACCATTTCATTAGTTGTGTCAGTGCGGTTTAAAATTAACAAGGAAATATAGAACAATAACGCTGCAGAGGGCCATTCAAAATAGCAAGAGAGAAATTTCTGCCAGTGTGATATTCCTGCACAATAATGCCTGTCAACACTAAAACAAAGGAACTCACTGAAAAGTTTTCAGTGGAAAGTCATGTATCACCCACCGTATAGTCCGAATCTGGCCCCAAGCGACTTTCACATGCTCACAAAACTGAACGAAAGAAAAACTGGAGTTACCATTTGTGTGTGTACTGGTAGCCAAAGGGTAAACGTAGAAATTCAAAAAAATATTCCATGATACGGCAAATTACTAAATGTCCAAGGTAATAATTTCGAAAAATAGTATAATGTATAAGGAAGTTAAAAAAGAGAGAAATTAATGTCCCTTTCCAAATTCTGCCTGCACAGGCAAATAAACCCCATAGGTTGAATCACTTTTGTGTCAATTGTAGAGCGTTTTTTTTTTTTTTTTTTTTCAAAACTCGATAAGTAGAATTTTTTTCGAAATTGAGTTATACATAGTAACGACAGACCTTCCACGTCGTCCTGTACAAATATCACGTGTAAATCAGACCAATTCACGGGGTTTTAGTAAAAACCGATATATTCAATCTGAGAGTTAAAGCAAAGTCGACAAATGCAACAAATTGTTCTTTACTTTTCGTTTCATACCGAGCAGTTGGTAATAACAGAAGTGAGCGTGGTTTATGTAATGTTATTCATTATTGCAACAATGTTTCTTCTTTGATTGGCTGCAACCAGACTTTATTGTCATCAACATATTCGCGGGTTCTTTTAGACAAGAACAAATCTGACCATGTCTAAATATGAGGTTAGGAATGTTCAATATTGTATGAATGATAAAATGATTGTAGTTTAGATTATTGTACTATATGCATTGTTAAAATGATTAAAGCATTGCATGTTAACATATTATTCTTTTTGTGTTGTATTTTCGTTATTACACTTATTCTCAATAAAGTTCACAAAATTAAATTCAAAAACATAAATGTTAAATAAATGTTCAGTATGTAATAAGTAATAATGCAGGATAATAAACTGAAAAACTTATATTTGTGCATAGGAATTATAGTAATAATAAAAATAAGTGCATATAAATTTAAAATAAAACAAAAATATAAACAAATTTAAAACAACTTTTTTTCCGAAGTATATATATCGAATTTTGAAAAAATCTGAATAGCTCATCCTGAAATCCTCCATAGTGCAAATTTCAATATCTCTTATTACAGCATTTTCTTTAAAATAGGTAAGGCCTAATGCTTGAGAAAATGTTAAAAGTCGTCTAACGTCTCCCTCCCTCTCCCTCTCCCTCCCCCTCTTTCTCTCTACGAAAATAAAAAATATTTCCCAAAAATGAAATATTCTGCATTTATCGGTTCCTCAATTTAGTATGAGAGTTCTTTCGTTTGTTGTTTCAATGTGAACAATATAGCTGCAGTGGAGTACTGATTGTCAATTATTACAACCTGACACCATTGTACATATGACACGCGTTATCTGGTGCCTAAGAATATCTAACTTAACAAATTTACAATCACTTACCCGGCTCCCTCAATAGCTGCAGCGTGTTTCCTATGCAAACTGGTGAAGGCACAAGTATTATTAGCTCACTTCGCCTATTGCGTCATTTAATGTAAATATTTTTGCTGCTTCAAAAAATAGGACAAAAACCTAGAAATTTTACAATTGTTACACCTCACAGTATTAAAATAGAAATATATTAAAACTTATTATTTGACAATTTTCTAATCCATTTCTGGTGAATCTGTCATGATTTACTAGTAATGGATATAATCATACAGTATTAACTTTAATTCTTCTTAAACACCTCGCATAATATGCATATAAAGAAAATAAACCATAAACTATTTTAAAAAGACTATTTTTTCTCTAGTCTTAGAGATGCAATTTGATTACAGACGATATATGATAATTATCAACTTCAAATCGTTTATGTGCTCAATGCTGTTGTCATTCTTTCTTAGTGATCACAACCGTCTCCATACTGCAACAATCCTCATACTTTCAGATTCCGATAGAAAATACTCCAGCTCAGATTTATACTATACTTTCACATTTTTGGGGCTTTGAACAAGAATCTGTGGATTCATATATTTCACAAGCTGCCTGCGTTAATGTAACTTGACGAGAAGACATCGAATCATTTTCTCAATTGAGCATGATACGTATACCTAATACACACATAAAATAATAAGTTCTTCTTCTTGAAAATATACCGAGGATGCCCAAAAAAAAGTGTACACACTTTCACAGTAGATAATCTATTTAATATATTTCATCTATTTATTTATTTAATATATGGACCGAAAAACAACAGTAATGTGTAGTATGATGTTCTGTAAACAGATGTGACTCACATACATTATGATAGCATTGCTACGTGACAGGTATATCAACAGTAAACAAATGAAACCAAGATTATCAACAGGCCCAGTGTACCTGAACATGATACTCATATCTTACCCGCCATTCACACACTATGAAAATTAGGAATTTTACCAACAGGTTGGTGTACCACCACATTACCACCGAGATGTATGTGCGTACCTAGATGACAATCTTCCAAGACACTGGATAGGACAAAGAGGTCCGAATGAGTTTACACTGCTTTCTCCGGATCTAACTCCATTGGACTTCTACCTATGGGAAACTCTCAAGGATGTTGTGTATTGTAGAAAAACAGCTACACTTCGGGAAGAAATTGAAACGGCATGTGCCGCAATCGCTGAGGACACTTTCGCAAACGTAGCTCAATCAGTAGTTCAACGTACTCAGAATTGAATCGACACCAATGGTGGGCATTGCATTTTGAGCAACTTGTAACTGTAAAAGTCTAAGATGATTAGTGCTCATCCTATTTGTATGAATTCAGTTTTGTTATGTTAACACAGTTTTTTCTTTGCTTGAAGGGTGTATACATTTTTGGCACCTTCTGTATTTTATCTTTCATAACAAGTCGGTCCTAGAGGAGTAGTTTTAAGCGTACTTGCCTCCTAAACCCAAGATCGCGAGTTCAATCCCTACCAGGAACGATGGTTTTTGAACGTATAAATCCTAAGTATGACTTCCTTCAGAAGGGAAGTAAAACTGTGGGTCCCATGTCGTAGATTTACGGCATGTAAAAACTTCAAGCCTGAAAGAAGAGGCCTCTGAGCAAATTTATTAGTAGTTTCACGCCCTGAATTGAATGGGACCAGCGATGTTAAAGAGCGTCCATAAATAAACCAAATCAACAACTTCATAACAAACTTTAAAACATTTAAATACATAGAGAAAAAGGATGGTCTTGTCGATTATATCAATGTCCATACAAGAATCTATTTAATGTTTTAATGAATAGTCCATAGTCACTACCACATGTTTCAAAAAGCAAGATTTTCCCTATTTTTAACATATATTGAACTTAACGTTGTTAGAAATTCAAATTTATGAGCAGAGCTGATGTTTGTTAAATGATTTTAGGTTAGTTAATTTAGTGTGTAATACATCCTTGAACAGCATTAAAAGTATTACTTTAGAGATGCGAAATAAGAATAAAACACACAAAAAAGGAACTTTCTAAATGTTTTTGAATACGTTATAGTATCTTTCCTCTTTAAAAATGTAAATTATTACCGTGCGATATAAAGGAAAGTTAAATTTGTACCAATTTCTCACTGGAATTTTCTAACCGAATATCAGCGATTTGCTAACATGCAGTTAGTAAATAATTTCACAAAATAATAAGCTTCAAACAGGAGCGCAGTCCTTGGAAAAGTTTAATTTTGTTAAAGAGAACAAAGGAAAAAGGTTTAGAGCACATAAAAATGAAATGCTGATCCTTTCGTTTCCATCTACTTTTAATCATTTTAAAATCTGTTCGTAAAGGCCATTATTAAGCTGTTAAGCTGGATAATCACAGCAACTCGCATTTTTCAGAGAATAATTGGTAGTTATCCTTATTTCCCTCGCATTCTTCCTCTGTCATTCACTCTATTGTTTGCCGAATCCTCTAGTTATGCTGGGTGATTAAATCAGTGTTAAGTATTAACGAAGAATGAGAATAGAAACTGAATTTTCAATAATGGGCCGGTTTGCGATGATACTATCGCTAAAGACAATTTACAGAAAAGCTAGGAGGATAATAAAAATGTGCTTCGATTAGTGAATAATGATTTTTCCATGCATTATTTCCTATTCGCCGAACGTATGCCTTATTTTACATCGTGCTTGAATAGCTAAGTAGGAAAAAATAACGGAAGTCCTAAATAAGCTATAAGAAATGATGTTGAATGAGTTATCTCTCTCTATCTCTGCTAGAGTATTTTTTGTGAATGTGACAATAGGACATAAAATTTGTGTTAAGATATCTACCTTTTCAATTAAAACTATAATTTACTGGACAGAGAAAAGTAAATAAATCTTATATAGATTTCTCTCCCTATTTACAGGATAAACTAGGCTAACTCAAAATTTATAGTTGAGCACATGATATTTTGAGTACAAACTGGCGTAGAAGACAATGTGAACCATTAGGACAAAATCAACAATTTATCACAAATCTAAGGTAAACTACTGTATTGTACTTCTATTCAATTTTCTCCAAGTTAACTGACGTATAAACTTGGAAAATAAACTAAGAGGATTATAGTAACAAGAATAAAGGGCGTGAAATTAACGATACGTCATAATTTTTTTCATAATTTATTTGTACACTTATTAACTTTATGAAAACACTCATAGACATTAAAATTTCTTTGTTAAATACAAGAAAAACGTCCTGTCGTAAAAAAAATACAGAAAATGCAGCAAACATTTTTGTGCAATATGTCATGATTAAATTACCCCGCTTTTGTTATGCCGTGTTTACAATTCACAAAAGTCTTACTAACACCTTGAGTAGATGTTAGTATATCTCAGGTTCATTTACCCCCCCCCCCCAAATATTACCGCATTATTTCGTTCATCCGATTTTTAAAGGGTTACAAATTACTTTCCCCCGCTTTATCTATCGGTAAAGTGCGTTTAACATAGTAGCGAATTAAACAGATGTTTTGGCTAAGAAATAATTTTTATCTCTTAATTAATTTTATTACTAAAATATTGAAATTAAATGTTATTCACTGCATTAATAATTGCTTTTTGTTTCACTATTTAAGTCTAGAGAGACGATCTCAGTTCGGTGTTTTAGTTTGAACGCATTCAGGAAACATATCGGCTATATTTACAAATTTACAAGTAGGCTACAATCACACAGTGAGAAACTATTTGCTTCAAATTTAGTAAAAAGAGCATTTTTGCTAAACGTGAACAAATTACCGACCTAAAGTGTCTCATTCGTTTTTAAACAAACATTTGAAAAAAGAAAAAGAAAGAAAAACAAAATATATTAAAATGCGTGAAGAACAATAAAATAATGTCAATGTTGTAAAAACAATTCACTACTCTAAATACTACCTCTTTGTTTTAACCGCCAATTTGAAAAAAAAAAAAAAAAAATATCAACCTCATTTTCTTTAAAAAACATTCACTTGTTTTGACAACACTGCAAATTAATTTTCGTAAAAATGTATTAATTTGTTATATAATTACTCTCTAGCGCCTATAAATGCATTTGACTAATTTGCATTTTTAATATACTGTAGGTGAATGTGAAGAACAGCCATTCATTCCAGCTACACTAAAGCCTATGGCCCATACTGGAGACTTCACCTGTTGTTTAGTGCCGCTGGTGTATATTGAAGACGCGTGGATTACCGAACGCGGACACAGGTGCACTAACTACATGATAAGCGTACCGTCCGGCAAGTGAATGCAACTTCTGAGTACTCCCGCCTGGTCGCTCTCCTGGCCACGCCCCCTCGGTGTTGCGCCGTCTCATCAACATGTGCAAATATACGCGATATGTTGCTAATATCTCTCTGCCTCTCCGTCCGTCAGCCTCTAACTTACCTGAACGATCGCATCTGACAACCGCGCGCTCTTTCAAGAACCAAGCTAGACGCTTGCGGTTTTGACATCTACGTGTTACTACGCTCTCAGTTGCGGCCTGTTCTCTTAAAGGCGATAATTGGTCTATGAGTCACATATTTCACATTTTGTCGAGAATAAAACACAGTAGCTTTACTGCGACACCAATCGTGAAATATGACGACCAAACTAAAGCTTACTGCCTATGTATTTGACGCAAACTTATTTAAGGGTTATTAAGCCGTCTTTAAGTGACATAATTACTGTAAAAGTACATTAAAATTGATATTGTATAGTTCTATCAAAATAATTAAAAAATTAATGTCAGTGTCAAACCGTGTAAAAATAATAGACATATTTTCACATTGTAAAGTACTTCAATTTTCCAAAACCTTGTTATCTATAAATTAGTTAAAGACCCTTAATTTTCAATGTTATATCAAAATATATAAGAACATTGTTCATAGCCTCTATGGAATTCAATGTTTGGGAATGGCTTTATTTAAAATATCATTTAAATATTAACTATTATATATTTAAAGCATTTCTTAAATAACAAATACATTCAAATATTCCAAAAATACAAGTTGACAGAATAGGATACCAAACAAGAACATTTAATTAGCACTAGGTTATAATATTTCTACTTTTTACAAAAAGAAAGTAATAAGATATTGACTTAATTCGTTTTTATTGCAGTAAATGTATTGATATAAAACGTGAAAGAGAAAAAGGTAGAGCTTTGGAAACAATTTTTTTTCTTTGTTTGTTTGTTTCTTCCCTTTTGATTCCATTCTTGGACACTTTTTTTACAACAGTCAGAAATGTATTTTTTTAGTAGTGTTTAACGCCCGTTTTTACTACTGAGACACCACAGGCGGTGGACACTGATGATACATGAGATGAAATGATAAATTGGGAAAGGATTTTTTTTTTTAGGAAGGAAGCGTTCCAGGCTAAGTTTAGGCACCTCCCCGGCATTTGCCAGTTATGAAGATGAGGAAAACCTGGAAAAAACCCCAGTCAGGGAGGACGGTCCTGGCGGGATTCGAACCGCAGACCTCCCGCTCACGAGTCCGTGCCTTAACGACCTCGGCCACCCGTGGCGGTCAGAAATGTATTCTGGACATTTTAATCAGTACTGGTTTTTCTATAACCAATATTTACCTTACCACTCTTCTTATTATTCCTATTTTTTTTTTTTTTTATTCTAACAATCGTTTTTGCAATCCTTAAACTGGCAATTCAACTCTATATCATGCTTTATCGTATCTTTTCCAGCTACAAATGAAAACAGGAAATTAGAAGGTATTTTAGGCTAGCTGCTTACAGTTCAAACTTACCTGGATCACTCATAGACTATACTCAGTATGTCGCAAGCTACAAAACGTAATCATATAATATCCGCCAAAAAGAAACTTCAACAATTTTGGAACAAAAGAGTATGAAAAAATGAGATTTTCTAAAGTACTTAAGTAAGTTTATCACCATTCAAAAATTTTCAGAAGTTATTTATTCCCAATGTAAATCCACTCGTAACGATATTCAAGAATATCGAAATCATAAGACTTCAAAAAAAAGTTGCTAACATAGCATTATACAATCCGCAAGCGATGTTAGAGAAAAGAATTATATTCATCACTCTGCGTGAAAAAAACCACAAGACTTGAACAAATATATAAACAAAGTAGAAACTAAACTTGCCACTAACCAACTCTGCCGCAGAGATATTTTATTTGGAAGCGTGGTGGAAAGCATGCGATATGCACGTTTGCACAAATGCACATTATAAACCACCCAATGACCTCAACACATACTCTCCACATGTTTATATCGAGTTAAAACATTGACCCCTCTAATTTGCATGATAGAGAAGACATCATTACTACCTAAAATTACATAGGACCGCATTATGTTTTCACATTTTATATTTCGAAACTTCGAGCCGCCGTAACAAAGGCACATTATGTACACAGAACGCATGCGTAAACTGCAAGGCTTTGATTGCGCTGACGAAACAAAAACCAAACGTGTCGAACAAACAGTACGTTGGTTTCAATGCATTTGCTGAGGCAAATATTCAACTTCAAATCACATGCAAAGTCGCATACTTAGGTTTTGGGGGACTGTGTTATGAAAAATGAATTAAAATTCACAAAAAGCATTTATTAAATTAAAAATTAATAACATTAAAATAATTGAACTCTCTGAGATACCGTTAATTTTTTAAATATTCTTTAGTGTATTCATTCATTTCTCATTTAGTTATTTATTGTTCATTTATATCCCAATTCCCTAGATTTAAATCCTCAAAGTTCTCACTACAGCTGTGAACTATATGCATGTATTTATTGAGCAGCCATATATCAGTCTATTGCATCTTGTATACTTTAAGGAACAGGCAAATATTTTGGTACATTTTGTAATTTTTCTTTTCTTTGTTCCTTTATTTCTTTTTCGGGCATATAATACAAATCTTGGAGCTAGATTAAGGATATAAGGGAGTTAGACTGCGAAAAGGAAGTTTCTGACCTAAAAGCCCATATTCTTCTCCCTCCATTTTGTTTTTTGTTGCCCAAGATATATTGTTCGTGTATAATAAAATAGTGTTTTCGCTTATTTAAAAAAAAAATATGTGCGAATTACAGAAAATAGTTTGGTAAATCACACATGCGTACATTAAGCGGTCGTATATTTAATAGATTCTGAAGAAAATTGTGAAAAAGCACAAAAGGCATATCTGATAATATATTACATACTTAATGCGTTTATATATGAAGCGGATTTTCCCGCACTAGGCGACGAATTTAAAGCGGGTTTTCTTTTTTGGTTGTGAGCCTCAAATTTGATAGGCGTCGGGTTCATGTGTGACTTTATGCTTCAGCTAGTTTTTAACCGCTTTTTAAGAAAAAATATTTTAGGGTAAGTTGCCTGTTTAATATGAGTTCAATAGGACTAAGGAGGAGATCGACCTGACCATGAATTTTCGGAATGCCTGACCTCGCGCTCTTGAATCCTTCAAAATGTGGGTCAGTGACTTTTACTTCACTTGACTCTTGTTTATTGATTACGAATTACGAAATTGAAAGAGAAAATTTTCTACCTCACAGTTGTACCAACTAATTCATTTTGAAGTATGCGCGACGTGGAGAGTAATAGAATTAGCTGGAACAAGTCTTTCGGTTTCGCATTACAAGCCTTTATATGTGTCCTCCAAAATTACTCCACACGGTTTCTAGACGATATACGAGATTCACAAATACACGCGCAAGGATTTTTTGAAGCCACGCGCAATTTACAAACAAAAGCGCAAAACAGTCGTGACAATTTAAAACATTGTAATCTGAGAAAATGATTGTACCACATCTAGCTAATATACGTAATATGGCGCATTACATCCCTACCCGATCAAGAGTCCACGTCAGAATTGCACTCCGCTCGAAGTTAAGTAAAAAAAAATACATAAAGCTATGTTCCTTTATTAGCTACGACATTTTCTCATATTGGTATTTCTATTCAATTATAAAATCACACTTACATTATTATATGTGATGTAACAAAACACTATCCATTAAACAATATAAAATTAATAGAAAAACACTTACAAATAGCGTACTATAATAATATGTACATAAAAATCAGATTTTGTAAGACATTATCTGATAAATAAAACTAAAAAAATAACTATAACTAATTAATAACGAGTTGGTACTTAAATACAGCTTCATATATTAACAGTAATTACATGTTAAAATTATTTATAATGTAAATGTACCTTTTTATGTTTATTGACAATCTATTAACAAACACTCATATTTTGTAGGTTAAGTGTGTCATATACAAAAATATAAAACATTACGCAAAACATTGTTGCATTTTGTTCTTGATACATTTTACATCAATCAAAATGTAATAACGCAGTCCGAAGCTTGTCTCTGTTATCACTCCGGTTACTGCAGCAGCATCCCATACTGTCAGCCTTGAAGTAAAAAATCTGGGCTTTACTCATGAACAATGGTTGGTGAATTAACGAAATGTTTTTAAAGGCGCAGTTTCCAAACTTTATTAATTGATTTGAGCACAGCCTTCCGGGATTAGGAAGCTGTCATGCTGATACATTTTTACCTTATAACCCACACAATAACGAATGTCAAAATACTCCTCCCATCCTACTGGAATAAAGAAAAAATGGAAGAAGATTATCTGTAACAGAATTACTTTCGTTTTTATTACAAGCAAAACATGAATTGCAATGTTAATGTAGACCCAATATCAAAAGTTCGCTTTTGTCAAATTATTCAACCGCTGTCGCTTTGGCCAGAGCTGCAAACATTCAACAAAAGCTTATCTGCAAGCTGTGAACGATGAGAGAAGCGTGAATTTTGCCAGAAATATGTTCCAACTGTTGCTCGTGTCCCCTGCAGCGACAACTGCCCGCCGTGCATTCATTCTGTGTTAGTTTGCCAAGTTATTATTCAGCGCTAAGCGCTTGTGATAAATTAAACGATGCATAAACAGCACATAACACATGGGTCGAACTTTCACATTTCTTCCAATGCATTTTGCTAACAGTACAATTTCGTTACCATAAAAATGCTGGGGTTATCAAGTTAACTTAATAGATGATACTGTGACACAAATATGAATATGAGTTTATTTCCAACAAAAACAAACATTACAATTAACATATTTCCATTATTTTAGAATTAAAGAAATACTATTACTAAATTCTTATTATATTGCCAACCAACTAATTTAGCATAAATTATATTACAAACTAGCTAACATACCCTGCCTCCCACATCATCAAAAATTACCTACCTTTACTGTTTCTAGTCCCAATACATCGTAATTTCAGGTTGTTGATGTATTGGAGATCGAACCATAATAAATTTCATTATTTCCATGAACAAAATTAACCGTATTGTAATTTGATTATATTTTTCAAATATAATTTATTTTAATTAAGATCAATGAAGAAAGGAAACTTAAATAGTTAATCTCTCATTTAAAATTAACATTTTTAAAATTGAGATTTTTCAAAAAGAAGATATTGCAATAAAAATATTTTTTCAGTATTACCAAAACAGAATGATGAAGATATGAAAACTGGCTCAAAAATGCTATTCGATTTAAATCTGATTGTAGATTAGATACGCCGTCCGTTGCTGGTGGGATGGTTTGGTTATGAACTTCTCAAACCCCTTGTACACAAGAGAAGGTGCAACAGTTGGTTTCGACAAAACGCTAAAGGTCGCTTCAGTATCAAGATAGCTAGGCAGGCGTAACTTTATCGAAAAGAAAGCAATAATATCGGACCATGTACGTTCATATCCCTTTCTCTTTCCTTGGGACAAAATCATCGAATCTTCAGATTCCGTTTATACCTCAGGACCTAGTATTGCAATTATATCTGTTTCTCTTCCGTGGAAAAACATTTAAGAAAAACAACTGCTGAATCAGACTCGAGTAGCTTCTTCTCAAAACTTAAGATTCCACATATCTATTAAAAGTTAGTGGAGTTTAGATATTACAAGTAGCTCAAAACGCACACTATGTTTAATATATAGACTATCATTCTTATGAAATACCACAATCTACAGGGAGGTCACAAAGTCCGTTACCCCTATGTAAATGATACTAAATGTTTAGTTTTGTTTCTGTTTCCGCTTGTATGAACTAGTTGATGACTGATACTTCAAGTTACGCTATTCTGCAACGTGTTATTGCATTTTGTTGGGTGCAGCGTTTTAACCTCTCCTCAACTTTAATGGATCCTCTTGCAAAACGAACACTTTTGAGATGGGAACAAACTCTTATCCACAAGTGATTAAGACAAGAAGTAGCAAAGTTTCTATCGGAGGAGAGCAATGCAAACTAGTCGAGGAGTCAGTGGAGAGATAGCCAACGAATTGGACGCATAAAAGAGCTGCTGATTCGGGTACGAAGGTTATCTTTTAAGTTGTTACAAACGATCATAAGGTAAGAGATATCATTACTATTTTCGAAACAGTTGACATTTGTTATTGTGAAAACAGTTGCAGCTTAGAAATTGACCAGGTAGTTTGTTTACAGCAAGTGTTTAAGTAATTTTGGGAAAAAAATGGGAATTTCACTTGAAGGTTTTTGTTGGATAATTTTTTTACCATTATAGTGAAGCCCTAACTCAACAGCAATGCATAGAATTGCTTCGCTCAACTTTTGTAATGAATCACCATCAGAAAAGACGGTTTACAATTGGTTTGCACAACCTAGTCGTGATCGTGCGTCCGTCAGAGATGAATTTCGTGAAGGTCGACCAAAATCGGTTGTCATTCTAAAAAACATCGATGTTGTGCGCAACATAATTGAAGAAGATCGGCATGTGACTTACAGGGAAATATAGGAATCCTTAAGCATATCGAAGACTGCAGTACATTCGATTTTGCATGAACATTTAAGTGTGAAAAAAACCTGTTCCCGGTGGATTGCGCGTAATTTTACCTAAGCTCAAAAATCGCTCGTGTTAATTGGTTTAATAAAATGCTCAAAAAAGTTCACCGAGGAACTACAAAAGCATATACAACATTGTAACAAGTGACAAAACTTGGATATATTCATATGAACCGGAAACTAAGCAACAATCCACTGTATGGGTGCTCCAAGATGAACCGAATCCCACAAAAGTTGTTCGTTCACTAAGCACTTGCAAGAAAATGATCGTCTGTTTCCTCAGTTGTACTGAACATGTCGCAAACATTCCTTTAGAGGATTAAAGAACAATTAATGCTGAACGGTATACAACAATTTGTTTGCCAGAAGTCATCGACAAAATCAGAAAAACAACCGAAAAAGTCGCATCATTCTTCATCATGACAATGCCAGCACAGAGCACCTCAAACAATTGATTATTTGAAGAAGAAAAACGTCGAATTAATATCTCATTACCCGTATTCACCTGCAAAGGCCTAGGTAGTGATTTTCATCATATCAGGAAGCTGTTGAAATGTTTAAAAACCATGTTTTTGAGGTATCAACTTCAGAGTGGAAAAAATGTTCCGAGGATTGGTTTGAAAGCATGCAAAAGTGTATAAGTCTTAAAGCTGAATGTTTTGTTTGTTTCTTTCCTAGTTTTTTGACAACTTTAAAGGTAACGCTCGTATACCCCGGCTGACTATGCAGAAGAATATGAAACACGACTTAAAGATGAGTCCATATCGGCCTATCCGTGCAAGAATTATCTGATGATGATTTGGATCGGAGGAAGGGAGAAGGAACGGAGCCGTATTTTTTATCATGAGCCTTTTGATAGTTAATGGTTTATATCACAGAATAATATCCTAAATTCATTTTCAGTTCTCAATCAAAATTACTATTAATAATTGTCATTCGTTTGCTTGTTTATAATTCGGGTAACTGAACTTTGTGGCCTTCCTGCATATAATGAAGATGACGTAATCAGTAAATATGTGTTATTAGTGGTTCTAAATCTTGTACAGCTCATGAGCTTGGATTTCTGCCATGTCCACCCTTAGCTCATGCTCCTTAATGTTGTTAAAATGTGGCTGTGAGGAAAAATGCGAGTTGTGATGTCGTAATTTTGTATTGCAATGTCCGTTACTGTTCATTGACGATTGTCACTGACTTATTTCAATTTTATCTTAAAATATTTGCGATCTCTTTGTTTGAATCTCTGGAAGAATGTTTTCGATTTCAAAAAGTGGCAAAATTTAAACGTCTCATTAGCACTCAGTTTCACAATTTAATATTAAAATACATTTCAGATATGTTTAGCTCTAGGTGAATATGAGGTATAAAATTTGGTTTTTTGATGATGTCTGATTTTAAATCATATGAATAAAAGAAAAGTTTTCACACTCGCTTTTTTATTATTTTTTCCTGAATCATATAACTTAAATTTTAATAAACAATAAGTTTAGCTTCATTCTTGACAGTGCTAAAATTTTGTACATCAAGTCTACTGAAAATAAAAATATCATCACTTCATACCGACTCTGGCGAACATGTTCTATTAGCAATATTAGTAGTTAGTATTTGAATTTAATCGATATAATTTATAGAATAGATATTAATTAGGTTACAAAAGTAGACAACAATGCTGTAAATCACTTACTGTCTTTAATTTGTACTTAGACAACGAAATCGAAATAGTGGTTTAATATATTCCGTATACCAAATGAATTACATACAAAAATGTTCTTACATTCCTTTATGCGGATGATAAGGATATCATTTCAAATACAAAGGATATACCTCAAAGAGCATTAATTGAAGTGAACAAAATAAGTGATTAACATAATTTTGATATTTTAAATAAAACTAAGGTGTAAGCAAGCATTAAATAATAAGATATAGAACAAGTATAGAGTTTTAAATTTTTGGATGCTTACTGCTATGTTTAAAATAAATGGACATTGAAATTAAAATTAAAATATTCTCAAATTATGTGAAACACTAACTTAAGAAGCAAGAAAGGAAAAAGAAATTAATAGCATTTTAAAATAAAGTGACAGTTCCAGAAGCTCTATATGCATAGTGACTGCTAGGGATAAAAGTAGATTACAGACAGTGGAACGGCGGAAATAAAAATTTTAGAAATAACTAGAAGAGATCCAAGAAATGAAAATATATGAAAACAATTACATAATGGCAAAATTGGCCAAATAAAATAATATATATAAAGGGAAGTTAAATATTGATTAAAAATAAGTTAAAAACAACAACAAACTACTTGAAACGTACAACAAGCCTTGAAATCTGAACGACGTAGAAGAAAAAGGTTAAGAACTCAAAGGATAAAAATACAAACTCATAGTTTTTGTGATATTTATAGTATCGTTAAAGTTTGAATAGCCCAAAGCGTCGAAAAACAAAATATCTGAGAAGAGAATTTTATTAAAAAATTTTATTATAGAAATTTAAGAATATGTTCCATTTTAGGAGATACAGATCAAAGAATAGATAGATTTACCAATAAATTTACAGAATTTAGCGATCGTAAATTTTTCTAGCAAGAGCGTTAGGAATTATTTGCATCAATCCCTTTACATCAAAGGAATCGATATAAATAATTCCTGGTACATTTCTAGACTACGTTAAGACAAAATTTCAGTAGGGTACCCGAAGAGCTTTTGACTCATTTTTAATATTTATATTTTCTTCTTTTGCAGTAAATTTATATAGATAGGCAGACTCGTTTAAAAAGCCTTGCCTCAGACATGATTAACAGAAAGGGAATGAAACAGAATTATAAAGGTGTTGGGCAGAAGGTTTTATTTGCTTGCAAAAATCAATAATGATATGAAACCACTAGCCACCACAGTAACACAGCTGGCGTTGGAGTTGTTTGTAAATTTGCGAGAGTACATTACCGCAGGTAGCTCCGCAACGAGTGGAAAGGGCACTTCAATTTCCACACTTGTACTGCAGAATGATTCATAGAATCGCTAATCATGCGCACTGCTCTTTCGCTAAGGGCTTGAGCGCCCATAGTTGTCGATTGCATTCGCTGCTTAGTGGCGGTAATGTTTCAAGATGTATCCTTTACTTAACAATTTATGAATTAATAAAATTGGAAAATAGGACCTACTTAAAGAAGATGCTGA
The DNA here is from genome assembly GCA_030762175.1 of Metallyticus violacea. NCBI lineage: Eukaryota > Metazoa > Arthropoda > Insecta > Mantodea > Metallyticidae > Metallyticus > Metallyticus violacea. The sequence continues at coordinate 111,058,570 of CM060832.1, forward strand.
AACTACCCACCTTCCTAGTCTATTCATCGTTGGTACATTTGCACAAATCCAACAACCACTCGCAACAGGGATCTTTATCATTGGCCCATAGAGGTAACATTTTCATAAATAAAGGAAGTGATTAAGCAGGTCAGATTTATGAGAAAGCATGTGTTAACAACCTATCATTCGATCGAAACCCGTAGAGTTTTGTCTGTGGAATAAATTAAAATTATATAAATCAAATCCGCAAACTCTGAATGAACTGAAATTTGACATTCGCTAAAGACTATTTCTACGTCTCAATAGGAATGGAATAAATTAATAGAGAGAGTATATAAACAAGTAATTCCTTAACGAACTAAAATTTGACATTCATTAAAGACTACTTCTATTTCTCAACAGGAATTATATTCAGTAATAATAATAACAATAATAATAACAATAATAATAGTAATAATAATAAAAATAATAATAGTAATAAAAATAACAATAATAATAGTAATAATAATAACAATAATAATAAAAATAGTAATAATAATAACATTAACAATAATAATAGTAATAACAATAATAATAACAATAACAACAACAATAATAATAATAATAAATAATAATAATAATAATAATAATAATAATATGCTTATATTGCCTGGCAGAGTTAAGTCAATAAATCATTGTCTTACACTCAACCATGTTCAATAAATAAAAAAATGGATATATAGATACGGAAATAATAATCGGTACGGGTGGGTAAGGTGGTTAAGGCCCGAACTCGCGAGGTTCGATTCCCGCCAGGATCCTCATCCCTAACTAAGGTTTTATCCAGATTTTACTCAGTCATCATAAGTGGCAAATTCCGGGGAAGTACTCTAAACTTAGGCCTGGAACGCTTCTTTTATTAATATACACATATTTCCCATTTCATCTCATGTATCATCAGTGCCCACGCCAGTGATGTCTAAGCAGTAAAAACGGGCGTTAAACACTATTAAAAAACAGATACTATACAGCGCATACCATACCTTCATTTCGCTACGCAACCGGAGTTGCATACATTTGTGAAAACCGATTTACCTTCAATGGAGGCAAGATTCCCTGCAAGAATGAAGTTCAAGTTCGCGGAAGCAAGCAATTTTTCCTTAAAATAAAACGTTTACATGAATTTTACAATGTATAGTTTACCAAAATGTTTTATACATTCTTTAAATTATTGTTTTTCAGCGTGCTATACTAACGGCAATATAAGTTTACTCCGCACGACAACGTACTGCCCTATGCGACCCCTTTTCCCTTCTTCTCTGATTCGGAGCAGCAGCATGTTCCGTACACGCTCTAACCTCGAGATAAACGGCTAGAACGCTGGAGTGACTAAAGCCCCATTTTGTTTAACTCGGTACACCTTACCATTCAAGCAGCTGGGATACTTAAACTTCACGTAAATTCAAATAAAACAGGGTGCGCATGGAAATGAACACTTGTACGAGTACATATCGGAAATTAAGGAGACTGTTTTCCTTAAGGATGTTGTATTTAAAGATGCGATTGCGTTCTTACTATCCAAACACGATAAATAATACGAAGAATGTTGTGAGGAAAACAAAGCTGCAACCGATGTCGTCTTTGAAGTAAACAACTGGAGCAAAGATAATGCGTAAAGGTTTACTTTCGTTTGAATAAATCCGAGAAAAATCCTTTGGCTTTCTGAAAGCAACAGCATCTGGAGAAGAGTATATGTCACGTGCTAATGCACTTTGGTGCCATAAAGCGTTTCAGAAAGGGAGAGGATTCCTCTAAGAAGAGCAACAAATAGGCCGTCCCCCTGCTGTGCTATCGTGTGAAATCACCAAGATTTCAACTCTGCTCTTTCCTCAAAGAAATGTAAGTGCTACTGCGTACTGTAGCAAGTGGCGGAAGAACTAAAAAGCCTGGAAAATAAAAGTACGATAGATAATGTGAACATTTTCGTCATAAAAATAGTTTACATTTCTTAGATCTGTGGTTCATCATCTATATAGTCCAAAATATATTCCTTGCGACGTCTATTTCCGAATGTTTAACGCAGAAATTAATTTTTATAGAAATTTGTTGTTTCAATTTTAAAACATTTATGGATAAAAAAAAACCACAAAGATCATAGTGTTCGATTAAAAAAATTAATATGACTAATGCCTAATACAACTTTATATTTTGTTCATTGACCTAGTTTCATTAAAAGTATAGGCTAAACACTCTGAGTTTTTTGGTATTCTTAATTGAAGTAACTAAAATTAGGATCAAGACTAATTTTCATAAACCTTGCCAAAGAAGTAGGTAAGTTCGAATTTCAGTGCTGTGGACTGAAAAAAGTCGGAAATTTCCCAGGTTTTCTCGGGACTTTCCAACTTCTTCGGCCAACCCGGCAAGGCAATGCATATCCAAAGTATGTCCCTTATCAATTTTCTGTACAACCTGAAGCTGTTCGAATTTGCTTGCGACCTTAGGGTCCCTGCAACCGGAAGTGATACCTGGGATGCTTCGACACCAAGTTGCGAACCACGGTAGAGACAATTGTTCCCCTTGTTGACATCTCCTCAGTACCTTCTGCTTACAAGCATTCACCAGATTCACCCGATGTTGCTGTGGGGTTCATATATCCTCACAATATTCCAAATTCTTCTCTCCTACCACGTTGTCGAACGCTGTTCAAAATCTATAAAGGAAACCTGCGAGTTATACTTGTTGTTTATAAATGGTTGAACGTTCATATCGTTCGTTCATATCGTTATAATTGTTGAACGTTCATATCGTTCATATCGTTTTATCTGAGAATAATATCAAGGCTGATAGCTGATAAAATGTATAATTTTTGCAAAGTGTTCATGAGCTGTATACTTTTTACATCTCTTACGGTCCATTTTGAACCAGAATTATTTCAGAAATGTTCCAAATGTGTAACGCTTTGTAGGAGAGACTCCCATAAGTTAGTGGGTGTCAGATTTTCTGCTCAATGGGACTGAGGGAAGTTGTTCAACGAAGTAGATAACACAAAGGTAATGATTTATTTTGTGGTCAATTGCATAATAACTTGTTTACATACTGATCGTCTCCAATATCGACCAGGAAGGCAATGTCGCGTGATCTTAATCGCCAATAGCTTTCTTTCAATTCCTTACTGAAAACAGGAGGAAGACTAAACTTGTGTTTGGTAAATGTTTATGATACCTGACTTCACGCCCTTGAATCTTCCGAAAGAGATATTAAAGATATCCGCGACTTCACACACGATACTCTTTATTGACTACTAAGTTAACGATAATATGTAAGATGCAGATAAATGATCATTTCGACACCATCTATTCTACTTTTCTGTGCCTATGTGTATCCATCTTAAAATACGTTATGCCGAGCAAGTGTTGTGAAGAATGTCCCGAAGAAAATATTCCTGAGCCATCTTAAGAGCCTTTCTATAGCTCTTCCAAAATTTAACTTCATGTAATTTTCAGACATTATGCGAGTTTCAGAAATACACGCGTAAGGAGTTTTAGACGCCAAACAGGGTTTACAAACATAGAATAAAACCGCAACAAATTAATATGTTGAAATCTAAGGCACAAAATGGCCAGCGTCTAACTAAAATATGTCAAAAGGACGAAATATCAGCCTCCTTGCGTGATCAGAGTCCGCCGGATGATTGCCCTCCGTTCGAACCATAAACATTAAAAACACACAACGTGACCATCTCTTGGTATTTCACATGTTCTCATCTCAACATTTCTATCCAGTTACCTTCTGCTAAAAATCACAAATTATTACTTATAATATGAGAGTGACACTATCAATTAATCAATACAAATTAATAAGAAAATATTTACAACTAAATTAATATCAAAATAAGCCACAATTCAGATTTGGAAAGATCTTGCTATATTCATTATAAAAATTCTGATTGCAACTTATTAACAATAATTTTATGCTTTACAAAATACTCATTATTAAATAGAAAAGTTAATATTCTTAAAAATAATATTATTCCACTATATATTAATAACATCTTACTAACACTATCAAAAGTTTTCTATTTTATTTTGCAATTTCATGAATTTAGTTTTCGTTTTCTGTTAGTTTATGTAAGTGTAAAAGCACATTTTCTGCACAGCGATTTAAATTTCAACCGCAAAGCCTCACAGCTGTAAATGATAACCAGCATATTAAGACAAAGATATCGAGGCAAATGAACACAAAAATAGTAGCTTACTATTGTTGCTGGCCAGAACAACAAGTTAATTCTTTTACATAATTGCAAATTGATTTCTTGTATTAAACAATCTTATACATAGTTTTCGTTCATAGAGGAAGTTAGTTAATAAAATGTTTTTGTGTAAATTTTTGGAGTGGTAAAAGTTTTCCGATAGTGTGTTTGGAAATTATGTAAAAATCAATGAAAATGTCTCAGTTAGCAGAGAAAAATGTAAATATATAGACTTCTGTCATTTAATTAAATATTAATATGTGTAGATATTTATAAACTATTTTTCAGAAACTTTTATGCTCGTTCTTTCAGCCATGGACTCTTCCTGATTCTTCTTTGATAGCGAGCTAGTAGCGAGTTTCTCGTACTCCCAGGCTTAGCAAAGAACACAAGTGTTTCATTGAGGCTTTATCCTACCATATGACGGCTGTGCATTCATTTGCATCCAAGAGCCACTTGCCGCACAAGTGATCCAAGAAAACGGTGAGGAGTGCTCAGGTAAGCAAAATGGTGGTATTGTCCTCTCCATAACGAACCATTCATTCTCTCCTTCACTTTGTCTCTCTAGCACTTGAGACCGGACCTGCGTCATCCGTTTCCCACGTACATCGGTCTTCAAACGAGAGTTCTCCAAGGTGCAAACACAAAGTCGATCGTTTCAACACTCAATGACAGAATAAAATGGCATTCACGTTATAAATGTAGCTATAAACGTCAAATACATATCCAATACAAATATATTATTCAAATTACAATTCCGTTGCAGTAGAAGTTAAAAAAGAAAAACTACAAATAATGCGTATTCTCACTTATTAGGTCGATATTTATTTGCTATTAGCGTTATATATTGATTGTTTAGATCTTGAATTATGGATGAGTTATATGATGGAAAAGAAATCATTAGAGTCACCTGAAATTAAGAGGCAAAGTAAACAAATAGGACAGTCCCAACTGTTCTGTACCCCTTAACACAAATAAATAAATAAAAACTTGCTTGTGAGTTTTTGGATGACATTAAAGAAATTTCTACTTCCCCAACAAGAGAGTTTGAAGTTGCGAAGAAACCCACGGCATCCTTAAAAGGAACATTAGCAACCAAAATGAACAAGTATCTATGCCCAAACCTGAAGAAATGTCCCAAAAGAGGAAAGGTTCTTTGCTAAAAGAGAGAGAAGAAAAACAAAACATCTCGTCACATACCTCTTGCAAAATGTGACACAACGGAAGCCAACAGTATCGTGCTTTCTTTACTGAAAGATGGAAAAGAAGCCATTAGCACCACCTCAAATTAAGAAATATCTCCCTTATACAGTTTGAAATACATGAAAAACTTAGTTTTAAAGTACATACATTTTCCGTATCTTTATTATTTCCTTTGCGTATTACATTGCTAAATTACAGATTCTCATTTCATTTCGCTGTATACTGAATGTGATCTTTTTTTCTGAAATTTTCTCATACCTTCATACTGTTAATATTTGGTGTCAGTTTTTCAGTATGATGAATTAGAATGCTCTTAAACTAAAAACGTTCTGTAGAAATACACAAAAATATTTTGTTGAATGTCTTTATAGTAAACTACACTTTTAAAACCCTCGTTTCATACTTCATCATTACATTTCTAAACGCATTTCTTCTTAGCCCAATTTAACACGAAAATTAAAAAGTATAACTAAGATGGTATTTATTACCAGGACGAGAAGGCTAACGAATTTGCATCATTTCAATTCACTAATTTAAACTCACATTGATATATTTCATTACTGTTAATAAATAAATAGTATTCACTTATCAATACATCTTAAGGGAATTATTATTTCGAAAGCTCGAGTTTTGTTCACTTTTTTAACCTTTATCCCAATAGTTTGAGCAGTATGCTAGATTATGTACCTAAATCCGGAGTTTTCCAACATTTCGGTCATTTACAGCATCAGTGATGTAACCATCAATTGTTCCGTCCTATACAAGCTGCTGTTTTGGTAATTAAAGCGAGATTAGGGGGCAAAACAGAGAAAGGGGGACAGCATTTCACCATTTGTAATGCATGTTCCAGCATTTCCTTTTTTATAGCATACATTGCACAAGGACATCACAGAAGCATTTATGTTTTAGTTAGAGCCACACTATCAGTTTCCTTTAGAAAAAAAGAAAAAGATTAAGCTGCAACAATAGTGAAACTAGATTTGTTTATATGAAAAGATATTTATTTTTATTTTTAGCGAATTCGAAGGACTGTAGATATTGATATTTTTAATGCCTTGAAATCTCCATTGACCCTATAAACAAGGCACTAATAATGATGGGGAAATAATATATAATAGCATGCGTGTGTGTGTTTGTGTGTCTGTCTCTAACGGCCACTATTTTTTTTTTTTTTTCAACAAAATTTGGCATAATACGATCAATTATCAAATGATTCATAAAGTTTATTAACGAGCAAAACTGGACCATAGGAGTGGGATTTAACCTAAAGTAAAAATTTAAAATCACTCTATTTGCCGCAATTTTTATTTTTCCTCAACGAAACTCGGTATATGCCATTGAAATGAAATTGAAAAACTATTTATTTATTTATTTATTTATTTATTGTTGAAAATCAACTATACCTGACTAATTAGTAAAGGAGATTTGCTTGAAACCCAAAATTTAAAAATCGCTCTGGCGGCACCAAAATTTGTTTTTCCGCAACAAAACTGGGTATATAGATTTAAATAAAATAAGAAAAATAGTTTCTGAAAATCACGGAAATTGAACCATTAGGAGTAAAGATAAATCCGAAAATCGAAATTTAAAACGCGCTGTAAAATTTATAGATTAAAAAGTATATAGAATTATTTTACATCTGGGAAAGTAATTTACGAAATTGAAATGTTAAATTTAACGGCGTCACTAAATAACGTTCTACCGGCATCAGTATTTTTTTTCTTTGTGCAAACAAATTTGAGTATTAAGGTGTTGCGATAAAATTAGTTTGCTTATCATCAAAACTAACAATTTTATATACATTCCAAATTGAAATCGATTCTATATCTGTTTCATATATTTACTCTTAATACTGTTCGGTATGTTACATTGATTTTCTCACTGTTAGAAACTAATTTAATTTTCCTTGTTATGAGCTTTCCATGGCAATATTTTTTTTTTCCTTCCTCCAGCATGGTCCGAAAGCTAAAACTTATCTTGACATTAACGGGAGGGGTTGAATACAGGCCTTTTACCTGCAACATGATGCATTTAATAACTTATACATTTACTTACATTTTCCAAAAAGCCAATTGGTATAAAAAAAAAATCTGACTTGCAAAAGAAGCCAACGAAGCTGTTATGGAAATGCGTGACTCAATTACGAGAGGTAATCTTTTCAGAAATTCAGTGAAGATTATAAAAAAAAAAAAAAAAAAAAAAAAAAAAAAAAAAAAAACTTGCCCTTAAAATGTTCAGAAAAATAAAAATGGTGGCCGATAGAGATCGGGAAAAAAAATATATGTATATATGTCTGCCATTTAATATTCGTTAGTGTTGATTTTATTGTCTTTCATATTAATTCATATATGTACCATTATCATCTTCTTATTTTGTGATTCATTATTGTATCCTGTTTGAGTGGAGGACAAATTATAACCTTAACTCTACCAAGCAAAATAAACCAGTATTATTATTAATATTGTTGTTATTGTTATTTATTTTTAGTGTAGGATATCCAGAGTACAGCATGTGCTGAATATGCACATTTATTAATCAAGCATCCTGACATTAATATATTTAGGACCGTTTTTTTTTATAATGCTGTTGGTTCATTAGTATGGTGAACACTAAGAAGTGGTGCTAATTATAAAGAGAAGTTGTACAAGGTACCATCCTAATGAAACGTATTGCTTTCATGTTTGCAAAAATTTCACGGAACATTTCGGGAATTAATTATTGAATTGATCAAGAAAACCTTCTGACATGTGAATCCCTGGGAATGTGTGGGGCGTACAGACTCAGAAAAATCTATTGCTCTACTAAATTAAGGCTAATTCATAACTAAATCAGGAAATTTCAAACACATGCAAAGTGTTGACATATTCAATGTTTAGACGAACTAGCAGTTTATTAAGACTAGAGGAGGGAAAAAAAAAACATTAAATAAAGTAGATACATAAAGTGTGTAATATTTAAAAGAATAATATAATTTAATAAAAACATAGACCTATTTACATTAATGTGCACAAGATTTATATATAACTTGATATCCTCATTACAATGTTAAAAATGGAACGTGTGCGAAAATATTAGTTCCCAAAAAATGCATAAGTATTGAAAAAACTCTCAAAAATAGTTAGAATACTACCGAATAAAACTGAATGCAGCTTAAGAACACATTGAATGCTTAAATTTATCAAGCACAAACATAAAACAGAGAGAGAGAGAGAGAGAGTGCGCGCGTGAGTGTATGGTGTATTTACTTCATATCCTATTTGCAATTCATTATTATTGCTTTTATCATTTACATTCTGTTAACCAAAATCAGTGTAATACTAATAAATAATATACAATGCAAAAAATTATGTATGTAATCGTACAGTCTGTCCTGGTAGTCCAGTGGTAACATACTACATGCCTCTTAGACCCAAAATGGCGGGTTCAATCCCCTTAGGATTTTTTTCGCGTAAAAATCCTAAGTATGGCTTCCTTCGGAAAGAAGTAAAGCCGTTGGTCCCGTGTTGTAGATTTAGTGTACGCAAAAGAACATTAGATCTAAAGAAAAGGCCTCTGAGCAAAATTTATCGGTCGTTTCACACCCTAAATTGAATGGGATACTGATGTTCTGAAATGTTAAAGAACGTCTTAAATAAAACAATAATGTAATCATATGAAAAGTAAATCTACTCATTTTTTCGAAAAAAAAGTTCTATTCCATTCCTTTGTGGCATTATCTGTCAAGTATCTTCTATACTTATCAGCAGGTCATCTGATGGAGAAGTTTTCGTTTTTTGTTTACAAAATAACTAAATTGTTTACACAATTATTTTACTATGGAATTGTTGTGTATAAGAAAAAAAGTTAAATTTCCCCCAGTCGATACGGTTGAGGTGAAAAGCGGTAAACAGAGATTTTACTGTATTTCTATTTTCTTAGAAAATGTTCCTCTTTATAAAAATGTCCATTTTTATAAACATTTTCTGCACCTATCGTATTAATTTAACACAGCAGAAGCACTTTTTTCTAAATCCATTATCAAGAATTCCTTTCTTTGTTTCTTTAGTTTGCTTTCATGCCTCCATCCTTCTTTTATGGAATGGAATTCTGATTTATAATTTTATATTGTTATTGCGGTAGAAATGGCTCTTGCACTCGACTCAATATTTTGACTGTTCATTGACGCACTTTTTTTTTAATGATCTAGCTCGGCTTAGAGATATAAGGAAATGACATTTAAAAGAAATAAAGAAAGAAATTGCAATCACATTTGAATACCTAAACGAATGAATTTGCATTAGGTTATGTTATTAACGCACATCGCATTAATTGTGTACTTGCCTAAATATAATTCTAAAAGTGTTATTTTATATATTGTTTCGAAGAGAAAAGAAATGCATCTTAAATAATTAAACCTCTACAACAATAGCTGAAGTATAGATACACATACATGAAGATCGTCCAAGAGTATAAGAGTAGTTATGTAGAATAATGTTAATATTTTATTAGTAAAATATTATAAAAGTATTTACTCTCTGTATTGCTTAATTGCGAACGAATTATGGGGGAGCAATTTTGTCTGTTTAGAAAGCTTGAATATTCATTTCAGTTATCACTCCTCTGCCTTTTGCGCCAGTCAGTTTAAAATGTATATTTTTACCCCCATTTTTCTCCATTTAATTAATAATGTTCATTTTTACTTCGCTAGATTGTATCAATATTGAAAGTTAATTATATTTGATATTCCATTTATAAATAGTTTAGTTGAACACACAGTTACATTTTAAATACAATTAATGATCGCAGGTGGTAGATGGCCTCATCAGGCTATGGTTGTCAGCTGGTGTCCCTTCAAATAATTGCCTAAGCAGTAACTTGAAAACCACTGTGACATTCTTACTTCATGTGGACGATATATTATTATTAAATATATAATGTAATATTAAATATTACATTAATTTTAAAACATATACGGAGGTTGCCAAAAACGTATACACACTGCCACAGCAGATATATTTAATTTAATTATTTAATATATTTCAAAGTTGGATCGAAAAACAATAGTAATGTGTAGATGATGTTCTGTAAACAGATATGACTGATATGCACTATGATAGCGTTGCTACGTGATAGGTAAATCAACAATAAATAAATGAAGTCAAGATTATCATATGATGTTTGTAAACAGACGTGACTCACATTACGTTATGCTAGTGTTGGTACAACAAAATGGAGTCAAGATTATCGTTTGAACAGCGGAAAGCAATTTTGAAGTGGTATTGGCAAACCAATTCCTTTTGAAGGAACAGTAACTGGCCCAGTGTACCTGAACATGATCACACATCCGTCTTACTCGCCATTCATACACTTTATGGAAATGGGGAAGTTTACTTGCAACAGGATGGTGCACCACTACATTACCATCGGGATGTACATGCGTACCTTGATGACAACCTTCCATGGCAGGATGAAGAGTTCCGATTGAGTTTTCACCGCGTTCTCCGGATCTAACTCCGTTGTACTTCTACCTATGGGGAACTCTTAAGGATGTTGTATACCGTAGAAAACCAGCTATACTGGCAGCTCTTCGGGAAGAAATTGAAACGGCATGCGCTTCAATCGCTGAGGACACTTTCGCAAACGTTGCTCAATCAGTAGTTCAACGTACTCAGAAGTGTATCGACGCCGATGGTGAGCATTTTGAACAACTGTTCTAACTGTAAAGTCTAAGATGATTAGTGTTCATCGTTTTCTGTTTGTGTGAATTCAGTTTTGTTAACACAGTTTTTTCTTTGCTTGAAGTGTGTATACATTTTTGGAACCCTCTGTATTTATTCAAAAGACGGTTAAAAGTTAGCAATTAAGTCGAAGGAAAACGGAGAAAAAAACATTAAGGAATAAGCTCGAGAAACAGTATGCATAACGACATAGAAAGGAAAAGGACGGACATCCAAGAGGCAGAAACCATTGCAAGAAGCCTTATATGGAGATGAGCAGGACACTTGGGACGATGAGAACTCAAAAGATGGACTGACAGCTTGGAACCCTAGGATCAGAAATGCAAGGCAGACGAATTGCAGATATACGGAAACTGATTTTCACCGAAGGTAAAAGAAAGGGATTGAGGTATTAGCAGCGGAATATACATATATATATATATATATATATATATATATATATATATATATATAATATTAATGAAACATAAAAATAAAGAAACACTATTAACAATGTAACAAATTAACACTAATAATAAAAGTAGATAAAGATAAAACACAGAGAAAGAGTCACACTTGAAACTGCAATAGTTTCAAGTGTGACTCTTTCTCTGTGTTTTATCTTTATCTACTTTTATTATTAGTGTTAATTTATATATATATATATCAGTTTCAATCGTGATTTAGTGGTAGAATTAGCGACTACTAATCCGGAGATCCTGGTTCCATTCTCCGTCAGGTCAAGCCATCTGCGTAAGGTATTTTTTTCGGAGTTTTTCTTTACCCGAAAGTTGAATGCAAAATAGTTTCAAGAGTCAAGGACTCCGAGTGCATTAGCGCTATCATTCAATTAATTATTTCATATCATTTCATTCATTCCTACAGAATTCACGTCCAATTTACAGACGTCGTGAGAAAACCAATTCAATCAAAGCAACAATACATAACACACTTAAAAATGTCCTGAACGGTGGGTCCCTGGGCATATAGGAACGCTAGGTATTGGAAGAGCAAGTTTTCCAAGAAAGCCCTTAGTTCTTCCTTTTCAGGTAGTGAATAGGACGATCAATATACATTTTCTGAATACCTGGAATGCAGAAGGTTAAAGAGTAAATTTAATGAGCAGCTGCATACCTAGTCATACAGTGGCTGGTCTTATAGTCTGATTACATGATTGCCCACTTCTCATCTAGCCTGGTGGGCTATTTGTCCATAAGAAAAGTACAAAAAAGTGAATATATACCGTTTTTAATGTTCGACGTGATGTCCATCGGTAAGACTATTGGTCTACACCTAAGTCTCTATTGCAGAAGGGCAAGAAGAGAAAGATTAGTCTAAATATTCTGGCTAACCTTCCAAATACTCTCAGTCATGGTGGAAGTCTGGGACCAAGACCTCTTTTCATCAGATCAGCACTACAGAAATTCATCGGTGATGCATTTGCTGACGACAAGGATTGCAATAAAAGCTTCTCCTGGCTTCTTTCAGGTATAATTTGGCTTTGTGACTTGATGTTATGGCTTTATATGTCATGATTATATAAGAAAATCCTTTCTCAGTTTATCACTTCATCCCATGTATCATCAGTGTCCAACATCGGTCCTGCTGGTCTATTGGTAACCATACCTGCATCGTAGACCCCAGATTGCCGGTTTATTTCTGGCTAGGGTCGATGGAATTTTAGGGCGTAAATATCCTAAGCATGGCTTCCTTCGAAAGGGAAGTAAAGCCGTGGTTTCCGTGTAGTATATTTAGGGCATGTAAAAGAACCCAAGCCTTAAATAAGAGGCCTCTAAGCAAAATTTATCGGTCGTTCCACGCCCTGAATTGAATGGGACGCTGATGACCCGAGATGTTAAAGAACTTCTGTAAATAAACTAAATCAACAAACATTATCTACTAGTTAATTTGTGACGCATGTATTCGCTGTAATTATTCAATGTTTGCACAACAATTAAAGTAAAATTAATACTATTTTGAAGATTTAAATAAAAAGAGTATGAAAGCAAAAAATAGAAAAGGAAAAGATAAGATAAGAAATATGCTTTTCCATGTGCGGAAAGCAATGCATTGAGCTATTTATCATTACTGCTTCAAACGAATGCACAATAATTAAGAGGTTCGATCACTGCGCTTTGGTTAAGCTTCCGTCAGGATAACGAAGGGCTAGCCACTTTAACAAAACAACAGTATACGCTCACAGAAGGCTTTCAGATCCCCCAAACTTTGTTCACAGCAACTATCTCTGGAATCTTATTAAGGCTAATGGAGACGCTGCTCTCTGCATGAAGTAATCTGTATTAATCGATGCCACGTCGCACTTGCTTCACTCACTCTACCCAGAAAGACATTCCTGAGGACTTCATGGCACGCGCAGCCTCGATCAATGAATACAGGTTATTTTACATTATATAAACTATGTTAGTCTCTTTCATTGACAAAATGTTTTTCAACTTAGTAATGTTATCCTTTTAAACTTTAATAATTCAGGTATATAAAGCGAAATGGACCCCACTTCAAATTTGTAATTTCGCTAATAACGAGCTGTTTAGATTATTTTACGACTTTTTAAGAAAAACCGGATCTCAATATTATGGTTAGCTCCTGAAACAAATTATAACTTAACTAAAATAATATTTATTTATAAAAGTATTGTTTTATTTCAGGAAAATTATGTTGAATAAAATAAATTTCTTTGTTGAGAATTCACAGATCAAATGACGGATCACAATTGTGCACTTAAGACTGTACACCACTCAAAAACCGTATCCAAACATTGAGAAGTTGATGTGAAAAAACAGACTCCAAAAAATCTTTGCCATTGTTGTGTGTAATTTCAGAAACAATAGTAATGTTTATTTTCACTTCGTTTCTTTAATTAAAAAATTATAGTTCACCTTTTCTATTATTTATCTGAAATAATGTCATTGTGTTCACGATTAATGCATGCACAATTTTATATGTAGTGTCATTCAGTATTTAAATTAGAAATACAGACGAGGTTGTTATAAATATGAATATTAAGTATTGTATGAGTAATACGTAACAATTGTGCTACTGCTATTTAATATATTATATATTATATATTATAATATATTATTCTTGAAGTTTGAAGATGTGACACATAAATAATTATGAATTTTGTTTATATCGTTTATGGTTTCTGTGCTATAGACTTTTAAATTAAGCAATTAATTTGAATTAATTTCTCGTAAGACTGTACTTTGTAAGAGCGTTATGAAGCACTACCTTTTTAGCAATAGTATTTTTTAATATTAGTGCATTATTTTATATGCGTTAGGATACATTTCCAGAAACAAATCTTCACAATTATAAATAAACACAATAGTACAGCATGTGTCTAGAATGTATTTGAATATCATAACCCACTCCGAAAGTGAGTCCTAGTGTACGCTATCAAAAGTAGAACTTTCGTTCTACCTTCGGTTATCGTTTCAGCACATGTCTGCACTTTGCTTTATATGCAAATAATAACCTAAAGATTAAATGGAAATGTTCATTAAACAAAAGACAGGTAAAAACTTTCCTCTTTGAAAACCCCCGTGTGTGCAACTAATTGGTCTAGTCAAAATATGAAAGCTCTTGTTTAGAAATTATGGCTCTTCACAGAAAATATTGTGAAGTCAAACAATATGTCCAGCTGTATGAAAAAAATAATTGTAATTCCTTTGAAGAGCCTGGTAAACTCTCTCGAAATTTCATTAACAATTGTTTAAAAGGGTACTTCGATATTTTAATAATGATGCCACATGCGTCCAAAGATATGACAACCACCATCAAGGGAGGCGTCCCATTACGATAAATTTGTATTATAGTTTTGTTAAAAGTATTTTTATGATCGAAATTCAATATTTTAAACTTTTTACCGCGCACAGTTCGTTAATTAATTATTTAAAACAGTGTAGGTGTGTACGTATTTGCGAACTAATATAGTAAATGACCAAAATAACTGAGGGAAAGCATATCTCCTAGGAATAATTTACTTTTAAAAGTAGTTCTATTTCTCCAACAAAGAGAAATGGGAGCTCTCCTATATTTTTTTTTTTTTTTTTTTTTTTTTTTTTTTGTGAATTACACTGCAGTAGACCGCCAAGGGTGCTGAGGTCGTTAAGACGTGGACTCGTGAGCAGCAGGTCTGTGGTTCGAATTCCACCAGGACCGCCCCTCCTGATTGAAGTTTTTTCCAGGTTTTCTCAGTTCTCATAAATGGCAAATTCCAGGGAGGTACCCTAAACTTCTAGAACGTTTCCTTTCTTAAAAAATCTTTTCCCAATATATAATTTCATCTCATGTATCACCAGTGTTCACCGCCTGTTGTGCCTCTGTAGTAAAAACGGGCGTTAAACACCATTAAAAAAACTGCAATAGTAATAAGTACATATGTGTAAATTGGATTTTCTTTTTGTCCTTTGTGTTATTTCTTGGGCAAACATTTGGAGAATGTAAAATTAGTTGCAGTGTTAATATAAAACGATTTTGTTCACTCATTTTCTAAATTTATTCTAATTCATAAATTCTTTAAGTAAGCTCTTTTTCCTGTTCCTTTAACAAAAATTGAACAGCGACACTTCAGGTCAAACGTTCTGGAGGAAAAACGACAAAGAGAATTCGAAGAGAAAATTCGCTATCAGTGATAAAGGCACATAGCCGAAAACAAGAGATCGGTTAAGCAAACAATAAACTGTTTCAAGATGGCACCTTTCCATGGTTGGAATCCATCCAGCTACTTGTAGTCGGGGGAAGGAATAACGTAATTAGAAACGATTTTTGGTGGTCTTGGTTCTTGCACTTTCCAAATAATTGAATTTCTGCTTCCCGCAATTATCAGTTACATAGCACGTCTGGTTCTGCAGAATACCTGAGCCAATATTTTTATAGGCTTCTTCCGTTTACAGAAATTAACTCGTTGATATAATGCATTCATACTCTGAAAATATAAAGTTAATTTCACTTACGTAAAGTTATTTCAAAGACAAGAAATTTGTTTAAAAATATATTGCAATAGTATAAGACAATATGCTTTAAATGCACTGCAAAATTATGTTTGTCTGTAGAAGAATTTTTGCATTATTTTTTCAAGTTTTTATTTCTCACTGAATCTTTTCCTACTTTGTTTGAACATTTTAGCAATATGAGACATATTAAACCATTCTAGTCCAGAATATTCTAAGAGCATTGACAGGAAAAATCCATTTCTAACAACATATGTATGAAAATGTACAAAATAACGCACACAAAACCATAACAAATACCACAGCAACAGAATAGTAAGAAAAGTATGTTAAATCAGTTTCGGAATGTGCAAACTATCTCAACCTTTCAAAAGATTTGTTTTTTAATTTAAGAAGTTATTTTCTAATTTTAAAATTTCTCTTAATAGGCCATCGGCATAGCAGGCATACAATTTTCTATGAGGTAGTTGCGAGTGGTGCGGACTACATAGATCTTTTATGTGTACAACAATAATTGGTTTCTATTACAATCTCCAGTTTACAAAGCATTATTGATTATTGATTCAGAAGCATGCGAGCCTTGTTCATGTTTATACTTCAACAGTATTAATTTAATAAAAAGTGTAATAATTTAACCTTGTTAGAAGTCCGTTACTTAGCCGAAACTTTCTTATGTGTAACTACCGTTTATTCAATAGGAGTTACCGCCCGTATAATTTGTCCTGTCAGTTCACGCTCCTGTTTTTAGCTGGGATCAAACAATGCGAGGAGTGATAATGAATCAGTAGTGCACTTGTTGTTAGGTATTAACTGCTGATCCCAGATCGAGTGCAAGTACAAATTTCTTACCGGCAACAGTAAATAGGTATCACACCGTCTAACTGCAAGTTTCCCTACTATTTTCTACACTTTCCCTCATTTCCTCTGTATTGTTTAGGATCCGGTAGACCATTTCCAAATAATTGTATAACTGTAGTTATAGTTAAGACGATCCATAACTCAGTTATTTCATTAGAATCACATCATAATTTTGTATTGGTTGGCTTTACATCGAACAAATAAAGTTCAAAGTTCCTCGCAACAGCTCCATCTTTCGGTCTTAATTGTTTTATTTTTTATTTTTGTTTCTTTCTTACTATTTTTCTCCTTGTGGTTTGTATTGAAGTGCTGCTTTTATAAATTGAAATCTTTCAATACTTTTTACACGGATTTTTATTTTGTCTATAATTATTGTTTTTCAGGAATATGATTATCAGACATTACTCGATCTTATCGTGAAGTTTTTATACTGCTAAATGAATTAGAAAAGTTCAAAAAAAATGTTTGCTTCTTAATCCTCTTAAAAGAGAAAGTAAAATACGTTTCCGCGTTATGTCAACCTCCAGAATATAACCTGAAGCCTAAGCTTATGAAACGATAGCATCAAACACACGAACAATTAAACAGAGTTGCTGTGACATGTAGTACAACAGATACAAATAGATGATGGTAGAGCTGAAGCCCACTCGACAGTGAGAGCAAACTTTGCTGACAATTCTCTCACCACATCCCTTGGGGAAGCTTTGTATTCTGATAGAATGTGGACATAACAGCCTCTTCCTTCCGTTGCTGGTTCATAAAACAATTTCATGTGGGCTTCATACAATCACATGCAATATCATACTCTGTACGCGTACTACAGAAGCCCGTGTTAGTTACTCCTGTACAATGTCTCTAGTACTCTATTGCATAGACATTGAAAATAGGAATTATCTAGCCACAAAATTACATGGCACAAAATATACTTTGTTCAGATTTGACGCAAAATCTACATTACTGTAGCAGTACTCTTCAAAGATTCAACCACTTTGAAGAACATCAGCGTTCAGCTATTCCTTTATTATTTAAAAGAAGTTCCATCATTAAAAAGTACCTAATTACTGTTTTGGAAGATACATCCAACATCTTTGCAGATATACTAATAAATTATACGATTATATCTCATCTTCTTTTTTGGCATGCTTGAGACACTGAAAAGCTATGATATATTGAATTCAGTTTGTCATTTGGTTCAAACTGTAACCTTAATATTTCGTTGAAGAAAATTACTAGACTTACTTATTTTTCTTTTAGGATACTTTAGAAATTATAGTTTATGAATTCAATAAATAAAACCTCTAGTTTTAACCACAAAGGTATCTATCATTTAAACTTTAAGTCATCAACATACACATACCTTACACTAAACTTTACCTCAATTTGTTCCTGTTTGCCTCTTTATTGCTTCCCGAAGAACAAATTAATACAAATAAAACGAGTTAATTTTTTTTATAATCCTTGTTTCCTGGCCAATATATTGTTATTGATAATGTGTTGATTTTTGTCTTCAAATCACCCATTATTCTAGGCCGTTTTATATAAATGCTATCTTTAAGATAATCCTTCAAAGGAATAATTTTATGATTAGAGCTCTTCTTTTGGTCACTTTGGATTAGATAATTCAAACGGACTACATGTGAGCCAAATTTGCTCATCACTGTTTTCTCCTGTTACCTGCTTTGAATATGTCGCTAATGTTAGTAGCTACATTTTATTTGGTTATTCTATTTTGATTATTCAAATGCAATATGACACTTTCAGTAATAAGTCCATACAAAAGCATAGACCGACTGATCCTGCTTATGACGTGTTTCATAACAACCAGTGCACCATACTCAGCTATCACTTCATCTTTATATTTATAACTTATTCTCGGCAGTAAGACATATAAAATCCTAAATAGATAAAACTATTAACTTGCTGTGCTATTTATTTATAAATTATTGTTTCATATTATTCATTTATCAATTATGCAATTACATAGTCTTTTTCCGAAATTTTAATTTGTATTTTTTCTATAAATCTGTAAATAAGTAAATATTAACAACTATATATTTATAAATGCACATTTAAATATATTTACATAAAGAAAAATCTTCATAATGAAAACACTTAATTTCCAAATTAAGAGGCTCGTTTGAAAAAAATCATTGGCTTTAATTATTTTTTTTTTTGAAACTTTAATATGCTATTAGATCTTGTTCTAGTTTTATAAAATATCTCATACATACAGAATATTTGCCAGCAATAAATGAATAATATCAGCAAAACATCATTAAGTTTACTTGTGTTTTAAGTATGTTCTCAAATTCTTGCATTAATTTATTTTACACTAAGCTAAATATTTTATTTATATTTTATTTAATTTGGATTTTTCGAAATTTTCTGAAAATCAAACTAAATTGTCAACACTAAAAAATGGTTTTTCTTGTATATTTTCTAAAGTGCCTCTCTAAACTTTATACTGTATGAGGAAATGTAACCTTGATTTATTATCATATCATGACCTTTGAAGATAGATAATGTACCCCCGCTATATTACGGTATCCGTGTTTCCCAGAACTTTGCTTACAGCAGAGACTCGCCTAAAGGAAGAATGACATTAACAGCCATCTTTTATGTGCGATAAGTTTCTGCTAAACAAAGAATCTTATATCGCAATAGTAATACGGATACTATAAAATAATTATCTCCGTTTATTTCTACAACTTCCTTGGTAATTCAAAAGACTATGCAGGGGAAAAACAACAACAGATTATTATAAATATATCAGGGACTCCCAGCATATTGTAAAAATATACTCAATGCGTGTTTAGGCTTGATGCATATATACTCGCAATTTTCCTGCAGATGTGGAGTCCTTACATCCGGAGAAAGAGTCTAGATGAGTCTTGAAGACCATAGCAGGCAGCCAATGGTCAAGATTAGCAAAACTGGACTATTGGAGAGACCTGCAGAAGACCTAAGGGGATACATTTCTTCAGGGAACTAAAAATATATTTTTACTTTATTGCATGTTAACTTCAAACAGTTCATGTCTGTGACGATTTTTTTCAATATCTACAAATGTGACCGAATTTTTTCCTCTAGTAATGTAGTGAACCTATTATCAGTGTGATAGACTTGTTACTAATAAGAATTGACTCTTAGATGTACACTGTTGTTTATTTTAAAAGTAAATGCACTTTGTGAAAATATATTTTGTTGTTATTTTCTTTTGATGAAGTATAGCCAAAAATTCGTATGCAGAAAGAAAACAAACACGAATTTAAAAATAATCGATTAAAAATGAAAAATGAAAAATGCATATTAAGACTGCAACTGTAAACTTGCCATCGTTTTTCTCAAAAGTGCTTTTATTAAAAATGTTTATATCATAACTTCTATAACTTTCAAGATATTTGTATGAAACTTTTTATATACAATTTTCTATTGAGTTTAATAACCTAAACCTATCTTATGTGAAACGGAAAAATATTTTGGGGGGAAGAAAAAGGTGTAAAAATTCAAAATTCAGGAGAGAATGTTTATTTCCATTTGCGCTGACACCGTAGATGTTTTGTTTGCAGATTTAGAAGTTGTTATAATAAAGACAGGCTTATTGGAAAAAGTTGAAATTTTTCGTAATGATTTTAAACGTCTTTTTGTTGCAAAGAATGGACATGTTGTGAATTAATATTTTCCAAATTCCACAAAGTGTGAGAATACTTTTTATTTCATAATAAAGGAAAGGATTTTAACATTAAATTTTAATCTTAATAACTTTTATAGAAAGGGAAAAATAAAGTGTGAAATCATACAAACATTTAATTGTCAAATGTTTATTTACCCACTTAATAAAGCCTTAAACCAGACAAAGGTGAAGAAAACTGCATATGTAAATAGTCAGTGTTCAGATCAAGTTGATTATGTAGGTAAATAGTATGTACTGTTCAAAATTAGAGCACCGAGAGCTGACTCACTTCGACTGACTCATCAAATGATCATAATTAGAGACATCCTAACTTGTTTAGGAGGCCTTTCACCTAACGGAATTTGGTAGGCTTTGAATATTAATCATTCAGTTCAGTTCTATCTCTGAATGTGCTAATATTCAATATTTAAAACATATTAATGTGTTATTTATTGTCGTTTTGACTGAATTTACTTCTGGCGACATCTGTAGATTGAACTTTAATTCTGTAGCTGTAAGTTTGTAGTTGTGAATGGAATGGAATGGAATGGAATGGAATGAAATGAGTTAATGTAGGCGGAAATAAACTCGGAGTCCTTGGCGCCTTAAATCCATCAGGCACTCGCCCACTGAGGGTAAGAAAAAACTCCAAAAATAAAATCTTACCCAGACAGCAGGATCTATTCACGTATCGAACTCAAAACCTCCGAATTTGTAGTCGCAAACGCTATCACTAAACCAAAGCAGCGGTTAAATGTTTTACTATACATAACTTGTTGGTTGTAAATATCTAAAGCAACTAACTTTTAGTGCATCTTTAAATATAAGGAGTGTATTTAATACAGTGGCAGCAATACAATACAAAATAATTCAACAGGCTCACGGGTACAGTGAAACTTGGTATTATAAAACAAGAAATATTACGTTAGATATTCACAATAATATATAAAACACACACACATGTGTATATATACGTACAACAATAAAAATAAATAAACAAATAATAATAGAATAAAATAAGAAATACCAAAAGAATAATTGTTAAAATATTAAAAGTACATTTAAAAATACAAATAAATCCCATTGTGAATGACACACAGGTGGATCCAGATAATTTTTTTCCCCAATCCCCTCCCCAGTTATCAGTCTTTTCAGACCTGAGCTGTCTCACTTTCATCAGAAATCCTTTCTTGCCTGCCAGTAAACAAATTTAAATAAGTTTAACTTTTAAGTAGCTTTGAAGCAAATATTTTGTATTAGAACATAGTTGTATTATTTTAATTTCGTGTTTAT
Organism: Metallyticus violacea; assembly: GCA_030762175.1. Lineage (NCBI taxonomy): Eukaryota > Metazoa > Arthropoda > Insecta > Mantodea > Metallyticidae > Metallyticus > Metallyticus violacea. The sequence goes on from CM060832.1 coordinate 111,080,476, forward strand.
GTCCATTTTTAGGCAGAATCAAAATTCCAGCTTAATGTTATCAAAATGAAGATGTGGAATAATATTAAAAGATTTATTTCTCTGCAAAAAGTTTTTCCCTCTTAATTTTTACTTTTAAATGTATCTATAATGCAGAAAAATCTCCGAAAGTCTATTTTATCTTAAAATCTCTCAAGTAAATATATTGAATATAATAATAGTAATAACGTTTTCTATATTTGTCTTAGGGGGAGACACTTATACTTTCGAAAACATCAGACATTCCCTATACAATATACGTTATGTTACTGTGTATATATACATATATATAAATTAACACTAATAATAAAAGTAGATAAAGATAAAACACAGAGAAAGAGTCACACTTGAAACTGCTATATTTCGAACTACTGCGAGTTCTTCAATGGCAAGAAGCTAGACAAGAGCTTCTTGCCATTGAAGAACTCGCAGTAGTTCGAAATATAGCAGTTTCAAGTGTGACTCTTTCTCTGTGTTTTATCTTTATCTACTTTTATTATTAGTGTTAATTTGTTACATTGTTAATAGTGTTTCTTTATTTTTATGTTTCATTAATATACATATATATATATATATATATATATATATATACACATAGCCCTAATTTATCCAAGGAATTCAACATTTCTTCATTTGCTATATATATATATACACACATAGCCCTAATTCATCCAAGGAATTCAACATTTCTTCATTTGCTACCTGTTCTTCCAAGAACGTCGTATATATGTTATCTTGTAAGCTTTGTAAAGCATTTTATATTGGTTTAACTTCTACTGTTGTTTCGCTACGCATGAACAATCATAGACGTTCTGTTAAAACCAAGTCTCCCTTGCCGGTTGCCCAACATGCCTTATCTCACTGTAAGGATTTTGATGATGCTTTTAGTCTAACTTTTATTGATGCTTTACCTACACAATGCTGTGAAAGTTTACTCAGAGATAGAGAAATGGCAGCTATATTTTTACATAAAGCGCGTATACCACCTGGTTTACATCTTACATATTAGTTTTTTTCTTCCCACACTCTCATATCTAGTTTCATCTGTTTCCATGCATAACGTTACCTTCGATACTCAATATTTACTTTTATCACCTTCACTTGTCTAGCTTCTTGCCATTGAAGAACTCGCAGTAGTTCGAAATATAGCAGTTTCAAGTGTGACTCTTTCTCTGTGTTTTATCTTTATCTACTTTTATTATTAGTGTTAATTTATATATATATATATATATATATATATATGCTGATACGTTGGATTAGTGGATTAGTTAAATTGATTGTAGTAAGTGTTCTGCACTCAACCATATTCCTAGCACAACTTGAAAACTCTGGTTTGTATCTGGTTGTAAAATAATAATAATAATAATAATAATAATAATAATAATAATAATAATAATAATAATAAAAACAATACTATTAAACTTAACAAATGCGTTATTCTTTAAAAGTAGATAGTAATAACGAAACACGTCTATTTTAATATAAACTGGCTATTATTATCTAGATTTTTCCCACAAAATGTGAACAAGCAGTTCCAACTTCAAGAATTATTTATTATAAAATTGAAAAGCGTATAATTTAAGATTATAAACTAATTAAAAGTATTACTTGTATTATAATACATTGTTTGAAAATGCGTGATATATCGACAAAAGAATCGAATGATCTGAGGAAAGCAAAGAGGAAACAAATCAAGACATCTCAGCAAAGATGTCGAAACTTCTGCATCATTCACCTTCTCTGCGGAAGTTTCGATCCGATAAGTTAATGACGCTATGACGACATTCATAATGTGACGTTGGTGAATTCCCTTTGCTTCGTCATTACACGCTTGCATTATCACAGCCTTGATCGCAAGCCATAAAGATGATCAATCAAAACAAAGGTCATGAAGTAATTCAAAAAGGTACTTATTCTCATAGCTCCAATAATAGTTATATTGATATTTGCTTAACAATTCCGAGTGATTGTGGGACGCTAGAAAATATTTATATTTTAAAATCTTGTCCTCAAAGAAAATCTTTGTTGTTATTAAAGGCTTAATTAATGTATTTATCCTCTACAAAAAATGTATTATTGAAAAGTCTTATTTCGGCAGTTGCAAACGTTATTTTTATTACATATTTATACTTTAATTCTATAGGTTTTTTGCTGCCTTTTTCATATAATTAAGGTTTGAAGAATATTATAAAATGCCAGCAAAACAATAATATGCTATACATGTTCTTGAGATCTCTGCTGCTTTAAGAAACAACACGTTTTCTGATTTTAGCAGTGCTTCTTTTTCATATAAAAATATTGCTGTGGCTTAATGTTTCATTTTTATTTTTATTATGTCATTTTAAGGATTGTTGTAAATAAATGTATATAAAGAATATAAAAATAAAGATTGTTTTGTTGGTTTGTGAACAGAACTATTGATATAGTTAAATATGATGTAAAGAACATTTAACAATGAATATTTTATTTTACGATATTTTACATCAATTTTAAGATATGGTATATTTCTCCAGCTTAAAACACAAAATGAAAAGCAGTTGGGCATTGACACAAACATTTAAATGAATTCTATGACATTTAGATGCAGTAAATATGTGGGAAAAGTTACCTATGTAGAATTTAATTATTATCATCTGTAATATTATCAATGCAAGTATATATTGACCACATTTAAGTTTCTCATATAATATTGTAACAAAGAAAAATGTTTATGCATGTTTACGGATTAATGTTTTGCTATTTGCAATTTGTTGTGTGGTTTACCTCGCATTATCTTTTTCGCTGAATAGTCTTTTGTTCGATTCTTCGTATACGTTTAGTAACGCTAAACATAGTTTGAAGAATTGAAATATAATCCACACTATATCCAGAATGAGAACTAAAGCGAAGATCGCTTAAATGCTAGCCAGACTTTTCCATAATTTAACATTTTAGACTAAGCCACTATGTATCGCATTTATTTAATTCTTCAGATTTTTTTAAGCTCTAAAGCGTCAAAATGTTATGTCAATTTAAAACAAACATTCGGTTTCATGTCTATGAATCAAAATCCCAGCTTTGAATGGAACCCAGCCTATTAATTGAGAGCTATTTAGCTATTGATAATTTATTATTTTAGATTTCGTGTTGTCACTGAATTTGTTTCATTCTAGATATATGATGAACATTTAATAACATGGTTAAGTCCGTTTTGAACCGAAAGTAACTGTCAGACATTTATAAATTGTTTTATAAGTAAATGCACGCAGTGACTTTTCTTTTCTTTTTCTTTGTTTTTTTTTTTAATTTAACCTAATATGAGCAAAATAAAGGTGCAATATCGGAAGAAAAATCTTAAATTTAAATATAATCAAAACGACAAAAATTAAATTTAATAACTGCAAATTAGGACTGCAACTATCTATAAACTTATCACTTGTTTCCCCAAAAGTGAATTTTTAAAACTTTTTACATTATAACATTTACACTTTTCAAGATAATTGCATGAAAATTCCCTAACATGTTTCTTATTGAGGTCAAAAGGCTTATCTAATCTTTATATTATGTCATGTAGAATACTGGTTTAAAATGTATTAAAGGGGAAAAAGTGTTAAAATTTAAATTTCAGAAATGTACTTTTTCCTACATTTGATATGCTTCCTGTCTGGTAAAAAAACATAAAAGAATCTCGGGAACCATTTTATAAAAACGCCTTTTTATTGCAAACCTAACAATGGGTGTTTTGCATCAATAATTTCAAAAATTATACTATATGCCAATAATTGTGATATTTTACAATATAAAATGAATGTTAATAGCACTATTGGAAAAGTTGAAAATAAATGTGAAAAATATACATTTTTAAGTGCCAAAGTGTATGCTCGTTCTTAATTTAAACAAAACACGCCTAATAAAATGCCATGTACTTTTGGAAAAAAATTTATAGCTGTTTTAAGATTTATATAAATAAATATTCGTTCTGAAAAAAAAACGGGTCTCTTAAAAGTAGTTACGCCTGAAATGCATAAATATTTATCTATCTGTAGGCTTATATTTGCATCGTTCTTGTATTGTGCCAGTTCTGTCTCTGAGGGAAACATCTTCATATCTGAGTCTTTACGCTTATGATTTTTTTCATTGTTGGAACATTTTTCGTTCAGAATTATAATTAACCTATTGCTTATCTTAGAGTCACCAAGGATCTGCGTTCCTCGAAGAGGAAAATGTAATAGTTTAACTTACAGCCTAGTCACAGAGGTTCTGTTATTTACTTTGCTTCTGCACATGCGTCTCTCTTAGGGAGAGACAAAATGGAAATCAGAAAGAAAACTTGCTTCCATTTAAACTTGCTTTAACAAAAAGTCTGTGCAAAGTTCATAACTACAATGAAATAGTCTTCGTCAAACAAATCCATAGCAAGAAGTAAAACCAGGGATCTATTAAACACATGTATAGAATAGAGTTACCTTAAGAAATGTCTTATATTTTATCCAATGTAATATCGTTGTAAAGTTGTAATTAGTGCCCGTATAAAAGATAAACTAGAGAAGGTCTGGATAGTCTTTAGTGCAGAAAATGCTATGAGATGTATTGTCTATATTTAATAAAACATAAAAGTTTAATTAGCTAGGGCTCTTATGCCTAATTGATTTAATTTAACTTCCAAAAAAGCATCATTTATAGAATCAAATGCAATACTTAGATCAATATACCCACAACATTTAAGTTATTGTCAAGGCAGGATATACAAAGTAAACAAATTTAACACTTGCATCGCTGGTTGATTTACGTGCCTTAAATCCAAATTGATTGTTGGATAAAATATCGTTATTTTTAAAAATTACTAATTCTTAAAAAAATAGTTTTTCAAATATTTGCAAATTGGACTAAATTTAAAAATAAGAACAATTAAGTGCTGGTTAAGAATAATTCGGGGGGGGGTTAAGCACTTCTTTAGCAGTTTGTCTGAGGGAGCAAATAAGGGAAGGGATGGGCATCAAAAATGGAATGGCTTAGACAAAATTGGACTAGGGTATATTTGGTTGAGGGCGAGAACATTACGCGAAATAGGTTAAAATAGTTAACAAATGTTTGGGAGATACAGATGGGCAAAAAATGTAACGCTAAACCTGCAGGTTCAAATAGATCAGGTGTAGGAGAGGGGGTATTGTCTAGATATCTGTAGCAAAGGAGAAAGAAGTTTTCTCGCATGCTCAGATTAGGGGGAGGGGGGCTTGGAAAGGAAATAAAACAGTTAATGCTTTCGGGGAAAGAATTTGCCCATTGTGCGGAGAAAGCGATGCCTGGAGACATATTTTGGCAGAAAGCAGGGAAACGGAGATTTTAAAAAGTGAACATTTATTACCCTAATTTCTGAATTCCACAGAATCCTGAACATCTACCGGTAAGTTTTGGTGCATGAGAGATTCATAATTCGGGAATATTTCTACCGAAGGCCAGACAAAGAAGGTTAATGACCATAGCGAAGAACGGGGAGTTGGGGAGGGGGACTCAGGAGTAGTATTCTATATGTTTGTGTATATATACATAAAATTACTCATAGAAAACATGTTATGTAAGTAAATCGATGTGTGCATGTGAGTCTGTATGTATATTTCGATTGTTACAAGCAGGGTATTAGCATGTACGGCCGTAAGGCCCATGCTTCAGATGTACTTTTGTGTATTTTAAAGCTGCTACAATAAAAATCCTTCACCACCACTAATATTAAGTAAAGTGCTCACATCACTACACCTTTCTTCAATATAGGCACAATCAATCCAACTTTTAATACATAAGGGAATGATCCACTTGAAATACACAAGCTGAATAAATATGTGAGAGATGAAATAATACTATAAATCACAGAACTTATTATATTTGTAGTTATAGTATCATTACCAGTACTCTTGTAGCTTGTACAACTTCCATTTCAATGAACAGTGGCATGGTAGTAGCAAATGTATGCCAGATGTGCATTGAAAAGATATAGTAGTAAAGGGGAATTTTATTTGTTTATCAGTGATTCAAAATGTTTAGCAAAAATGTTGGCAACAGAATTCTAATTATTAATGTGTTTGTTGCTATATTTTAATTTCCAATTATTTTTTCTTTCATAGCAAATCATTGTGTACAATGTTTCATATCATTTTACTCTTGCCAAAACCGTAAATTATAATACAAAATTAAGACCGTTTAGTATTGGTAATTAATTGTCTATGTTGGAATTTAGTATTTTTATATGACATATTCATCTCTTCAAACTTCAACAGTTTTTTTTTTGAGAACATATCTTTCATATTTCTGCTACTTATTAAAATCCCATGTATATTTCACATTTTATTTAATTGAACACGTTTAGATTTGGTTTTCGTATTCAAAGGACAATGTCAAAGTAATACAAAACAGTTGACATAAACTCATCAATTTAAAAGTTGTTATTTATTTACAATAAAATTCCTGTAAGTAGCCAATAATTCATCTTAAAAAAAATAAAGGTAAATTCACCTCCTCCATATTCAATATTAAATCCTGAAACCATTGCTCATGCTACAAAAATAAAATATAATGTTCCAATGTCCTTATAATTGGTTGCGAATAATAGCATTGTTAGTGTTAGAAACATAAATTTACGTTGAAAATAATAGCAACGTGATAAGAAATATGGTTTTCAAATACCTTAGCTAGACATAAATTACTGTCAAAATTACAGATAATAAAGTCTATAATACTATTACAAAAATATTTATCCTTGAGTGATACCAACTTAAAAGAAATAAAAATATAATAAATGTTTAACTTCTTTCTGGATATTAAGAGACCGTATCAATATTCTGGTCATCTTAAATATAAAATTTATCATTTGATCAAATATAGAAAAAATGATTCACTCCTCCCTTTTGGAAATATAGAAATTATAATAAAGTAAAACCCATCTGTGCTAATTTTGGCAAAAACACATTAATCTATAAGACTAGATTTACAATAAATTCCATGGATGAGAACTTTTCTAGAAAAACACGCAACGAACTTTTTGTAGCCCTGAAAATGTCAGTAGTGATTATGAGCAAGTTAAAATAAAACACCGTATGAAGAAGATTGTAAAGAATCAAGTTTATTCATAATTGATTTCACATTTAAATTAATCACCTTTTGGTAAATACATCTCATTTTTTGTTTCCTATGTTTTGTCGAAAATGTAAAAAATTTTAACACAGGTATTTGTTGGCCATGATACTAGGGGCGCAATTGTTCGTATTTTACTTCTGGAAAAGTTTCACTTTAAAAGTTTGTAATATGTTTTACTTTTTATCAGGAATTAATCTGAAAACAAGCAGAGCTACCATTTTCGGAACACTTTGTAACATTGAAATGAAATGTAAATGCCCATTTCGCCCCTTAAAGGGTTAGGGCCTCCTGCTAGAGGGAAAAGCTCGTTTTGTGACTCAGGTGGTGTGCTATTCCACATGTATTGAGAATTCTACTGAAAAACTACACATTGTTTTATATTTTCTTGCCCTTTTTGAGTCTTTGACCCTTCTCAATCAACTCACTTCTATTGCGGACTATGTTTAGCCAATGAACCCCGAGATGTTTCTTGAATGTGTCTGACCATCTTCTTCTCGGTCGTCCTGGAGTCCTCTGTCATGTATAGGGGTCCCACATGGTGGTTATCTGCTCCCATCTTCCTGCTGTTGCCTTACCATGTGCCCGCTCTATTTCCATTTTAACACCACAGCTCTGTCCATTATGTTTTCTGATTCTGTGATTTACTGCAGTCTAGTATTGGAGATCTTGTCTCTCAGTGTTATATCTAGGATCTTCCTCTCCTTTAAGCTCTGCAGCTGTTGTCTGTCGGTAAGAGACCAGGTTGGACATCCACATATCAGCACGGGAATGAGTTGAGTGCCTCGGGTCTCAGTTTCTTGTTTAGAGATATATCTTACAATATAAACTTTATAGACCAGATGAATTTCCAATTCCGCTTAGTCTCTTTATCCATTTTAGGGTCAAACGAGACCGTCTGGCCTAAATATATATATATATATATATATATATATATATATATATATATTCACATACTGAATCTCTTCACCATTTGGTTCATTGGTTATTATTTAAGTTTTAATGTGATTCATCACGAGACCAATGAGATTACTGTGCTTGTTTAGTTCTAGAAGCATCTGTTCTAAGTCTTCGGGTGTTCTCGAAAACAACACACATCATCCGCGAATCCTAGGTTGATTAGTCTGGTACTATTTACACTGAATATTTGCTGTCCCTTGTAGTTGTCTAAAGACTTCTCCCAGAACGCAGGTGAAGAGTTTAGGGAAGATTGGGTCGCCTTAAATGACTCCCCTGTTAAAATTCAAAGTTTGTCCCAATCTTTCCGTTTTCACTTTTTCTTTCCTTTGGTTGTACAAGTTGTTCATAATTCTGATGTATTTTGATTGGAATCCCTGTTTGTGCAGTGCTTGTAATACGCTTTTTGTAACATTATTTTACTTTTATTACACTGGCTATATTTTCCCACAACAATGGCCTCTATTTATAACATTTGCCTGCAAAAACTTATTTTTTTGAGATGTTTTATGACCCGATTGTTATTTGTTAATTTGATAATTTATTTGAATTATCAGCATATTAAACCTATTTACTTTTACACTTACATTAGTTTTCTGAATCGTGTTGGTAAAGGCATCCCTTTATAAGGTTTTCATTAATAAGTTTATTTTTATCTTTTATAGATGTTTGTCCCATTTAATGCCTTTGTCCTTTTCTGTTGCAATGGCGCTCTTTCTACAATGTTTATTTTCACAGAACACTTTTCTAGCAATTCCACATGACATGTCAGAAGTTTCACTTTTCTGCTTAATGCACGAATCATAATACATTTTTACATTTATTAATTTAAAACAACTTTCCCTATTACACTGAATATGTTTAATTAATTATCAACTTTTTACTTACGCCTTTAGCAAGTTACTTCATTAGAGCAAGCGTTGCTACCCGGCATTATATAGCAGATTAGGTCAAGGCAGGTCAAGCAGGTCCGCACTGCACATCGTCCTTTACCAAATAAGTCCTTTTCTAGCCAATTTTGTAATTTTATTTATAAAATATTAATAATTATATTACGTTTTGCTAATTCTTTTCCAGTTGTAAGTAATTGGCATTCCTCGTTTTGATATTGGTAACAATGAAAACGAGAATACATCTATCACCATGCACCTATGAACAAAGCAACATTCGACATTGTGCAAGTATGTGTTAAAAGTTTACTACTTACTGTTGCGACATGCTTTTGATTTGTTTTCACTGCCCCACTTCCAGTTGCTGAGAGATTTTGAGAGTGGAAAATTTAACTTTCTGTTCCTATAGTTTTATTCAGCTATGTCTAAAAATAAAAGCATCCAAATCGTGCAATTTTGGACATATTGGGTCAGAATCAGAAATAGTGTTTTTATACGGATAGTGAAGTATTATGTTGTAAGATGTGTGATAAAGCATCGGTAGAAAGAAGATGTACATGGTTCACGTTGAGCATATGACGGTAGTTCAACCGGCAAGTAAGGCAAATAGCTATCCTCATACATAAACTGTAACTGTGGTGAAGTCCAGAATTTATAAAATCTTCCATGCTCAACGGCCTTTCTTTGCGCATACCAAGGAAAACAAGTCCATCTGCAGCTTAGCCGAGAAGTCCAAACAGGCACCACCTTCTATCATCTACAAATCAAACTAGCACCAACATCCTACAACCCTCATCCCTCCTCTGTGTTTCAACCCCTCTTGCGGTTAGGAACTCCAGCAACACTCTAAAGGCTGACCTCTAATCAGCCTGCCCAACTGACTTGGAAGTAAGACGACTAACACACTACGAGATGTATGTGTGAAAGACAAACTATCTGATTTTTACAGAAACTTATATGAAGCTACTAACAACACGTTCTGTACAGAACAAGGTTATATTTAAGAGCTTTCTGGAACTGCATTTCAGACTTACTGTCCCAAAAGAATCACCTCTTAGGAAGAACGACTTGTTCTAATGCTATGGTAATATATTAACCAGATAGAAGGAAAAGTACATGGAAAGATTATTGTTTATCAAAGAAAAATGTGACATTGAAAATCGATACGTTTATGGCAGTGCAGATCGACGGACCAGGTGGGACATTTCTGCTTACGAGTGAAGTAATAAAAGTGTGACCGACGCAACACCTTATATTGTCGAAGCAGGGAAGGCAATACAAGCGTTTTACCTGAAAATGATTTACGTTACTTGCTTAGCACATGCTATGCATAGGCTCGCTAAGGAAATTTGAGCAAATTTTCACGTAGATGTCCTTGTGTAAGGTTTCCGCTCGTAAAGAGCTCTTCAGTTCATGGTCCCTGGTGTTCCACTTCCTGTCATCACCCAGTTGGGCACTTCAACAGATTCGCGATCAGCAATACAAAGAGAATGGTCTTCTGTGATATTTGTTACTACGCCGGAGCACTGTGAGCTATTATTTCGGCAGAGTTAGCACTTCAAAATGTCAACTGGCATATTCACATCAACTCCAAGAAAGAACACGATTATGAACCCGCTTTTATACACAATTTACCAATAATAATCAACATGAATGTCAAAAAAAAAAAAAAAAACTGGGACAAACGCAAAAGTTTCGGGACATAGGGAAGTAATTTTAAAATCCGGTACTATATTTTATTTTTACAACAAAAAAAGATTATGAAAATATATAATTAATACCTGAAGCAACCAAAAAGAACCCCAAAAATATTACTATATATACGACAAAAAACATAGTTAAAAACAATCATTTCTTGTTTTAAAGTATAGTAATATAAAACTATAAACAATAAATTTCAGCCTTAATATAATTTATAGTAGCCTCAGGTAACTCATTTTCCTTATTTTTGAAAACCTGATTGACACCTAATGTAATAATTCTGAAAAACTTTTAAGATTTTAATACCTATAATTGCATACATCTTCAACAAATTAGGCTTATTAAATCACAATTTTTGCTAGTTTAATTAAATTAATTAATTAATTTTCAATTTCAGTTACAACGTGCAGAAGTAAGAACTGTGCTGTAATACGCATCATACCGTGAAGTTAAGACAATGGGATTTAAAGTAATTTAGGTAATTTTATTTATTTATTTAAGTAGTTTTGTAGATAAGTTTTGAAATGTTTAGAAAATAAAACATTTTAAGTCGTTCAGGTAAGTTTTCATATCTTTTACAGTTATTTAGCAGTTAGTTAGCAGACATAAAAGTTCAGGAAATGTCTTTGGGCATATTTTGGTTGTCGATAAGCAATAAAATATCCGGCTGCCCATTAAAGAGTTACTGTCGTTTTCTACTATATATTTATGTGAATTGGACTTTGAAAATCTAAGAGGCAGACACTTAAGATTTTCATCGACGAAGAAATGACCACGATTCCACAGTGACTCAGCCATAGGTGTTCAGCAAATCAGGTACTTTATATACATAAAATGTCACTCTGAAGGTAAAGAGCAGCAAAATACTATGGTTATTATTATTATTATTATTATTATTATTATTATTATTATTATTATTTGGTTTACATTGAATTTGGTATACCTAGCACATAGGTGTCATAATACATGCTTTAGAGGGAAATTCGTTTGATGGGCCGCTTTCAGTTCAGGGTAATTTATGGTGGGGCACGAGTATAAAAGCGTTCCGGCACACTGGCATGGATCAAAAGATTCTGTAATGAAAACGTTCTTGTGGGAAATAAAATTACGATGCCCCTTTTAAGGTAGAATATATTAAAAGTCTGTTCTACCTATGCAACTATTACGTTTTATTATTAAGATGATTAACTCTAAAAATATTAAAGTTTCAATTTATAATGTTCAGTTCTCTAGATTTCAGTCTATCCTGGTTTTTATTTCGTTTGGGTTTCTATGACCCATACTCGTTGCTTAGGCGTCATTTGAAAAATCCAGGTAAATATCTTTGAAGTGATGCCAAAATGTGTTAAATTTATTGCTGAGATGTTTCAGCCAGATCTAATGTATAATTAACATTTAATAGTTATCTGATTCAACTATTGAATATAAAAAAAAACGAAAAAGGCAAGTACCGTATAGTTAGTAATTGCTTCATTTAAATACATGGATGCCGCGCAGATCAAAGCTGAGATGGATAAAGTTATTAGAGACTGCACCAGCGTTAAAAATTACATAATTGACCTTAAACGTTGCCTTGCCTATACCCTAGATGGAGTCCACGAATGAAGATACAAGAGATAGCATAGGGGAGACTAGGTATTTGAACTGAATGAGTGCACAATATCTGTGCGAAGGAAATACTTGCAAAAAAGCGTAGCGTACGCTTCGATTATTAAGTAGGGACCTAAAATGCACGCGAAAGAACAGTTAGTGCAGTATTCGACGAGGTTTAGTCGCAGTCCGAAAGAACAAACTTGGATCATTTGCAACTGTACATGGAGTATTGCCTGGCGGCAATCCACCCCAGCCCTCCTGCAAAGTAGTAGAGGGGAAACGCCTTCACTGTAGCTTGAACTGTTTTGACTCACCATGCTCTTCGCTTAAGGCGATGGTTTTATGATTGACGAACACTTAAAGTGTATCTAAAGTAACCAAAGGCAGGGCTCTAATAATTGCACATGCAGCGGTAATTAATAAGTATTAGTGTGTATGTGTGTCGTCGACGTACACTAGTATCGCCACGATATGCACGGCTAGCTCACAGTTTGTTATTAATGCTGGATTTTTCAGATTGATACTTCTGGGGTGAAAGAAGTGTGAATTTAAGTATATCAAAATCACATTGGATGGAAATCTACGAATTTTATTAATGCCTTGTCATTAACCACAACTGTACACCTTTCTGATAAAATGAGCTCTGAGAATATTATTAGATGCAAATTGAATACGAGACAGGCGTGACGGAATTTATATTTCTCTACCAACAAATGTGCTTTAGTGACAATGTTCCTTTCGTGGTTGCTAATACCGACAATAACCATTTGATTTTATTCGATATTCCACTTCTCCTTTCATTACTAATAGATATTTAATCTTTGTCCTGGTATAAATCATATAAAATATTCCTATATGACTGCTAATTCGAACTCGTGACTCTTATTATTCACCACGACTGATAATTTCTAACTTCTTCCCACGATATATAAATCGCAACTTCTCGACGTAGTACGAACCACAGCTTCTTCTCACGGAATACAAAGCATATTCTTTCTCCACGGAATACAGAACACAACTAACTAAATATTTTGAAATATAAACCATCTCTTATTACAATGGATTGTAATAATACTATTCATTACAATGAATTATTTTCAACAAAGTATAACTAAACAAATAAAATTCGTTTATTTATATTGAATCTCAATAAAGCTGTCTCGTGTTTCGTTGTCTTTGGTTGATTTGCTTAATATTACAATTTTCTTATATGTAGTTCAATCTTTTAATGTTTTCATATTCTTGGCTATGTATGTTTTCCTTTGAACCGTTACATTTATATTATTAGGTATAGTCTTAAAGGCTATTAAACAAACATTAAAACATACATTGTAATAGTCCTTATCTGATACACGAAATCTATACAAATGAGCTTACTAGATTTATACGGTTTAAAACGTATTACCAAGGAATATTTGTTATTTGATTTGAATATTAAACCCTTTACCTAACATAAAAACATGTGCAAATGAACTTATTAAATATATATGATTAAAAATATATTATCAATGAATGTTTGGAGCTTTAAATCGAATATTATAGCCTTTATCTTACGTACGAGTAGTAACGTATGTAAATGAAATTCTCAAATTAACAATAATTATTACCATTAAATGTTTGGGGCTTTATATTGAACATTATAGCCTTTATCTAATATAAAACATATGAAAATGAACTTATTAAATGAATATAATTAAACAACTGCTACCAATGTGCGTTTAGGGCCTTAAATCGGATATTTTCCGCTCCAAGCAATGGATAACTGCAAAGCAATGAAATATACCTTGTAATGCACTTCAGAATATAATGGATGTTTGGCACCAGTTCATACGAGCGCATTTTTTACGCATTCTTAATTAAAAATTTTACACGATTAATCTTCCTAAACCCGATATTTTCCTATGCATAAATACTTGTACCTTTGGCATTTATAGGAAATTATGCATGTAGCCTACCAACAAATCTACCACGACCTTAGAATAGTATTTTCCCCTAAATTAGAAGGTATTTAATTGTAGGTTTCAATAGTTCCAGACGTCAGTTAGAGTGTGCCTTTAAAGTTTAATCAATAAATGGTATACTATATTTACCCATTGTTATGAATGTATATTTTGTTATTGATATAAATTTCTGTTGTATATTACACAATTTTTAAATAACACAATGGGAACAATTTGAGGACATGTTAACTGTTGTGGGATTGGAAGACTCTGCTTTCACGAAATAAATATTAATAAAACTTAAACAAATACAGTATAACTCAATTATATCCGATCATTGGATTATTTGACGGTCTTCCTGCGTATTAATTTTTTTTTTTGTAATTAGTCATGAATTCCTAGCTAAAATTCCATATATGCGGCTTAATATTATGTGTCTAACAAGGGACCTTGGTCGATGCTACTGCATAATAGTAAACTCGGAAAGCATGCACAGCTCCCCTTTCATTTGACACTTTGGCCATTCGTAACGTAGTAACCTTGCGGTTGTAAGCCACTTTCTCATTTTGTTGCGAAATTTCGCTCCACGATGTCCGCGTTATCAATTAAGGGAAAACAGAAAAAGTTTTGGATATAAAAACGAAAGTAAAAATTATAGAAAGTTTTGATAATGGTAAAAGTATGATAAATGTAGTTAATGAATTGTTTCCGGATCACAACAGTACGGGGCATCAATAAAGCAACAGATCCTTATGCAATTTATGGAGCAAAATTATGACAATTCATCCACTACATTGTCTTACTTCGTAGAAACAGAAGGAACATCAGAAAAAAAAATCTGGTGGAAAGTAAGCAAAAAGCAACAGACTTTAAAAGAATATAAAAATAAGATAAGAAAATTAAATGTATGGTTTCTCCATCTTTTCCCATTAACCGCTACTTCCATTCTTTTAATTAGTACGGATAATATGGTTCTCTGCATCGTGATGTGCTATTTTGTCTAGGGACGTGTTATAGCATCAGAAAATATATGAATATCACGTAAAGAAGCTGTCACTTAGCTAATTTAGTTTTTTATACCCCAGTTTGCCTGGCAAATTTTATATCAAGTAAATAGCACTTCCTTCCGCTCTGTTATATTTTTTTTATCTTTGTTATATTCAGAAAGTTATACGGACAGGAAAATATAAGGTGAATATTACTGCAAGAGAAAAGGAACGTACATGCAGATGATGTTATCCTGTTTACAAAATAAGAAGTAAAGCTGGAAAATATGCTCTGACAGCTCTCTACAAGAAGTAACAAGTTGATTTGAAAAAAGATGAAGGTGGTGGCAAATAGATATGAAAGCCCAGTGAGAGTGGATGGCGAAATGTTGCAATATGTATCATAGTATGTTTATTTGGTTCCAAATATAGACTTTTCACAACGAAACGAAAAAGAAATATAAAGAAGAATGCCTTTGTGTGCAGAAAATTCTGGGAACTCAGCTTCAAACTGCAGGATACAGTCCTCAAACGAAAGTTAAATATTGAGCTATTCAAACGCTGTGTTCCCTGTGCTCATTACAGCCAGGTATAATGTCTAACAAAAGATCACGAATGCAATTCAAGTGTGCCAAAAATTGGAGAGAAATGCGCGATGCATCTTCGAGACAGTGGGCAACTACGACCTGTGGTCACGGACATGCCTCAAAAAACTTGAAAGAGGAAAGTCAATCTCTCAAATGGAGAGGAAGCCTCAGGAAAGCAGATGGGCATAGGCGATCACGATATGGAATCCTTATACCGGAGGGAGAAGAATAAAAGGCTTAGTTGTCGATGGTTGAGCTTCTTCAGGACCATAGGAGGCAGCTAATTGTTAAGAATTACAAGAAATGGGAAATTGTGGAGAATGAGAACTGCAGCAAGATAGTTAAGTGGGTATGGTTTATATAGTGAGAGTGCTTAGGCCAAGTTGAGGGCATGTAAATAGTGTATATAATTCTAAATTAGAAAAGTATAGACAGAAAATTAGGAAACACACACTTTTAAAAGTCTATATAATTATTTGAGTCCCAATTTTAATGAATGATTATGAATCTTGGACAATGAGGAAGAGAAAAGAAACCTGGATACAATCTGCGGAGATCAAAGGTAAAAGAATGTTTCACTTTTGGGCCGTATTAAAAAAGAAGATATATGATAAGAACTTAGAATTTTCTCCTTAAATGAAAAAGTTAGGAACTACAGAAGACGAGTGGAACACATGGAAAGAATACCACAAAGTAAATTACGTTATCAGGCATTACTGTATATGCCGCGAGAAAAAGAAACATAGAAGAAGGAAAGCTGAAAATGGAATAGAAATAGTTCCCAATCCATTATGTAATGATGATGATGACTAATAGTGTGGAGCTGACCCACCACTTAGACTGGCTCATCAGGTTAGTATACTTAGAGTTATTTGTACCTCCTGTAGGAGGCCTTTGACATTAATAAGATTTGACAGGCTCTCAATGCTGAAATTATGCACCCCACAATACAGGTCGCTTCTGAACCTCAATTATATTATCAGAATCTCAATATCCATTTTACTACAAAATGGGTATTCAAACGTTTCCAGTTGCCTATAACAATGTGCGCTGAGTAACAGTATACAGAACCAATAACTCAAAAATGTGACTGATGTTAAAATGAACGGAGTTAATCATGCGGTATCATATCATTTATAATAAAGCTATAAAGCTCATCGTAACGGCCATAATCTTGAAATAGTTCTTGCGGCTCGCCTCCAATGAAATATAAATATAATATATATGTTACAAACCTAATTATTATATTTTGTGCATTGTAATTAGTAATGTAGATATTATGTATGTGTGTATCATAAGAATAACTTCAATATGTTAATTGTATATCGTCAAAAGAGAAAGTTCTATGGAGTAAATGTTTAAAGAATTTCAGCTAGAAAGGGGGAGCGACAATAAACTGTCATGCAAAGGGAGAATAAACCCAAGGGACAAGTATTATGCCACTTCTTAAAAGTCTCGCCGTTGGCGAGTGTTAATAAAGTCAAGATTTTTATATACCTTAGAGGAATGAACTCTCTAGCAGTTTATACAATTAGCTTTAAACCAACCAATGTAAATATATGTTTTAAATTTTCGAATAGTAGCGGGGGGCGTGCGTTGACAGGCGAATTTAAACTAGTCATAAGTAGATGCTTCTTTCGAATTTTTGAAGCAAAGCGCGAGATTTGCGCTTCCTTGTGTGAAAACCCCTTTGACTTGGTTATGTGTATTATGAGGATAGCGCGATAACTTATAAGCTTGATCTCCTTTTGACGCAACTCAACAAAATAGCGTAATATTACCCTGAGATATGGTTGTCATAAAGCATGGACAACAACACCAAAGCGACTATTAGTCAATGGACGATAAGCTAATATCGACCAAACCGCTTCATTATTTGGCGCCCAACTTGGGGCCAACAAAACATGACGAAACCGCTTCAATCTCCACATCTTTATATTTCCGGCCTGAAAGTGCAACGAGGAAGCATATATCTTTTATAGGCTGAAGAGGTAATGGTGACTATTCGCTTTATTTGAGATGAGAGGAATGGGAAGAAACAATCCTGACAGACTACTCGGAAAGGAAGAACTATGTTATAATATGGGTCTATTATGCAGCATACCTGGGCTGTTTGAAGAGTAAATTGAAGTTGGTCGCACAAAAGAGTGTTCCTTCACCAGGGCAATGCGCCGTCTCACGCAATTGGGAATAAATTTAATAAAGAACTGGATTAGTATTAATTAAAATTGTTTTATCTTATCTTCAAAAGTGCACAAACCGATCTTTGAAATAATTCTTCATAGACCCTATTCACTTGATACCACTTATTCTTAAACTATATGCAAATAATTGGAAATTTTGGAAAATAATATTAAAAAGATGTATCACAATTTCAGACGACATCCATAATTTCATGATTATTATAATGAGTATAGATGTGCCTACAGTTGAAAGTATAAAACAATTAACTTATTCTTGTAAATGAAGTTTTAAGGTACCTATTTATAATACCCCAACTAGAGTTTATTTAGCTTTCACTTATCATATAAATATATGTCAGTGAGATGGTGTTAAAAGTTGCAAATAAATGTTAAAATTTTAGTAGTAATAACTATTTGTACTTGAAACATGTACCGAATTCTATATGATACACACCTTGTACATAAATAAGATAGTAAAGCAAGGGTCAAGGATACACTCTGACATTCTTTCTATTATTATTATTATTATTATTATTTAGATTAACGATTCACTGCCTTTATCTTTGCAGCAGTTTAATAAAATGTAAAGTAAACGGTTGTTTATTTGATTTGGTTTTATTATGGACGCTCTTTAACATCTCAGCTCATCAGTGTCCCATTCAATTCAGGGCGCGAAACGGCCGACAAATTTTGCTCAGAGGCCTCTTCTTTCAGAATTGATGTTCTTTTTCGTGCCGTAAATGTACGACACGGGACCCACTGCTTTACTTCCCTTCCGAAGGAAGCCTGGTCGAATTAAGGTTTGAACCCGCGATCTTGGGATAAGAAGGCAAGTATCATTACCACTACACCACCAGGATGAACATTAAGTAAACGGGTAACTTACAAATCCTATTGCTTTGAAAAACAACGAAGTAGTCACAAACTCCATCTCTCTTTATTCACCAACAGAGAAATGTTTTATCGTCAAGCAGAAAGAAGTATGTAGAACTGTAAGGGAGATGAGTAGATAAAAGGAGGCTTTTGTAGCACCAAACACAAAATCAGATAAGTTCTCTTTTTCTTCCACAATACCGTACGTCATCACAGAGCAATAATGTAGTTTTGCTTTAATGGATCAACATCTGTCATTTCTTGACGCTTAAAGCTTCTTGCTAAAATGTAACTTCGGGAAAGTGGTCATAGAAACTACTAAAGCTGTCACTACCACTGTAGAAATTCTAAAAAGTATTTTAATGTACAGCATTTGAAACTTATTTGAAGCTAGCATTAAACATTGTACATTTCATATATCTTAAATACGGTAAAAATCTTTAAGCACGCGGCTGCTATTGCAATCTGGGTCTTCCATCTTAAAGAATCCAAATACTCGCGCTGTGGTAGTGAAGACAGCTCTAACTGATATCGGGTGTAGTTTAGCACAGCGGTTCTCAAAGTGTGGTTCGCACACCCTTGGGGTTCACAAGGTTGAGTCAATAAAGCCTTAAAGTACTGTTAACAGCTCTTATTCTCGAATATATATATAAGCAATTAATTGGCAGAAAACGAAAGATGATACAATGTACTGTGTGTTTTCATTGAGATAAAGTAAATAAGAACAAATTGAAGGCGACTCAAGATGTAGTTTTAAAATAAATAAATAAACAGAAAACCAGGCAGAGCTCTATGTATTGACATAGTTTCCCTGGAAACAACACGCATCTATCAGCTGCGGATAATAACAGTGTTTAACGCCCGTTTTTGCTACAGAGGCACCACAGGCAATGGACAGTGATGATACATGAAATGAAATGATATATTGGGAAAGGATTTATTTTTAAGAAAGGAATCGTTCCAGGCCTAAGTTTAGGGTACCTCCCCGGCATTTGTCATTTATGAGGACTGAGGAAAACCTGGAAAAATCCTCAGTCAGGGAGGACAGTCCTGGCGGTATTCGAACTCAGGCCTCCCGCTCACGAGTCCGCGACTTAACGACCTCAGCCACCCGTGGCGATATATCAGCAGCGAACAGCGTAGGATGGGGCTCGTCTGCTCCGCAGAGAAATAAGGGATCCTCAGATTTTCCCCAAATATCAAATGCTCGTGTATCTAAAAAAGTAAGCATACAACACGCTTGGAAAAAGCACAAGAACTCAGATTACAAATTTATCCTATTAAGTTCGATATATGGCGGTAAAATGCATCAACATAGCTCTTATTCAGAGTTAAAATTAACTAGTATTGTTATACCTTCATATATATTATTAGTCGGTCCTGGTGGTGTAGTGGTTACCATACTTGCCTCCTATACCCAAGATCGTGGGTTCGAACCCGGCCAGGACCGATGGATTTTTTCGGGCGTAAAAATCCTAAGTATGGCTTCCTTCGGAAGGGAAATAAAGCCGTGGGTCCCGTGTCGTACATTTGCGGCACGAAAAAGAACCTCAAGCCTGAAAGAGAGGTCTCTGAGCAAAATTTGTCGGCCGTTTCACGCCCTGAGTTGAATGGGACGCTGATGACCTGAGATGTTAAAGAGCGTCCATAAACAAATCAATCAAAAAATATTATTAGTAATTTTAATATATTATTGTTTGATTATTACTATTGTTAGGGGTACACTACAACATAAAGAGCCATTATAAAATATGTTTGCATTTACTTGTTTGTTTATATCGTCAAACTTTTAAAACCAATGATGAGCAACTTTAAAAGATATATAGAATGCAAATTTAAAATTTAAAATTTTGAAACATAGTGAAACATTTACTAACCAGACCATGGGTGCCTTGAAAATATTCCTAATAAAGAAAAAATTCCCATGGCATATTCGGAAATCAAACCCTGGATCCCAGGAATAGTAGTAGCCCAGTAAGCTGACCACTACACCATGGAACTTTTATTTTTTGTTCTCTTTGTAGCTTAAAGGCTTTATTCAGGTTTTTTTTAAAATTTTTTCCCAAAATATAATCTCATAAAACGAAAATATCAAAATATTGCATAAGAAAGCTTTTATCCACAAATATTTTAGTGCTAATAACATGTTTTTATTAATTTTTTCGTATGCGTTTCCCAATTAAGGTTTCTATTTATCCAAACCCTCAGAAACTTTGTTTCACTTTGCTAAGGAAATAACAATCTATTAAGTTCATCACTGAAATCTCTCGATAACATTTCATCATTTTTCCAAAAATCTTGAAAACATATTTTCATTAATTAGTTCCATATTCTGACTTAAACGTGTTGCACTATTATCTGTACTCAAAATATGTAACAGTTTAATAGCCGTAAAGACAGCACCAGCAGACAATCTCACAATGACGACCATTTTAAATAATTTATTGGATTTTTTAAGTTTAATCGTCACTTGGATATACAACGCAGTCCTGATCAATATATTTGTGAGGACACGTTTAAACTCAGAAGTTAAAGTTTTTTATCTTGATATCGAAAGTAATATTTCTATTAATTAAATCTATCTCGATTGTATTCTTAACATTAATTTTTTCTTTCAAAAGAAATAATTTCATTGCTACAAAATAGTTCATTATTTCTATTGCTGAAGAAAACCACAGTTTGCTTACTTAACCCCTCTAACGTAAAAACTGGTTAATGGATGGGTTTGAAATTTTTACAGCGTGCACAAACCTCATAGCTTGAAGACTTCTGTAATGATCTTGCAACTGAAACAACTCAGAGATTGTGTTTGCTGGGACAAATCAAGCAATCTCATTACCTTCTCCTATCGCCAGGTCAGTTAGGAGATATTCGAAACCTTAAATAGATACGACAGGCCACGTCCGTACATCAGTTTTAATGAAAACCTAATATTTCTCGCTACAGCAACGAACAGGATGAGGGGGGGATGCGAAATAACACCCAGGGTAGAAGAGCCATCGTTAACCTTTGAACTGTCCCACATACAGTGGTTCCTACGGCTCCAGACCATGCCCCCAACTGCGGTTTTGCTTTGCTGACGTTGTATGCTAAACCCTTATCGCGCTGAGAAAATGAAAACGACTGCGTTTTGAGTTCACAGAGCAGAGGCAAAGCTGCGGAGGCGGCCCGTATATGCCAATAACAATGGCAACGCAACAACACAATGCCACTACCTCTGTCTCGGTCCGATAAAATGTTATCGCGACAAGAAATAATAGACAGAAGTAGTACGGAGTCTGGCTATGCCATCCACTAACATGAAACGGCAATAAAGCAAGCAACATTATCGTGGTGAAACACAACAGTACAATAACGCTGAGAGAACTGCCTTCAGCTTGAATAAAGTAATGAAAATATGCACGCACATGATGCTTAAAGTATGGGCCTCTTTTTTCTTTGTTAATCATTTGGGATTAAAGGAAGGCAAACTAGGTATCATTGGATTGTAAAACTCAGCAATACTCTATTAAGATTGTATAATAAATGTTTATAAACGTCGATGCTAGAGAAGTAAGAAAGAATATGAAATATTTCAATTCCATGACAACAACTCTTTCCATTATGCTGTCCTATAAAGACTGTTCCCGTAACATATCCAAACCACTGCTCTATTCTACTCTATACTGTGGTGGAACTGGGACGATTTATAAGCATTGGGACCTCTGAGACCTTAATCTCAATATGAAATAAGTTGAAATTAAATAACTCTGCAATATTGTGCAATCCTGATGTCACCGCAGATCCCCCTGCCCAATCTGCATAACATGTAAGCGATCACCGCTCTTCCTTGACTCAGTAAGTAAGTCCAGGCCAATTACCCACCCTTTCCAGGACCAACGTTGAGCGTCCCAATATCTCTCATTATCGAAACTACTCACTTATATGTATTTTTAGAAAAAATTCATGGAAAATGAATCCACAGAAGATGTAGAATCCATTTCCATATTAATAGACACGACTCTAACCTTTATTGAAGAAAATTTATATTTTAAATATACAGGTAAATCGTCACCTTGTTAGCTTACAGTCATATAATATTTCCTCCAGAAAAAACGAGCAAGTAAAATACTTAGTAGCATAGAACTATGCAGTCTACCAGGCAAGTCCTTTTCTTCGAGTACTCTCTGGACAATATTTTAAAAAAGAAACTAACGTTTAAAATAAAAGTTTATCGGATTTGAAAACCATCATATTCTACTGAATTACATTATATTCAAGGGCTGGCCGTTTGTGCCGTTTGTTCCTACGCTAACCAATAGGAGCACATTCGGGAGAAAGGGATGAGATGAGGGAGAGGGGTAGGTCAGAATCTAGCGACGGTGAGGAACAGTGTAGAGTTTCCAACATTTTTTCTTTTTCTAGATAGAATCCTCTACATCTGCGGAGTCTCCGCGCCATGCAGACACCTTCCCAAACCGTAACGCCGCACACAAACTAGCCTGGCACAGAACATACGAAATTAAATTATATAAAATAGGAGAGCATCCCAGCATTCTCCTAAGCGACCAGGGAAATAACGGGAAACATCCAAGATCAGGGATTTGGTCCTGGTACTTATGAATGCGAGTCCCTTGCCAACCTGCTCAGTAAAGTATCTCTTTGCACAAGAGAATAGTCCTTGCGTTTGAACTATTCAATGAAGTTTCTTACTAGGCGTTTCAGCAACTGATTTCAAATTAAGAATATCCCTTCTATTCATCAACTTTTTTGGCTGTGCCCTATAATTGTCGAAAATTAGGCATTAATAAAGACATAGCAGATGAGACACACTACGAAATTACAATAATCTGGGGTTTAGGGCTCACATCATAATACGGTCTAAAAATGTGGCAATTGAGGAAAGGATTTGAAATGAAAAATATTACGATTTTTTTTAACGTTTTGTTTTTTATTACTTTAAATGCATCGATCTTCTCACGGCGTCTGTAGGGAGGAATGAAACCAATAAGTGATCGCTCAAGTGAATTGGAAGTCCTTGGTAATTTAAAGCTATCTGGCATTCACCATATTAGAGTAAGGAAAAACTCCGAAAAAATCTTACCCGGACAGTTTAACCTGAATGTGCATGATTCGAGCCCAGGAATTCATTAGTACTCGCAAACGCTGCCATTAGACCACAGATTTTGTCTTTTGGGATAAATCTGTGATAACTATCAAGTTTGGTGTACCTCACCAGCAGAGCGGGATAGGAAGAAAAGCGAAAGAGAATTAGAAAGATGAGGGAACTGTGGAGCCTCTCCATCCTATGGGGCAGTTGGGCACTTTCAAAATGACAGTCTATCGCTATGGGATTTCAGTTCACAAGTTTACAGGAGAGTTGTCATCGAAAAGTTCAGAGAGCAGATTTCTGAAAACTGTGTCATGCTTGCAGATTTGATGCAACAGATTTGCTAACAATGCTGCCAAACTTTTTGTTTTTTATTTCTTTTTTGTCACTTTCGTTATCGTATTCTTTTCCTACAATGTTCTTTATTTCCTATATCTTCCTTTCCACTAATGAAGTGACCTACAAAATAAAAATGGGTGTTGGGGATTTACATATTGTTATTCAATAAAATTATATTTAATTTTATTTTTCAGAAAACTTTGTGAATGTTTTACAAATTAACTTTAACAGAATTATTTATTTACACACTTTTCAAAGTTTATAATAAATAAGTTGAAATTGTGTATATTTTAGCACTCCTGAAACAATGTTGCAGCTGCCGACCTTCCATACTTTATACTTTATGACACGTGGTGTTATCCACTTATTTGGATCTCGCTTTATGCAGCAAATTTTCATCACCAGTTGGAAGGCTCAAGATTCGCGATCGGTAAAACAGAATATTTACACAAATATTCTTATAAATTTAGAACAAAAGATATAATAGTAGCAATAACGGATAAATGAATAAAGATAAGTCAATCCAATAATTTTGTGATTTAACAATTATGAAATTGCCCAAAAATCTTTATCTTTTCAAAACTAGTGTTGAAAAAGTTCACTATTTTCTGCGAGACAAACATTCTAGCATTTAGGTAAATATTAACCATATTTTTCAACTTTTTTCCGAAGTATTTGTAATTTCTTTCCTCACATTTAACAATTTAAAACATTTGTTAAATGAACATGTACTTAATAACATATATAACAATTTAATAGAATATTGCTGATCTGTAACTTCAAGATAAATAGTTTTCTTATGAATAAAATATTCATTATTCCAAAATATGCACTTGAATAGTATATTTTTTATTTAAATCACAAGCGAAGATTTAATTTCAGTTAAGCTACATTATACTTTATATAAGCAACTCAAAATAATCGCAAATAAGTTTAAAATATAATCAGGAATGAAAACAAAACAGAAAAGACGAAATGGGGGGAAATAAGTAACAGTGATAGTAGAAACGTTGCAGAAAGCAGTTCAAAAATAAGAAGTACAGAAAGAAGAAGGAAAACAACGGAATGTAAAAAAGGATTAGCTCCGAAATAAGTAAATATACGGTCCCAATTTTGCAATAAGCATATGTCATATAATTATTTTAAAGAAAAAGTACAAAAATGACAAATTAAGTAAATGAAAATTTACTTATAATAACACTCTTACACAAAGGAAATAGAATACAAAAATTTAGTCCATCAAATGATAAATAAAAAGTATGTTTTGGAAAAAAAGCAGAATATTTGAAAATTTTAAATGTTTTTCTCGTGAATTAAGCAATTCTTAGTAGTATTGAATATATAGCCTACCTCTGGAGAGCTTGTTATATTTTCATATAGGCTCTCTTGAACTAACTTTAATTTAGAAGTTACTTTAAATTTCCATTGAACACTCAAATTAGTTGAGCTTCACAGCATCATTGTTTTTGTATAATCCAAGCAAACTATAATTATTCTAAATCACTGTCATATATCAATTTTATAGTATTAAATATGAAGCAAATCTGTAGAATTTAAAACAACCACTCACTCAATATAAAACACGAGGAATAGCAAAAATATTAATGAGCTCATTATTTTATATCTCGTATATGTCATTATTGCTTTTGTGTGCTAAAGTTTCAATAGATTGATTGATTTATTTATGGACGTTCTTTAACATCTCAGGTCATCAGCATCCCATTCAACTCGGGGCGTGAAACGGCCAAAAAATTTTGCTCAGAGGCCTCTCTTTCAGGCTTGAGGTTTTATTTCGTGCCGTAAATGTACGACACGGGACCCAGGGCTTTACTTCCCTTCCGAAGGAAGCCATACTTAGGATTTTTACGCCCGAAAAAATCCATCGGTCCTGGCCGGGTTCGAACCCGCGTTTTGGGTTTAGGAGGCAAGTATGGTAACCACTACACCACCAGGACCGACAATATTAACCATAGACTAAGATTTTAATTCCTAACTTTTAAATCCCCTTTAAATATTTTAAATTTTTCTTTACACAAGAAACAAATTCTGCTAAACTTTTCCACACTAAAAATCGAAGAAAACTATTTACTTGCTTGCTAATGTGTTTTGGCCTATTAGCAGGGAATATTTTATAATAAAATTAAATAAATAATAAGCAAGTTCAACACTCTTAAAAACTCTATGTAACAATCCTTTGTCTCAGCACAGCCCCGTGACTATGACAACATTACATTACCCTAAATTTTGGCAAAAAAAAACCTATATTCAACTTTCCTTTCAAATAAACAAAATCAAGTTACAGAAAAAGTCAAACAGGATTCACCATGATAGACAAGTTACTCCACTTTCAATTTTCTGAAGGTTGTCCCAATTAGTTGCCACCCCCTTGAGAACTTCTTACCTACGACCTGCGAGCTCAGAAGTAAGATAATAAGTCTCATGTCGATACAAAGTAACAACCTCTTGAGCGTTTTTGCAAGGTACATAGTAGCCTATCATATTATGTCTCGGGCTGCAACATCGCGGCCAAATTACCATAGCTAGGAAATGAAGGAGGAAATGTCGTTCGAAGGAAACTTCTCGAGTACAATGGGACGGTTGTTTTAAAGGAGTACAGTAATTTCCTGTTTTCATTCTTTGTATGTAAACTGTAAATTTGACTACATATTCTTCTGTATTTATACTTTATTATTTAGATTATAAATTTTCCAGATGTGTCATTTTCTTCAAAGAAACAACCCAAAACATAGCAATTAAGACGAACA